>PVHT020000046.1:2072504-2342949 GCA_004024745.2 Catagonus wagneri | reverse complement strand
AAAAAAAAAAAAAAAAAAAGAATGGTCAGAAATCAGTGGTAAGAAATCAGTCGGTGAATGTGTGAGTAAAAAGGGGAAAATCCAACATCCAGCCAATCAACAAATGTTTGTTTAATACCTACTGCATGCCGGCCTTCTACGCCAATAGCTAGGGTCACAAAAATAGGCTTTCCTATTTTTCCCACAGACCCTGGGAGTTCATGTTGTGGCTTAGTGGTAACAACCTTGACTAGTATCCATGAGGACTCGGGTTCAGTCTCTGGCCTTGCTCAGTGTGTTAAAGATCCGGCGTTGCTGCAAGCTGCAGTGTAGGTCACTTATGAGGCTGCTGTGGGCCAGCAGCTGCAGCTTTGATTCGAACCCTAGCCTGGGAACTTCCATATGCGGCAGGTATGGCCCTAAAAAGCAAAAAGGAAAAAAAAAGTAAAGAAAGAAAAACACAGAACCCCTCCCTCCAAGGGGCCATAGTCTAGGGGAGAGATACAGAAATTCTTGATGGGAGAGAAGATGTTAAGTGAATAGAGAATTTGGGGGGCTTCTAACCCAGGCTGGAGGGCAAACAGAGCCCAACGGACATCCACAAGAACCCCCCATTAGACATAATCTAGTCTCACCAATATCATTCATCTGTTTCGATAAGCAGCTCAGCCTGTCCCCTAGGTCCCCAGCAATTCAGCTCTGCCCCCACACTTGCAGCCCTCTTCTCAAAACAAAAGCCCCAAGATAACAGACCCTCCCATTCTCCTTTCCTTTTGAGAGTCTCCCTCCTTACCCGTATCCATGCCTCCAGCTGCTTAGCAAAGGATGTCTCCCAGGACTCGAAGAGGAATTCCACTAAATCAAATTTCCTCCAGGGCTGTAAGTTTCCAGTGATGACTGAGGGCCTCTTATAACCAGGCACCCCAGGCAGCAGCTTGGCTGGCGCTCTTCTGAAGGAGATGACACCTGAGTCGGGTCTTAGAGGAAGAATAGCTACAAGCAGGAGAAAGAATAGAAAGTAAGCTCCAGGAGTTCCCATCGTGGCGCAGCGGAAACAAATCCAACTAGGAACCATGAAGTTGTGGGTTCGATCCCTGACCTTGCTCAGGAGGTTAAGGATCTGTTGTTGCCATGAGCTGTGGTATAGGTCACAGAAAAGGCTTGGATCTGGTGTGGCTGTGGCTGTGGTGTAGACTGGCAGCTATAGCTCCAATTCGACCCCTAACCTGGGAACCTCCATATGCCTTGGATGCACCCTAAAAGGCAAAAAAAAAAAAAAAAAGGGAGGAAGCTCCAGGCAGACCTCAGGTGCCAAGGTATAGGTCTATGAAAAAGACCTGGCCTGATCAAGAAACCATCAGCAGCTCCCATGGCCACCGAAAAGGAAAAGAGGAGCAGTCAAGGCCGGGGAAGCCAGCAGGCCCCGGGCTGGTTGTCAGGTGCCTCCCACAAAGGACAGGAAAGGGGCTGAGGAGTTCCTTGGGGGCAGGAAGCATGGGGGGAGGACAGTTATGGGCCCGGAGAGGAAAGGGCCAGGGTGGTAGATAAGATCAGGGTAGAGGCAAGCTTGCATTGTTTTCAAAGCTGGTGCTCAGTGGTCTGGTGGTCTTCTTTCTGGAATAAAGAATGCTTCATTAACATCTTCCATTTGTTGGCTTTTTTTTTTTTTTTAAGGCTGCACTCATGGCATATGGAGGTTCCCAGGCTAGGGGGTCTAATTGGAGGTACTGCCACCGGCCTACACCACAGCCATGGCAATGTCAGATCCAAGCTGCGTCTGCAACCTACATCACAACTTACAGCAAGTACTTAACGGCAACGCCGGATCCTTAACCCACTGAGCGAGGTCAGGGATCGAACCTGCAACCTCATGGGTCCTAGTAGAATTTGTTAACCACTGCGCCATGGTGGGAACTCCTGTTGAGGGGTTTTAGTTCTTCAGAAGAACTCAAATATCTACATTCCTTGAGGAGGAACCAGGACCCTGCCCCAAGGCTGCACCGTTGTCTCTTGACTGGTCCTCCCTGGCCTCGGCATCCCCTCCCTTCCCCAATTAGCAACTGCCCTTTGGAACTCAGGGTAGGTCATGGAGGCTGAAGCTCAGTCCCTAAAAACAAGAACTGGGGGACACAGAAAGGCTTGTGTGCCCAGGAGCCCCACAGGGCCCTGCTCAGTTTTAAAATGTCCAGAAGATGTCTTCTTCTGGAGGCAGTGCCTGCAGCCAGCCCTGCTCACAGCCAGCGACAAATCCCAGTATCCAAAGACTCTCCAGTGTTACCGCTAAACTGTGTGATTACGCTTGTCAGACCCCTCAGAGAAAGGCAGACCTACTGTGCCTTCGGGTGCCTGCGAGATGGAAAAGGAGAAGCAGCCATCTGCAAGGGCTTCCATCTCCTCCCTGACTCTGGCTCCTGCTCCCAGCATCCGTACGACAGCGGCACCGGGATGGGGCAGTGTGGGCACAAACCTCCACCCCCAGCAGCTCCTGTCTAAGGGTCAGGCTTTGTGTCAATCACTTGACACACATTAGCTCATTAAATTTTCAAAGTAGGGAGTTCCCGTTGTGGTGCAGGGGAAATGAATCTGACTAGGAGCCATGAGGTTGCAGGTTCAATCCCTGGCATCGCTCAGTGAGTTAAGGATCTGGCGTTGCCGTGAGCTGTGGTGTAGGTCGCAGACGTGGCTCGGATCTGGCGTTGCTCTGGCTGTGGTGTAGGCCGACAGCTACAGCTCTGATTAGACCCCTAGCCTGGGAAACTCTACATGCTGCGGGTGCGGCCCTAGAAAAGACAAAAAAAAAAAATTCAAAGTAGCCAAGAATCGGAACTAATATCATCTACTCTTTACGAATGATGGCACTGAAGCTCAGAGAGGTTAAGGAACTTGCCAGGGTCACCCGGTTGGGAAATGGAAGAGATAGGATTTGACACCATGTCTACTTATTAAGAGAGCTCTCCACAGCACCTCTGGGTGCTTTCTCCAACAGGGGTTTTGCAAAAATGGGTCACTGAAGCCCCAGAGTACCCAATCCTGTCTAGCTCTCTCCCCAGCCAATCTGGCTAAGGTCAGACTGCTCAGGTTCAAATGCTGACTCCGCTGTTTACCACATTAATGTCCTTGGACATGACACATGAACCTCCCTCCCTAAGTCTCTATTTCTCTATCTGTAAAATGGGGTGTAGGGTGTCACAGTACCTCCATTTCAGAGTTGCCACGATAGCTCTTGGCATGTTGAGCCAGATTCTCCTCCTCTCAACATGCCCCAAAATGTGGCATGGAAACCTCAGGCAAGGGGAGGGTCAAAACAGCCCATCCCCTCCCTCATTCTAGACATCAGACCTCTATTGATATAGCCTTCTATCCTTATCACTCCCTTGGCTCACATAAAGCTAGAGTCCCCTCTGCCTCCTAGATTTGTTTTTATCATGAATAGCCAACTGGAATTTGCTGTCAAGAAAGTGAAAGAGGGAGAGGCAAAGCCACTTCAAAGAGGCCTGTGGAGGGAGTTCCCACTGTGGCTGAGTCGTAACGAACCCGACTAGTATCCATGAGGAAGCGGGTTCAGTCCCTGGCCTTGCTCAGTGGGTTAAGGATCTGGCGTTCCTGTGAGCTACGGAGTAAGCTGAAGACATAAGCAGCTCGGATTACGTCTTGCTATGGCTGTGGCTGTGGCTGTGGCTGTGGCTGTGGCTATGTCTGTGGCTGGTAGCTGCAGCTCTGATTGGACCCTTAGCCTGGGAACTTCCATATACTTTGGGTATGGCCCTAAAAATGAAAAAAAAAGGGCCTGTGTAGTAACCCACAACCATTTCCAGGATCCAGGGCCATCAGTTTGGCATTCTTTGTAGAAGAGGTTGCCTGTAAATGCAAACTGAGCATGGGCTGGAGACTGGGAGGAAGCAAAACAGGAAGTAAAGAACCAAGGCTTGGAGGAGGAGAGAAAAGGATGAGAGAAAGAGTGAAGACAGAGTCAGAAGCCAGGCCTGAGTTCATGACTGCAGAAGATGAGGCTTGGAGAAAGCTTCTTGCTGCATAAGGAAAACCTCTTCAAGGATGAGAAGCAGAAGAGCCCTAGAGAATCCTGCCAAGCTGATTCCTAGAACCAGGCTGGGGACCATAGGACTGAGGGGGGCCACCAGCTCCTGCAGAGACCAAAAGGGATAGGGATGGAGTAGTCACAGGCAGTTGTAGAAGTCCCAGTAGAGGATCATAAATAGAGAGGGAAATCTAGGGGACTTTGGGAGATCTCTGTAAGTTAATAAATTGCTCAAGAAAGCCATCAGAACAAGGCAGGCTTGCTAGACCCTCGGAAGTGTGAGAATTGTGCCAGGTCATTGGGTGGGGGATGGGGTGAAGCCTGCTTTCAGATTCAGACCCAGGGCAGGAGTCTGAGGACCACCCTCCTGCTGATTTAAATACATTATCTTACCAGATACCAAGGAGGAGCTGCTACTCCCAGAAAGGAAGAGGGGGGCTTTTCCAACCCCCACTCGCCTTGGATGATAAAACCTTAACCCACCGGGGTCCTGGGGCAGAGCTTCCAGTGCCTGCCCGCGTGCATCTCTCACAAGCGTCCTATCCTAATAACTCTATTTCCTGCCTATCAGTTTGTCTCTCACTGAATTCCTGCGGCGCGAAGACATGAAGAACATGAACCTCAGTGAGTCCCGACACTGGGTGAGTGATTCCAATTTAAAACCGTGGGTTTAGGTCCCAATCTGGGTTCTGGCTGGGTACAGGCCGTTAATACTGTCAGTTTCAAAAGGACCCCATTTACAGGGGGGTAAGTTTATTTAATCCACACAACCACATATGCCCTCTTTACATACAAACAGAAGAAGGGCACTTGGCTTTCTGCCTGGTGAAAAATACCCAAGAAACCCCTGGCTGTTTTGCTTCTTGCAAACCCCCGGTGACAGTGAGACAGAACACCAACTCAGGTAGTCAGCGTAGGCGCATGGGCTTCCACGTGTTCTTTATATGGCTATTGATTAACATTTGTGGCTTGAGGGCTCTAGGGAGTAACATCCCCACAGGCCTTCTTTACTGTAGGGAATGTACCTACACCCAGATGGACATTAATCCCTAATCCCCTGTGACTCAGTTTACGGGAAGAAAAGGGCAAAGAAACCATAAAAACTTACTGGACATTTCCACCCTTTAAGCCCCTATTGGACAAGGACTGATATAGGTAGTCGGGCAAGGCCAATGGGACAAAACCACATTTTTATGGACCCTACATCGGTATCCCCCCATCTATAAGGGATTAAAAACCCCTATAGGACAATGGGTCGGGGTGGGGGGGTGGCTCTTCTCCCCCCTCCCAGCAGCCCTGGGAGCTAGTTGCTTTCCTGTAATAAAGACTTCGCTTGCTTGCTGCCTATGTGTTCCTGGAGTTCATTCTTCAACTGCATAGACAAGAACCCAGATTCCGGTGACATCTTTCTGGCGTCAACAGGGAGCTCATGACCTATGAGGTTCTGCTACAGCTGGTACATGGCCACACCAGGTTCACATGCAGATGAACTTGATTTCACAGCCCACGCTGGACAGGACTTTCTGGAAACCTCCACCTGGACCTCCTTGACTCTCAGGATGAAGCCAGATGCTCCACATACTCCCTCATGACTTTCCTCATGTCCATGGCCCCAGAGGAGGGCTTGGTTCAGTGGGTGGTGCAGGTTGGGTGGGATGGCTGTGGTCTGCTGACTCAGAGCTCTCGGCCTGGGGAAAGGAGACCCTGTTACTCTGAGGCCACTCGCTGTTGGAGAAGAGACTGGACTGGGCTGAAGTGAGAGAGACAGAGAGTTAAGAGGAGAGAGAGAGACAGAGAGTTAAGAGGAGAGAGAGAGAGAGAGGGAGAATGAGCTGAAATCTTAGAGGCTCCCCTGTCCTACAGAGCCCAGAAGTAGATCAGTTCTTTCCTCCACCTGTGCCAGGAAAAAAAAGGTAGAGATTTCCTGATTACAGGGACCCTGACTCCCTCAGCAGGAAGCTGGCAAAGAAGTGAGGCTAGCTCCAGAGGGCTTGGGACCAGGGAGATGGAGCCCAGGTGATGGCACGCTCACCCATCCTCCATGCTCTCCCTGTGGCAGACATCACTTATCGATCATGGCCCTCTTCCTTGATAAGACTGGATAGTGGTTTTCTTTTTTCTTTTCTTTTCTTTTTCTTTTTGCCTTTTCTAGGGCTGCACCCACAGCATATGGAAGTTCCCAGGCTAGGGGTCTAATCAGAGCTGTAGCTGCTGGCCTATGCCACAGCCACAGCAACGCGGGATCCGAGCCGCGTCTGTAACCTATACCACAGCTCACGTGCAAAGCTGGATCCTTAACCCACTGAGCAAGGCCAGGGATGGAACCCTCAACTGCCAGTTTCCTAGTCGGATTTGCTAACCACTGAGCCACAACGGGAACTCCTGGATAGTGGTTTTGTTTTAGACAGCAACACACAACCTGAGGGCCTTGGGCCCTCAGTGGATACAATCTCTAACAATAGGAAAACCCCTAACAGAGAGCTCTGGAGATCGGACTGAAATTGACCCTGGAGGTCAAGGGCAAATCTCTACCAGAAGCTTAAAACACTTTCACAACTCTTTGGCTTAGGGGCCCATTAGATCATTTGGTGCGATCTCTCCTTTCTCCCGGCACTGGTCTCAAGAGGCCAGTGTTTGAGTCCTGAGCCCATGGAGGACAGCACAGGACAGAGACCACGTATGTGCAGCCTGTCTTTGCCAGCTTTGGGCCCGGCACATCAACAGCAGCAATCAATGCTCAGGAAACTGAATGATCCAGCCCGTGATGTTAGCTCCACTCAGTGCCCAACTCTCTTACTTTCCTGGAACAATCTAATCAAAGACTCAGGCCTATTTTTAACTGATTAAGAGGAAAGCCTGGAATCAAGAGTTTCTTTTAACAGCTGTGCCACCAACAAGGTGCTACTACAAACAACTACAATTATTCCAGAACACACAGAATGAGCAGAGTTTGGGCTTCTACTGGGCCTAATAAGACCTCTTGTTTTATCACTGTTAGTCCCTCAACACTTGACCACAAGGATGAATTAAGGCAGCAGAAGAGACGGTTGTCTGCTAAGGGCATCTTCAAAGCCTGAGCCACACAATAAGCCAAATCATTTCAACATCAGTTATGGGACAGCAGGTGCCCGTAGCAATGCAGTCAGGATGTGACTGGCTGACTTTAAAAATAAGGCATCTACAGATCCGTGTACAGATCTGAAGCTGCAATCCTGCCTGGGAAATAGCCATCGAGAGTATAGGGGAGGCTGAAAAAGAGGAATCCTTGAAAGGGACTGTGGCCAGCTGGGCACTCTCAGAGAGACCAGCCTCTCAGGCTAAGGTCAGCAATGGACACCTCAAACATGCTTCTCCAGCCTGGCCAGTGTTCAGAATTCCACCTCTCAATTCCCTTTTATTACAGGGCATTTGAGAGCAGAAGTAGCACACACTACCATCTTCCATAGGCTGCCTGTGGCAGACATTACTAATCAGTCATGGCACTCTGTCTTGCTATGGCTGGACCTAAGTTGAGATCATTTCAACCCACAGCTCCAGCCAGCCACTGCCAATTGAAGATGAGAAAACTTAGTTGCTAGTCTGCTTTATAAGTTCCTTTTACAATTAAATTGGGCCAGAATGGGAATTTTTTTGTTTTGTTTTGTTTGTTTGTTTGTTTGTTTGTTTGCTTTTTAGGGCCACACTCACGGAACATAGAGGTTCCCAGGCTAGGGGTCTAATCGGAGCTGTTGCTGCCGGCCTACACGAGAGCCACAGCAACGCCAGATCCAAGCTGTGTCTGCAACCTACACCACAGCTCACAGCAACGCCGGATCGTTAACGCACCGAGCAAGGCCAGGGATTGAACCCGCAACCTCATGGTTCCTAGCTGTATTTGTTAACCACTGCACCACGAGGGGAACTCCAAGAATGGGAATTATTGATCGTCCCACCACTTGCCATGAAGATTATTTCTCTAGCTTTTTTTTTTTATGGCTGTACTCATGGCATATGGAAGTTCCTGGACCAGGGATTGAATCTGAGCTTTACCTGTGACCTATGCTGCAGCCACAGCACAGCCAGACCCTTTTAACCTGGACCGGGGATTGAACCCGCACCTCCACAGCGACCTAAACCGCTGCAGTCGGATCCTTAACCCGCTGTGCCACAGCCAGAACTCCTGCTTTGATATACTAACGCAGGGCATTCAAAAGGATGTTTATGGTCCAAGCAGGAAGTTTGGTTCTAGAAGTCTGGGAGCACCTGATACACATGGAACCTTATTCAGTGCTCATTGGATGGGGCTCATTTAACATTTTGTCTGCCCATCACCCCCACTGTCTTCTGAGAGATGCTGCCCTTTCTTTGGCGTAAAAGTCCCTCTTCTCTATCCAACAGAGGAAGGAGCCGCCAATCACAGTACTTATACCATGGTTACACCTAGAGTTCAGGTGTAGATTAAGTCATGGTCAAGAGACCTGTGTTGGGCTAGACAGAAGCCTTCCTTGAGAATTTTGGACCCAGAACTAATGGAAGAGGGACTGATGCTCTCTGATGGTTAAACTGTGGGGTTCAAGGCATGGAAAATACCAATGGTCATTTCTTGACCTATAGAGGAAGTTAGTCTGAGGGAGAAATACTGATGCATAAAGATGAGAAAGATGGAGGGTGAGAGAGATAGAAAGAGAGATATAAAGACCTAGACATATTATAAATATAGATATAGATATGGATAGAGATAAGGATGTAGACATAGAGAGAGAATCCAGTAGTTCTAGTTCTCCCTAGACCAAGCTACACCCCTTCAAAAATCACATGAGTCTTGGAGTTCATGTTGGGTCAGTGGTTGACAAACCCAACTAACATCTATGAAGACACGGGTTCAATCCCTGGCCTCACTCAATGGGTTAAGGATCCGGTGTTGCTGGGAGCTGTGGTGTAGGTTGCAGATACGGCTTGGATCCTGTGTTGCTGTGGCTCTGGCGTAGGCCAACAGCCTATAGCTCGAATCGGACCCCTAGCCTGGGAACTTACATACGCCGTGGGTGCGGCTTTCAAAAGACAAAGAATAAATTATGTAAATCTTCTAATAAAGCCCTTTTTCTTTCAGTTACATTTTAAAGCTGAGTGTCTGTCACCTGCAACCGAGACCCTGGACAGAAACCAGTGCATAGCAAAGACCCTCAGAAGGAAAATAAAATCGCTGGGGTGGGACTCCTGGAGGAAAACAAGACAAACTCCCAGGGAGCTGTCTCTCATGGGATGCAGGTAGCCATGGTGATGGAGAGAGCCCGACCTGGCAGGGAACCACACAGAGAGAAGGAATTGGGACAATTCTTCTTTTTATGAAATTCATTCCTGGAGTTCTCTGGTGGTATAGCCGATTAAGAATCTGGCTTGGTCACTGTTGCAGCTCTAGTTACTGCCACGGTATGAGTTTGATCCCTGGCCCGAGAACGTCCATGTGCCATGGGCGCAGCCAATACACAAAATCATCTTAAAAAAAAAATAAAAGAGAAATTCATTCCTGTGGACTGGCCCTGTGATGTCATGTCGCCTAGACTGGGTCTAGGAGGCAAGATGATCTGAGCTCTGTGTACTTTGCCTCGGGGTTCCTAAGGAGCGGGGCAGGACCCTGGATACAGTAAGGAATAAACACATTCCTCAGAACAGTGAGAAATAAACACATTCCTGGAAGAGGGGCCAAGCCTCTGCACTGCCCTCAGGCCCAGAGAGCAGCAGCCGCCCACACAATTCCCTGTAGGACACACACTTCCCTGCAGGACACACACTTCTGAAAATAGCTTGGATAGGAGGCGGTCTTCCACAAACACCTACCTAATCACTCATGCTTTCAAAACAGGTCTGTTTGGTGCCTACTAGATGATAGCTGGCATGCTGGGTGTCTCAGATACAGAGAAAAACACGTGGTCCTGGCCTTGAGGAAGGGTTGGGCCAGTGGGGCAGGGAGACGTGTACATAGCATACAGTGCAGTGGTTTTCAGCAGCATAAAGGATTCCAGAAGTCCAAGGAAGGAGGCACGATGGGTCAACATGAGGGAGTAGAGAAGGCGTCACATCTGAGAAGAGACGTGCTACACAGGAGCTTATTCAGAGGATCGGAGGCCAGGATTTTCCTTAAACTCCTAGAGATTCCTCCCTCTTGGGGAGGTCTTCCTGCGCAGTGGAGACGGGGAAGCTAAGTTAGCTGCAGTTCTCTGGGGCCCTCTCGAACTAGGTTTTTGGCACGTGATGGAGGTTTCGCCAAGCAGATAGGTCTGATGAGACACGGAAAGCAGAATAGAGGCGTTCCCACTGTGGCTCAACAGAAACAAACCCAACTAGTATCCATGAGGATGCAGGTCTGATCCTTGGCCTTGCTCAGTGGGTTAAGGAGCCGGCGGCGCTGCCGTGAGCTGTGGTGTAGCTCACAGACACGGCTCGGATCTGGTGTTGCCATGGCTGCGGCGAAGGCCGGCAGCTGTAGCTCCGATTCAACCCCTAGCCTGGAAACTTCCATATGACGCAGGTGCAGCACTAAAAAAAGAGAAGAAGTGAGTCTAGTGAGGTGGTGGCTTTGGGACAATTTACAGAAGCTTTGGCTAGGGGTTTTCCGTGATGTCCCCGGTCATACGTGCTGAGCAACGGGAGGCGATTGCCAAGCGACTTCACTAGAAGAGTTCTAGTTCATGGCAGAACATTGTCCTGGCTTTGTTTCAGCAATTCTGTGTGCCACCTCGTCCCTATAATAAATCTCTGTCTATTAAAATCAGCTAGAGTCGGTTCTGCCTGCAGCTAACATTCCTGAGCGTGGCACCAGGTTCTGCTTTGGTCTTCCTTCCACTTTAGCAGTACGGTACCATGGTTAGGACCATTATGGCTTAAGAAAGACCTTGGGTGGAGTCCCCGCCCTAACCTCTTCTACCAATGAGACCTTGGGACTGAAATCGGTTTTGCTACCTATAAAATGAGAGTAATCATTATATGTACTTCCTGATGTTGTTATAAAGTTCAAATGAGATAATATGTGTAAAGCGCACGACACCAGACACAGAGCAAACGCTGCTGCTGATTGTTGCTATTACAGCTTGAATTTCTTTGCCAACCAACCCAGTCAAAATTGTGAAAAGTCAATTTAAGTTTGGACAAAAAAGCATTCATGGCATTAAAAAGAGGAGACCTTGACAGTCTGGAAGGTGCATTGAACAAGATGAAACCAAACAAGAGTCAATACACAGTCCCAGGCTCAGGCAAAGAAAATCTGAACCGAGACAGGGAGGCTGAGACCCAGGGTTTGGGTATAACGCATATGAGACTGTTTTCTGGGATTAGAAAACAGGTCAATGTACATCACTAGCGTGACATCACCAAAAAATAAAAAAATAAAAAAAAAAGCTAATAGAGCATTTGGCTGTTTCAATAGAGGTCAAGTGTAGAAAGGACAAAGTGGAATCCATGTTCTACTCTATCTTTCTATTTTTTTTTTTTTTTTGGCCACACCCCACGCCATATGGAAGTTCTCAGACTAGGGGTCAAATCAGAGCTACAGCTGCCGGCCTATGTAACAGCCACAGCAACACAGGATCTCAGCTGTGTCTGTGACCTACACCACAGCTCATGGCAATGGCGGATCATTAACCCACTGAGCGAGGCCAGGGATTGAACCCACATCCTCATGGACACTAGTTGGGTTTGCTTTGTTTCCACTGGGCCCCAACACTCCCTTTTCTACTTTGTCTTGATCAGACCACATCTACGAAGTTGAATTTAACGTTTGGTAATCTTATTATGAGAGGGCTTGCAGATACTATTTTAAATTTGGAGAAGCCACCTGGGATAAAAGCTAACATTTATTAATCTTTTACTATATGCCAGAAGCCATTCCTACCCCGTGCAAAATTATTCTCCCAACAGGATAGAATTTGAGTTACAGAAGTTGGGGTACGCTGTGCAGTCTGTTGTAATAACAGCCCTGAAAATGATGCCAAAAGGGCACACAGGAAGACTACATTTCCCAGTCTCCCCTGCTGTTAAGTTGAAGTCATATGATAGGGTCTAGGCAACGGCTTATGAGCAAAACTGATATACATCACCTCTAAGTCAGACCATAAAACCTCTGGTTGAGTGATTATCTGTGCCCTTTCTTCCCATTTATCAGGGACCTTGGAGGCCATGTGTTGGGGATGGCAGTATCACGAGATAGAAGAAACCTGCATCCCCGAGTTACCACTGGGAGGAGAGCTCCAAGGCTTACTGCCCAAACCACATCAGGCCATGATGTGAGTAAAAATTAACTTTGTTCTGTTAAGCTCCCAAGAGGTCAGAGTGTATTTATTAAGGCAGCAGAGCCTAGCACAGCCTGACTACAAAAGATTAATCCCTAGTTTCTCTTCAAGTGTGCTCTGGGATTGGCAGCTTTAGAATCACCCAGGAAGCTTATCAGGACTGCACATTCTTGGCTCCATCTCAGAGAACCTAGAACCATAAATCCTGGGAAGGGCCTAGGAGCTTATAGCTTCAGCAAGGTGTCTAGTGAATCTTATTCTTCCTGAAGTTTCAGAACCTCTCACTGCTCAGGGACACTCACAGGAGTCAATTTATCACTTTGAGGTGAGAAATAGTACAGTCAAGTAGGGTGGAACCCTGGTCAGGACTGCCTTTCCAATGGATGGACATATGGAAATGCAAGAAACTGAATTCCCATCCGAAGACCACTTGGGGCCCTGGAACCAGCCCCCGGGGATTTGAGAAGGGGCATTTTGAAGGGCTCAGCAGGAGTCATATGGACTGAGCCTCCCCAGCCATCACGGCACGCTCCTCTGGGAGATGTCCTGTGCAGACAAAGAGGGTTCCTTCTTCCCTGGACCACGGTGGCAGCAGATAGCTAACATCCTGCTCCTACATCATTCTCTTTAGACTCTAAAGCCCCCCTCCCCAATTCTACTTGTCCAGGCAATTCTCATGTAGGAGCCAAGAGTGAATTAACTGGATGATGCCCTTGAAGGCACCCCGGGAGAGTTCGCACAGCGTCTCAGAATCCCCTTACCATCCGTCTCCAGCATGGGGTTGAGCAGGGAAAGGTGCAAACACCTGCTGTGTATGTTGACTCTTCACAGTCCCCTGTCTGCAGTGTGAGGGCAACTGCTCTCCCATCTGCTGACCTCACGGGCTCCAGGGCATACGCTGGATTTGAGTCCCAGCTCTGCCACTTACTGTGTGGGTACATTAGGGCAAACCATTCCATCTCTCCAAGCTGCAGTTTCCTCGCCCATCAAGTGGGGACAAAATATCAACCACCTTCCACAGATGTGATGGTTACCCGACCCATCTATTTGTGATGGCCTTATCCCACATAAAAAAATGTCATCAATAAAATGTCACACGAATGAGACCTCCATGCATGACGTCTGTGAATGATCAGATATGTGTGTGGGAAGAGGGGCAAAGGGAATGGAGAACATGGAGATAAAGAGGCTGCCTTTTGAGAAGCCTGTTTGAATGGTCAGTTATTAGCTGCGTGACTTCGGTTTCCATATCTACAAAATGGGAAGAGTGATCTCTTTGTCACAGGGTTGTTAAAAGTTAAATAAATCTATGTATGTGTGTTCTGGTGTGCAGATGTGTGTTTGTGTGTCTGTGAGTGTGATTCTATAATGGCTGGCATTTATTGGATGCTTGCTATATGTCAGGCTCCTATCGTAAGCACAGTTCTGTATTAACTCATTAACTCTCACGACAACTGACAGGGCAGGTATTTTTACCCCGTGTAACAGATTTAGAAGTTGAGCCATAGGGTTTCTATACACTGACCAGAACTCTCACCAGTAAGGTATCGATCATCCTTCCACTTCTCCTCTAATACTGCTCTTTTTCTCCCCCTGATGCTAAGAGGTGGGAGGGGCAGATGCAAGGCCAACCCCCACCTTGCCAGAGGCTGAGTCTACTAACAGTGCAAGCCCATGGACTCACCTTGTTTTGCCTTCCAAGGAGCTCCTGTCCTGGGGAACTCCATGCAGTGCTCCATATGAAAGGGGCACAAAAGCAGAAGCAAAAGGGTTGGCACTGGTGACAGCAACCCAGAGCCTCGAGAAGTCCTACATCTATGCCCCATCCTTACCCTCCCCTAGGACCAGGACTGACTTAGTCTGATTTCACTGTGATTTCAGATGCATCCAGGGGCTTGATCAAGTCTTTAAAAGTGCTGTCTTCCAGGATCCAGTGGTCCTTCCCACGTTCATGCCTTAGAGAAGTACTTGCCATGTGTCCCTGGAAGACACAGCCAGGGATGTTCCCGGGCCAGCCAAGCACTGGACCGACAAGGTGTGTCATAGGCATGCTGCTCAATACCATGTAGCCCTAAGAACGAATGGACTGCAGCTCCGCAAATAGCTTGAAGGAATCTTTAAAAAAGAGGTTGAAGGAAAAACTTGCAAAATAATTACCTTTTTGGTCATTCAAAAAACCCTCCCTAAACCCTGATTTTAGGTGTTGGAAGAAAACGATGGAATGATAAACAAAAATTCAGACAGAGTTACCCTTGGCTGGGGGCAAGGGATGACAATGAGGGAGAAGCAAAGCAGAGTTTCTGTGGTTTGGGAACGTTCTAGTTCTTAGGTTGGGATGGAAACGTTGATGTTAATTTTATCAGTTTTTATATGTACCGATGAAATTTTGAAAAGAGAAAAGAAGACAACAAAATGTCTTATTCTTTTCTCTCTTTCTTTCTTTTTTATGGCCATACCTACAGCATATGTAAGTCCCCAGGCTAGGAGTACAATTGGAGCTGCAGCTGCCAGCCTACACCGCAGCACCAGCAACACCAGATCCAAGCTGCATCTTCAACTTATACCACAGCTGTGGCAACTCTGGATCCTTAACCCGCTGAGCCAGGCCAGGAACTGAACCACATCCTCATGGATTCTATGTCGGGTTCTTACCCACTGAGCCACAATGGGAACTCCAAATGTCTATTCGTGTAGTGTCATAAGCAATTTATATATATTAATATATGAGTATGTATAAGTATATATGTGAGAGTAACAACAATAAATCCCCATTCTGGAGTTCCCATCATGGCTCAGCAGTTAATGAATCCAGCTAGCATCCATGAAGACGTGGGTTTGATCCCTGGCCTCGCTCAGTGGATTAAGGATCTGGTGCTGCTGTTAACCATGGTGTAGGTTGCAGACAAGGCTCGGATCCCATGTTGCTGTGGCTCTGGCATAGGTCGGCGGTTACAGTTCCTACTGGACCCCTCGCCTGGGAACCTCCATATGCCGCTGGTGCGGCCCTAGAAAGACAAAAGACATGCTTGTTCATTGAGTTCTTACTATCACATTAATACCAGCAAGTGTTCATATGACCTTTGGGACCAGGTCCTGCTCTAAACACTCCACGTGTACTTACTCTACGTGTAAGTAAGAAAACCCAGTGTATGAACTATTATTATTTGCGGTTTGCAAATGGGGAAACCAAGTCCGAGAGGCCACCTTGCCAAAGGACATGCACCAACTAAGTGGGCCAGGATGCACACTCAGCTCACTCAGTGCCAGAGCTTGTGTCCCCAGCCACTGGACGGCACAGCCCTTTCTGAGCCTGTGGTTTGCCTCAGTTATCCCGTTCAGTTTTTCGTTTTTTGGGTTGTTTTTTTTTTTTGTCTTTTGTCTTTTTAGGGCCGCCCCTGTGGCATATAGAAGTTTCCAGGCTAGGGGTCGAATTGGAGCTGTACCCTCTGGCCAGCCCGAGCCTCATCTGCGACCTACACCACAGCTCACCGCAACACTGTATCCTTAACCCATTGAGCGAGGCCAGGGATCGAACCCGCAACCTCATGGTTATTAGTCAGGTTCGTTGACCACTGAGCCACGACGGGAACTCCCCGTTCAGTTCTTCCACCAGCTCTTTCAGGGGCAGGTGACTATTCTCATCTTCTAGAAGAAGAAGCTGAGCTTCTTCCAGTGGGCAGGGAGCACATATACAAACTACTTTCCTTGCCAGGCCCATGGCAGATCCAGCTGATGGATCATGGCACAAACTCAAGCCCCACCTCCTGCAGGCAGGAACCATTAATCAATCAAGTGAGCCCACACCCTGAAAAGGGCTTGCCCACCCCTCAGCATAACTAACCTCTAATTCTGCAGGCCCTTGGAGTCCCCCGCAGCCCCTCCGTCTGAAAGACCTCTGCCTGTCTTCCTCCTCTGCTGTGAACCATGCCTGAGTGACACCTGGGCACTCCTGACCCTGAGGCACTGGTCCACGCTCCCTCCAGTGCTCCACGCCTCTTACAAATTGAAACTGACCTTGAGCAAACCGGTGATGCTCCCTGCCTCCGTTTCCCCAGATGGAAAGTGGTCCAAAGTCCGCACGGGCTGTACCGCCCTCGAGAACAAGACCCGCTACCTCCACTTTCTGCTCCTCTTGGAGGAAGAGGTCAGTTAAAGATGAGGCCCACTGGGGGCCCCATTTCTGGAGAATGAAGACTTTGGGGTTCTGCTGGCCTCATCCTCCTGAGCCCTATATTAAACTCCAAGCAGCTCCTGGCGGCAGCACTTTGCAACAGATATTAATTGCTACATTAAATCCTATGATACTGCTTAAGAGAATGTTCATTTAATTTCCCTGCAACTGTGGTCAACCTGATCTTTAATCGAAACTGACAGGCACAATTTAAATCAGGTAGCGAACTCCCCTCTCTTTAAAGGAGCCAAGAATGGCATGAATATTAAATGGGTCAGGACAGTTGGCAACACTAATACAGTTTAAATCGGAACAAGCCTCAGCTACAGCTTTTAATTATTCATGCTTTCCTGGTAAGTCGGGCCCTGACAGCAGTGTCACCCAGAGTTCAGGCAACTTCCTTGACGTGCCATGAAAGACAACGGGGGAGGGGGTGTGTGGGGGGCAACATGGCCCTGGGTCCTGGGTTAGGACCGAGCTGTCTGAGGAGCGTAATCCGGCTTAGAGAACGTGCTGGAAGCTTGTCCTGGCTGCCCTGGGCATCACTTAAATGCTGAGCGCTAAATCAGGGAGGGACAAGCGTGGAACCATAAAGAGGGGCGGGCAGAGACAGAGGCACGACCAGAGAGAGAGACGGGTAGACGGGACATACTCCAAGCTCGGAGGTGGAGAGACATGCAGAGACAGCGAGGGACAGAAACTGATCTAGAAGCAGAGACGCATGGACTGAGCCAGAAGTTACAGCAGAGGCACAGAGAGAAAGAGGAGGGACAGCCGGCGGGGCTGGGGTGGGGGCAGCTCCGAGCCGGCACCCCTCTGTGAGTACCAGGGTGAGGGCCCGCACCCTCAGTAGAAAGCGGAAACACGGAACACGTCCCAGAGACAGTTGCCTGGGGACCGAGGGCGGAGCTTGCCTTGCAGACACCAGCTTCTGGAACAGCACGGGACTCCACTCAGCATTTCTTGAGCTGAGCCAGGTCTGTAAATCCCTCAGGACAGGAAAAGCCTGTGTGCGGTCTCAGAAACGGCATCTGGAGGGAGACGGGGCCTCGGGGAGAAGAAGGACAGACAGAGAGATCAGACGGGCTAGACCAGACGTGAGGCAGACAGCAGTAAAGACTGAGAGAGAGGGGGCTGGAGGGAGAGGCCCCGAAACGTGAGAACACGCACGCAAGGAGCTGGACAGAGAGAGGCATGAGGAGACGTGACAGGCAGCGAAGATCCAGAAAGGATGGCCTTTGTAATGCTGACCTTTGAAATGTTTGCTGGGAACTTGCTTTTCTTAAGGATAACAGGCCTTTCTCCGCATGAGGCACTTAACAGTCTGCAAGGCATTTCCCGTCCACAGTGCCACCCCATCCTTGTCCCCTCCCCAGATCCCCTGACTCTAGAGGGGCATTCTAGACTCTCCTTTCCCTAAAAGCACTCCCCAGTACAGCGCTCTGCCACTTAATGAACCTACATGGTCAGTTACGTGGCATCTATCTAAATTCTCTCACCCTAGCCCTATTTCCTGCCTGGACCACCTCTCGAGTTGATGCAAGAGCCATATCTGACTTTGAGCCCTTGGGCATGGGCGGCTCCCCATCTGCCCCATGGTACGTGATGGTCCTAAATGAGGCTGCGAAGCTTGGCCCAGACGACACGACTGAAAGAGTGAGGACTGCGCACAGGAGAGAAATGGTCACAGTTCGCGGTAAAAGGACGCTTCTTCCTTAGGCGCTTTGTGGAACCTGGAAAGGGTGCCTGGATTGGGGCGTAGGCCCCACACCTAGTGCTCCCACAAAGCCAGCCCAGGCAGGGTTCCCATCCGCTTCCAAAAGGACAGGATCTGCCCCTCCTCCTCCTCACTGTGGCCAAAGAATCCAGGGGCCACCCTGGCGTCACTCTTGGTGCAGAACCTGTGGCTGAAATTTGCATGCAGCCTCCTGGGCTGGCTGATCTCCAGCCGGAGGGACAGGTAAATGGAAAGGCAGCTGGGCTTTCTGAGCATGTTTGCCCTTCGCAGCACTTAACATTTACACACGCGGGAGGAGGAGGTGAGCTGTCTTAGGGCCGGAGGCTGGTGTGCCGGCCGAGGAAAGCCAGCTCTTGGGCTGGGCCGGACTGGAGGAATGCATGAGGATTTTCATGTGGAGCCTCTCCTCCTCTGGGTGGACACACGTCGCTGTCACCTCCGAGGACCACCAACAAGGCCAGGTGGGCCTGGGAAAAGTGGGCGTGTCCGGTGAGGAGAACCCACTTGGACCCTTCCACCCGGGAGCCAGTCCTGCTGGAGGAAGTCCGGCCCCAACACCACTTCCCACACACCCTGTGGTCCCACCAGCCCCAGAGAGCCTGGATCATACAGCACTCTGTCCTGTTGTTGCCTCGACTCCCAACTGCCCTGAAAAACAAGGAAAACGGCAGTTACCGTTTCCTTCTGACAGCTGAGGCCCAGAGAGGTGAAGTGACTTTCCAGAGGTCACACAGCAAGTTGTGGTGGAGCCAAGTCTCACATCTGCTTCTCTGGGGAGAGTCCCAGCCAAAGGCATTGCCCCTTGCAGCTGTCTTATATCGTCCCAGTGCCCTTGAAACCAAGGTGCTGAGGATCCAAAAGAGAAACTAAACCTATGCCTTGTTCTGTAAGATTTCACAGCCTGGTAGGGGAGATGGCGAGATGAACACTCTGTGGTAGGACTGGCCACATAATCTGGGGAGTCTTGTGCAAAATGAGAATGTGGGGCCCCTTGTTCAAAAAATTTAAGGATTTTGGAGTTCCTGTCATGGCTCAGTGGTTAATGAACCCGACTAGTATCCGTGAGGACACGGGTTCGATCCCTGGCCTCGCTCAGTGGGTTAAGGATCTTTGCCATGAGCTGTGGTGCACATTGCAGACACGGCTTGGATCCTGCGTTGCTGTAGCTGTGGTTTAGCCTGGCAGCTACAGCTCCGATTTGACCCCTAGCCTGGGAACCTCCATGTGCCGGGGGTGTGGCCCTAAAAAGACCAAAAGAAAAAAAAAAAAGGGGGAATTTAAGGATTTCAACATTGTGATGGCAGAGCATCGAACCAAGAATAGGAACCGTCCTAGTGTGGGGCCCCACGCGACTGCTCAGGTTGCATGCCCATGAAGCTGGCTCTGCCCTATAGGTATAACCAAAGGATGATGACCGAGACATTTATAGAGACGTCAGGAGTACCACAGGGAGGACGGAACCAGGGACCAGGATCATGGCTCAGAGGACAGCGGACAAGAACTTGGACATGGAATCAAAGACCCTGGCTGTTGAGCCTTGGGCAGCTTACTCGGCCTCTCAGACCCTCGGTCAGGATAACAGTTTATTGGCTTGAGCAAATGATACATAACAGTCCTCAGCCTGGTAATGACCCAGTAAATGGTGATTTTTGCTGTTTATGACCGATAACTATGAACAAGGTGAGATACTTGCAGCTCCTCCCTCTGGAGGGTCAGTGGTATATTGACCAGGCTACTTGATGACCAGCCAGCTCCAAAGTGTGGGAAGTGGGAGGACACATCCATCCGCTGGGGGATTTTTTTTGAGTTTGAATTGTGTTGGGCATTAGCCGGTGTAAGAGGACAAACTTATATGTTAGCTAGTACTTTGTGACATAGGACAGATGATACAGCCAACACAGGGCATCCATTTAATGTTCATGTGTTTAAATAACATGAACTGAGTACTTTGCAAGAGTCAGGCATTGTCCCAGGTGCTTAACACACAACTGAGAAGTGGCCAGGAGGATCCCCTCACCCTCATGGAACTCACAGGCTAATTTTTGCTACAGCAAAGCCAAAATCTTGCTTTCATAAAATAATAATAACAATAATAATTATAACTGTGTCAGGGACACTTTTGTCAAAGACTTACTATATGCCAAACATTGCAAGTATTTATTTGCATTTAATTATCTTTATCCTTACAATGCTCCTAAGAGACAGGTACTCTTTTTTTTCTTTTTTTCTTTCTTTCCCCCCCTTTTTTTCTTAGGGCCACACTTGTGGCATATGGAGGATGCAGGCTAGGGGTGGAATTGGAGATGTGGCTGCTGGCCAATGCCACAGCACAGCCACAGCAACACAGAATCCAAACTGCGTCTGTGACCTACACCACAGCTCACAGCAGCGCCGGATCTTTAACCCACTGAGCAAGGCCAGGGATCGAACCTGAGTCCTCGTGGATGCTAGTCAGATTCGTTTCGGCTGAGCCACGATGAGAACTCAGGAGGTAGGTATTCTTGGTAACCACATGTACAAGTGGAGAAATTGAGGCTAGGAGAGGATCAGGCCATTTGGCCAAGGTCACAATCCTAAGTGCCATTCATTCATTCAATACACTTGTTGAGCATTTTCTCTGTGTTGGGCCCTGTGCTGAAGAAAACCATGGTGATCCAGACAGCCCAGCCATCCAGATAGCCCTGCGCTTATTCCAGTGGGGGAGATAGATAAAGAATAGAAAGAATAAACAAAACAAGAAAATTACAGGTTTTAATCAGAGCAAAAAGTGGGGGACGATGCCAAAATAGAGAATAACCCTATTCTTCATGGGGCCCAGATTGGTGCCTAGCACACAGTAGGCGCACAATAAATATTTGCTAACTGACTAGATGAAAGAGGAGATCACGCAGTATCATTTTTGCCGACTCCTGAGAAATAAAAAAGAGCTAGTCAGACCAGGATTGGCTGGCTTTGAGTAGAGCAAATAGCACGTGAAAAGGCCCTGAGGTAGGAAGAGCTGGACATGTCGGAGGAACTGAGGGAAAACCAGTGAGGGCAGAGTGAGTAAGCTAATGAATAGCATGAGATGAGGTCTAGAGAGGTAGGTAGGGATCAGATCCCTGGAGGCCTCCAGGATAAAAGAGTTTAGAATTTCTCACAAGGGCAAAAGGAAGACAATGAATAAGTGATCCAATACTGCTTACATTTTAAGGAGGTCACTATTTGCCTTGGGAGGTGCAGTGCATTAAAAGTGGTCAGTAGTTCTTTGCTGCTCCTCTCATCAATGACAGAGTCTATTTCCCCTCCCCTCAAATCTAGCCCTTGACCTATCTTGACCAGTAAAAAGAGCAGAAGTGATGCTGTATAATTCCCAAGATGGAGCCTTCAAAGATTTTCAGCTTCTGGTTTCACCCCTTGGAGAACTTTCTGTTGGAACTCAGATCCCTGGGTGAGAAGCCCAAGCTATACAGAGAGACACGTGGAAAAGGGAGACCTCCCCAGCTAACAGCACCAGTTGAGCTGCCAATTGCCAACCAGGTCAAGCCTTGCAAGACCTCGACCCTGTCAACACCACATGGAGCAAACGAACCACTCAGCTGAGCCCAGTCAACTCACAGAACTTTGAGAGACAAATGGGTGTGGATGTTTTAATCCACTAAGTCTGGGTCTGGTGTGTTACATAGCAATAAAGGACTGAAACATGGAGGACAGATTGAAGGAAGGTCAAAGTAAATGAAGAGACAGGACTTGAACGTAGGACTCAGTGCCTCTAAGAGCCTGCTCCTATCACTGTGCTGGGTAACACCAAAGCCTCTCTGATCCCTGGTGCCCTAGGCTGACTCTCCTGCCCATCTGCCAGTCTACGTCTCACACGAGGGTCCCACTTTCCTTCCAGCTCTGATATCCATCATCTGTCTTCGGGTCCTGACCCTTCCCGGGGCACCTGGCTCGACTGAAACCTACGAAGCCAGTAGGGCAGGTAAGGATCCCTTCTGCCTTCACTGCCCAGCCTGCATCTTTCAACCTAGCCCCAGAGTCAGAGCTGGTCTAGGGGGAGAGGAGAGGTTCCTCCTTTCCAATGGCCCTGGGGAGCAGGCCGCTGCCCTACCAGCTCTCCCCTGCACTCAGACGTGACTCACTGACCTTTACAAGCCTGAGACTTGATGGGCCTGGTGTTTTATTAACCTAATAAAAAGGCAGCCTGGTTCAGGGGCTTAACATTTCTGGAGAGAGGAAGTCTCTGCCCCCCGGGCATTGGGAGGAAGAAATACTGTCTTGGGCAGAGCTCCCCAGCACAGTTCTCTGGGCTTTCTTACAGGAAGGCAAAGAGCAATTCATTGTCTTCCCCATCAAACGGCAGCAGCAAGCCGCGAAGCTTAATTTAATTTTGTAATCAGTGGAAGCGCAGGCAGAGGAAGACTGCTCACTGTTTTTTCCACTTTGCTTTTTAATAGGATATCTGACAGCACACATAATACAGAGGCTTTATGCAATAAAGAATACACACACACACACACACACACACACAGGAGCATGCGCGCGCACGGCAAGGCAGCTGCAGGAGAGAAGAATCTTAGTTTTGGAGGCCTGAGAACTTTGCCCTTGCTGGCTTTGTGGCTTTTGGATAAATCACTTCACTTCTCTGTGCCTCTTTCTAATAACAAAGGCATTTTCTTTATCTTTCTCAGATTTAGTGAAAACAATAAATACTATCTGGGCTTTAATATATGTGCTAAGGAATGTGCAGTGTGTCTTACTGAATCCAGTAACAGGCTTACGAGTTACTACTGTTAGCATGTCATATGCATCTAACAAAGGAGGGATTCGAGGCACAGAATGGTTGAATAATTAGCCCAAAGACACACAGCCAGTAAGTGGCAGAGCTGTGTATCAAGGGGGCTTTTAGTTACAGGCAACGAAAAGGGACTCTAGATGTCTAAGCAGGAAGAATGGTCACCCAAAGGGCGGTGAGTGGCCAGAGAACTGGCTTGAGGCTGAGCTGCCAAAACCGCACGACAGACCTGTTCTGACGAAGAAGGCACCTCTGCCAGCTCCCCCACTGCCAAGCCCCAGGCCGTGCTGTTTACACTATGGCCGAGAACTTGCCTTTGGGGCACCTGCTCCTGGGTCTAGCACCGATGCCAACTTTGCCCCAGCAATTCCACTCTGTACCCCCACCACCCACCCAGAGCCAGCAGCCTTGACAATCCCGCTCAACAGCAAAATGCATTCCAGGGGAGCCCCTTTCCAATTTTCTCACAATTTTCTCAGAGTGTCTGGACAAGTGAGTATGGCTGGTGGAGCCCAGGTCATCTGCCAACACTTTGGCTGCAAAGGGGGCTGGGAAAGCAAGAGTTCTCCCTTAGAGATGAAGAGTATGTGAACCTGAAAACTATCCCAACTAAGAGGATGGTCCAAGGGTCCATACAGCCAAAGACAAGGCAAGTACTTACTGCTCACTGGATCCACACCAGGCAGAATGACTTAGGGCCTGCCTTTGATGGGATCAGATGAGGAGGTGGCATGAAAAATCTTTGCCCAGGAGTTCTGTTGTGGCTCAGCGGTGACGAAGCCGACTAGTATCCATGAGGATGTGGGTCCGATCCCTGGCCTCACTCAGTGGGTTAAGGATCCGACATTGCCGTGAGCTGAGGTGTAGGTCACAGACGAGGCCCGGATCTGGCGCTGCTGTGACTGTGGCATTGGCTGCAGCTCCGATTCGACCCCTAGTCAAAAAAGAAAGAAAGTGCTTAGTCCAGTATAAGGGCCTTTTTTGAGCTGGGGGTGGGGCAGATGACACGTCGCTGTGCCCACAGCTGGAGGAGAAACTGAGGTTCACGGTCAACAAATGACCACAGTTCTTACCAGATAGAGAGGTTTGTGTTCAGATCATCGTCAAATCCAGTTAATTTGGCTCAAATTTGGGGATCACACGGACAGGTCGTGGAAGGGACTCCCTTTTAGTCCCATCCTTGGAGATGTCTGCGCCCCAAGAATCTCATCTCTAGAATGGGGCCCCACCTCCGGCCTGCTGCCCAGCCCCATGGAACTGCTCGCCATCTCCTGAGCACACTCTTTCTCACCTCGGTGCCTTCCCACGTGGCTTCCCCCTGCCCAGAATGCCTTTCCTTTCTCTGTGTGGCAAGTCTCACGCATTCTCAAAATCATGCTATTTGCGGCCACATGGATGCAACTAGAGATTTTCATACGAAGTAAAGTCAGTCAGAAAGAGAAAGACAAATACCCTATGATATCACTTACCTGCGGCATCTAAAATATGGCACACATGAACCAGTCTACAAAACAGAAATAGACCCACAGACACAGAGAACAGACTTGTGGTTGCCAAGGGGGAGGGGGAGGAGGAGGGAGCGGGATGGACTGGGATTTGGGGTTAGGAGACGCAAACTATTCCATTTAGAGTGGATAAGCAATGAGATCCTGCTGCATAGCACAGGGAACTATATCCAGTCTCCTGGGATAGACCATGAGGGAAGATAATACGAGAAAAACAGTGTGTGTATGTATCACTTTGCTGTACAGCAGAAACTGGCACAACATTATAAATCAGCTATTCTTCAATATAAAAAAATTTTTTAAAAGAAAGAAAAAATAGCAATAGTGTTTATGTGTGTACATTTAATTTTTTTCCCCTATTTGCCAGGCACTGCTATTTTCACAGGTATTTTCATGTGTTAACTTATCTAATACAACAACCCTATAAGACAAAGAAAATTCTCATCCTCATTTTACAGGAGAGGCAATCCAGGAACAGAGAAGTTGAGTCACTTACTTAACGACACACAACCAATGGTGCTGGGACCTAAAGCCAGTGCCCTGGTTCCAGAGGCCATGCCTGCCGTCACTAGGCTTCACCTCCACTCAAACAGCACCTCCTGTGTGAGACTTTCCCCAAGGAAGCTCCATGCCAAGTCCAGCCTTCCCTCCTCTGGGATCCCACGGGCCCCGCCTATTCCGGGTGGATCATTGCTTTCATGTTAGTGACCCATTTCCATAGCTCTGCCTCCGCCACTAGACTGTAGAGTAGAGACATTGCGTGTTTTTTTCTTTTTTGCTTGTTAAATCAAGAGTGAGTTTGTTGAGTAAACGCGTAGGGTAAAAACAAATCAAGGCCAGAAGAGCTGAATTACGGACACACAGAAATGATTAAAAATGCTCATTTTGAATCATGACCCCACCCACACCCTACCGCCACCCACTCCCTGCCACCAGCATCTGCAGACTCATCTCTCGGGGTGACGGAGTCTTCCGAGGGCCTTGCCAGCAGTTGCAGCACCCTCGCCCAATGAAACAGTTTCCCTCAACAGTAATCAAGTAGTAATCCTCTCCAGCCATTGCGTAGTGGGGACTTTTCAAGAATAAAGCCTGAAGGCCCTCCCTATTAATTAGGAAGAAAGGAATTGAAAGGAAAGAAGAAATGATATTGACCGCGATTGAGAACATACTTTAATATATTTCCTTTTCTTTTTGATGGTTCTCAGACACTGTCTCTGGATCAGCTGCATTAGAGTATCTGTGAGAGTTTTTTAAACTACGGATTCTTTTTTTTTTTTTTTTTTGCCTTTTGTCATTTTATGGCCGCAGGTTTATGGCCGCACCCGCGGCATGTGGAGGTTCCCAGGCTAGGGGTCTAATAGGAGCTGTGGCCACTGGCCTGCACCGCAGCCACAGCAACGCAGGATCCGAGCCGCGTCTGCAACCTATACCACAGCTCACGGCAACGCCGGATCGTTAACCCACTGAGCAAGGGCAGGGATCGAACCCGCAACCTCATGGTTCCTAGTCGGATTCGTTAACCACTGCGCCACGACGGGAACTCCTAAACTACGGATTCTTGAACTCCTTACCCTGAAAATTCTTGTTCAGCTGGACTAAGACGGGGCCTGGTAACTGCCTTCGTAGGCGACCCTTGGGGTTTCCCCCTCCTAGCTAAGCTTGGGAATCAGCACTCGACAGCACATTTTCCACCACATTTATCAGATTCCATTTATCAGAATTCCACGAAGAGAGGATTGTTAGTCCCTCTACGCAGGTGGGGCTGACGGAGTCAGGTGCTTTCTCAAGGTCAGTCACTAGAAGATGGCAAGCCTGGGCCGGGAGAGAGAGACAGAGAAGGAGAGACAGACAGAGAGAGAGATCTTTGAAGGAATGGAAGGAGCAGGATGGGAGAAGCGAGTAAGAAGATTAGAACAAGAGATGACCATTCATTTCCTCCTTCCTGACTCAAGGTCACCTCCCTCCCTTGGGTCAGCGTCCTGGCCTCCCCAGCTCCCATGTCTGCTCTTGCCCGTGGCTGAGACAACCTGCCCCAGCCAGCCTTGGTCCTACCCTCCAGTCCATGTCACCATCCGGGCGTGGGATCCTGTCCTCCTACCGTCTGAGCCCTGGCTGGCAGCCTGCTCCAGCTCCGCTCCAGTGGTCACTCCCACCCACCACAGCGTCACCTAGCAGCGTACCTGACAGTGTCTTTGAGGGACTGTCCACTCTCTCCAGCCCCAGCCCAGAGAACCCCCCCGAAGAGTAAGCAGAGTGATTTAGCAGGTCAGAAGGGGGCTCATGTGATACAACATAAACCTAACGCGTGTTTGCAAAGCACCTACTATGACTCACACGGAGAGATAAGAGAGGGGCCCTGCCCTGAGAGTTCACCGTCTTGTTGGGGATTAAGACACTCTCAGAAAGAGAGACATGCCCTCATGATCAAAGCATCCTGTGACTCAAAGGAACGCTCGGACTGTGGGAAAGATGGGGCTGGCACCACCGCTGCGAGCAGAGGAGGGTCACCGGAGCAGGATCAGGAGTCGAGCTGGAATGTTTCCTCGGGATGGCTAGGATTCCAGTGGCTTTCGTGATGGGGGATGCCCCTCACCTGGAAAGTGGGCTGAGGAAAAAGAACAGCTTACGCTAACAGCACTCAGTATCACCTGATGCTGTGCCCGCACGAGTATTACCTCCCCACTTGATCCTCACAATAGTCTAAGACAGAGGCACCTAGGTGGGAGGCAGGCCATTGGGCAGATGAGGAAACCGAGGAGCAGAGAAGTGATGGTACGTGTTCCAGGTGGCACTGCTAAAGCCGCAGCCCCGGAATGTGAGCACAGGCAGCTGACTCCGGGCTTCCTGCCCCTGACGGTTCTGCTGTCTCCTCTCTCCAAGCCGAAAAGTGCAAGAAGTGGGAGAGCCCAGCACGGATGCAGAATAGGTTCAGATTCCACCGCGGCTGCTCCCTGGCAGGAAGGGAAGGGGACCCGACCAGAGGCTGACCCTGCGGGTCCGGCTTGAGCAGAAAGGGCCACAGGAAGTGCTGGCACAGGGAGTGTGAGTTCTGCGGAGTGTGGAGAGCTGTCGGGGTTCCAAACCAGGCAGCAGTGGGGCTACAAACCGTGGCTGCAGGAGGTGAATCTGGTCCTGCTGTACAGGGTGGGCAAAGATGCAGAACATTTCTGCAAAGCAGAGGCAGGATCAAGGGCCTGCACCCCAGAGCTGGGAGGGGATGCCAAGAGAACAGAGAGCAGGGGCTCTCCTGGACAAGCCCCATCCCACCCTACCCCCCTGGCCACTGCCACCACTCCCTGCCACTAGCCAGCTGAGTGACTTTGGGCAAGGGGCTTTGCTTCTCTGGCCAGCTATAGAATGAGGGGACACTGCAGAGATCCAATGAGGCCAGAATTGTCAAGACTGAGCCTGACAAACTGTAAGCCCTATTCTAATAGGAGATGAAGCTTCTGTGCCTCGTACCGTTTTCTTTCCCTTCATCTATTTGGTTGCTCA
Source organism: Catagonus wagneri (assembly GCA_004024745.2). Classification (NCBI taxonomy): domain Eukaryota; kingdom Metazoa; phylum Chordata; class Mammalia; order Artiodactyla; family Tayassuidae; genus Catagonus; species Catagonus wagneri. Next base: position 2,314,987 of record PVHT020000046.1, on the reverse strand, counting down.
TCTCCCTACCATCTATTTTGAATCTCCCTGTAGGCTTTTACCAGCGTTTTTGTAGCAAGCGACCTCGCATCGTTTGTGAATGCAGACAGAATCATAAATTATAGAGGAATGAAGGAATTACTCCCAGCCCGTGCTTTGGTACTTCTGCGTGGTCTCTGCCTCTGGCTGCAGATCTGCTTGTCTGCTCAGCAGCCGTCTCTGCCTGTTCCCTGCCCAGACCCCAGATCCCTTGGTGGAACATGAACCAGTCCCTTAAGGAGTCGGCGAGGCTCTTGGCCACTCCCCACTGCTTGGCAGTCTCCGTGTCCTGCCTCCGTGCATCCATCTCCCCAAATGAGAGTGCATGGAAAAGACTAGAAGGAAGACCCCATGGTGCACGTTCACTAATTCCACCCCCGGAAGGCATCTGGGGCCTGAGGAGGCCAGGCTCAGCCCAGGTTTGGCTGGGGATCCCTGAAAAATATCTATAGGTGGATGTCTGGGGGCAGTTGAAGATACAGATTGGAAATAGGGAAACGGTACCGGCTGGAGGTGCAGGCCTGGAGTCATCTCCATAAAGGGTTACATTGGAGCCCGAATGCTTGTGCTATTTTGGTCTCAGTTGACTTGCCTAATGTTGCAAATTAGCTGTTGCTAAACATTCATCATGATACAAATAATCTTAAATACATCACATATTACATTCATTCGTTGACAAATACTGGGTACTCATTCTGTGCCAGGCACGCTGCTAGGCCCTGGGGCTGCAAGGTCAATAACATGACCTGATAACACCCTCTGGAGCTTTGAGTTGGGGTAGGGGTGCATGCAGGTGCAATTATACAAATTTAACAATTTGGGAGACTATGGAGGAGAGGAAGGATGAGAAGCTAATCTGGCTTGGGAGTGAAGGAACTTTTCCCTGATGAAGTGACTTTTAAGCCCATATATAAAGAATGAACAGAAGCTGGTAATGTCAGGAAGTAGAGGGAAAAGCATGTCAGCAGAGGGAACAGCCCCTGCAAGGGCCTCGGGGCAGGGAAGAGCTTGGGTGGAGGGGAAAATGGAACCAGGCCCACGGGGTAGCCATGTACTGATCAAGGGGAAAAGACTTGACGTGAGAGCTAAGTCACACGTGTAACCTCACCAATGCAGGATCTTAGAGATTGTGGTAAGGATTTTAGATTTCATTGTAACAGCACCGGGGAGTCATTGAAAGGTTTTGATGAGAAATGATATGGTCCTATCCGTGCTTTAGAGAGATCTCTCAGGCTTTACACGGAGAAAAATTGCAGAGGGGGTTGTGAGGGGACATGAGTAGAACTGCATCTCGGTCCCATCCCTGGTCCAGAGATATTTCTCTTTCATTCATTCAACAAACACGCTCTCCAAGCCTGCTCCGTGCCTCTTTTTCAACCTTCATTTTCGTTTTTGGGGAAAGACGCCACCTTCTGTCTAATGGTCTTAGCCAGGAGCTGGGAGTCCCCACGGCTCCACCAGCTCCCTCACCCCTGCATCCATCCCTCTCCAAGTCCTGCCGCTTCTATCTCTTCCCTCCATCCCCGCATTCAGCCCCCCTCCCCTAAGCAGGCCACCATTCTCTCCCTTCTCAGGCACCGCCGGAGCCCGTGAGGGTCTCCCTGCCCTCAGGCTACCCCAGCCCAGTCCACCTCCACCCCAGGGCAGCCCACCTGCATCCCAACACTTCCCCCTTCCTCATGACCCAAAGGGCCCCAGCTCACCAGGACTTGACCCTGTCTGCCTCCAAAGCCTCGTGTTCTCTGTTCCTCTTCTCCCTCCTAATTCACCCCATGCCCGCCTCCAGTCCACCGAAGGTATTGAACTTGCCTCCTTTCTTGCCCCTCAGCCTTTGCATATGCTGTTCCCTCTGCCTGGAACAACCTTTCCACTCCCCTTCAACTGGCCAGCTCTTTGTACTTCAGAACTAGGCTAAACTTCATTCATCTGTTCCTTCACTAATCTGACACATATTTATTGACCTTTAAAGTATGCAGTGGGGGGGGGATGGTTTCCGTCATGGCTCGGTGGTTAACAAATCCGACTAGGAACCATGAGGTTGCAGGTTCGATCCCTAGCCTCGCTCAGTGGGTTAAGGATCCGGCATTCCCGTGAACTATGGCATAGATCACAGACACAGCCCAGATCTGATGTTGCTGTGGCTGTGGTGTAGGCCGGCAGCTATAGCTCCGACTGGACCCTTAGCCTGGGAAGCTCCATATGCTGTGGGTGCAGCCCTAAAAAGCCAATAAAAAAATAAAATAAAAATAAATAAAATGTGCAAAGTGATCCAATGGGAACAAGATGGGCACAGTCCCCGCCCTTGCAGAGCTTACAGCCTGGCCCCAGGGTACAGAGCTCTGCATCTGTTATATGCTTCCACAGCTCCCATGTTTCTGCCTGCTGGATGGTATCATGTACTGTGACTGTGGGCCATTTCCCTGCCCAGTTTGCAAGCTCTAGAGGGGCAGGGGTCAGAGTACCTAGTTGAGTTTTGGGCAAATAGTAAGTCTTCGTGTGCCGCATAGATGGAGGTGACTAAGACACAGCCTCTGCCCACAGTGGATGAATGTGAAGTTGCTTTGAACAGTCAGAGGAGCTACACCAATGCACTGGGCTGCGAGTCCACGGCCGCCAGCGCTACAGATGCCCTGTGTTCGAATGCTCTCCCAAGACCCGCTCACCCAGAGCACGAGCATCATCTTTGCACTCTCCTCCCCGACGTGTGCAGAGCCGAAGGGCCAGAGGACGTTTTCCCTCCCAGACTAGAGCAGGGGCACTGCCACCCCCGGAAGCCCTGCTTTTCCACACAAAATGTTAATTTCAGATGCATATATATATATGCACAGGCCAGCTATTAATCCACCCAAACTTGCATCCTAGTGCCCTGTGGCTGGAGCAGGTGACTTAGCCCTCCTGCCTAACACATACGTCCCTCTCTCTGCACTGCCCTGTGGAATTGGACTTTTCCTGCCATATTTGGGGGAAGAAACTGTTCATGCTCACTGTTAAAAGGGAGCAAAAGAAAGTTGCCCATGGCGGGTGGAGATGTGTGTTCATTCACTGAACACAAAAGCACCTTTTTTTCAGCACCTGTTTCCCACACTGCTGCTGCTGGGTCACAGGACGGTGTGCCAAGGCGGGTGCCGTGAATTTTCAACTTCCGTTTGTGACATGCCTGGCCTCCTGCCCTGTGCGCCTGCTCCTTAGAGCCGGAGCTACTTGGAAACTGCTTGGCCAACACTCACCAAGTCCTGCCCCCAGTCCAGCCCAAAGTATGGGCTCCAGGGTCCCAGGTATAGCCCGCTGGGCACTCTCAGGCAAGTGTAAGCTCCCTAAGCCTCAGTCTCTGCTTCTAGAAATGGAAATGAGAATGCGCACCATGTGGGTTCTGGCAAGAATTCAATGAGATCACAGACCTGTAGCCCCAGTTCACATCACCAAGCCCCTGTGTCCTTCCTTGGCCCTCCGCTGGCCCCTGCTGATGCTTGGTTCTGCCTCCTGCAGGTTCATGCCCTCCCAGGTCCCTACCTTGTCCCTGGAAGGAAGAGTAGCAGGATTATGGCTTGTCCTGCCCTAACACAGGGCTTGAGGGACTCCCGTGTGTAGCCCCAAGTCTCGTTTTGTGCCAACCTGACCCAGCCAGGTGGCCCAAGCTGGCCCCAAGGACCTCCACCGTCCCCAAGCCAGAATCCATTCCTCCCCTTGCCAGTCTAGCTCAGTCCCTGGACCAGAGCCCTCCATTCCCCGCCACACACCCCCACCCCCCAATTAGCCCAAGCTTTCCTTCCACTCTGCCTTGGCCAGTCAACTCCATTGGGCATCTGCCTTGGTTCCCAGCCTTACATCTGCATAAGGTTTCCAAACTTAGTGACTGATCAGGTCACGGTTCCTACCTCGCTTCTGTGGCTGTCCTTCCCTAACTCTGTGTTCTGTCCTCTTATCCCAGATTCTGCCTCTGGAAAGGGGAGCTGCCCTGGATTGGGCGGCGTGGGGGCGGGGGGGGGGCAGCATAGGATGCAGTTTATGAACCAATGACTTCTGTCCTATGCCTAACTCCTTAATTAATAACCAAGTGGCATTGAGCAGGTTGCTTTGTCTCTACGGGGGAAATGTCTGCTTTACAGGGTTGGTGGGAGAACAAATTACAATAATATAAACATCGCGCTTATTGCGCTAAGTGCCTCATGCATAGGACCACAATGGCAGCTAACACATCTAGTGTCCTAAGCATTTTGTACACGTAATTCATTTAAATCATGGCCACCCATGAGGCGGATGCTGATACACTCCCATTTTACAGACAGCAAAACCAAGGCATAGAGAGGTTGTGTAAGTTGCCCAAAGCCACACAGCTAGTAAGAGGTAGAGCACATATTCAAAGCAAGCGAGGCTGTCTTGAGAGTCTGTGCTGAATCCCCCCACCACCTCTGTCTTCTGTGTGGAAGCATATCATTCTCTTCTGGGCACTGCTGTCTCCATCCTCAGAGGTCCTGACGCCAAGGCTGCCTGCCAGACTTCGGAGTTGGATCACCTCCTGGAATCCCTCACTGGCCAGCCGCCCTCCTCGCCCGTGTCTCCCACCCCGCAGATCAGAGCGCTGCCAGCCCACCCACCCAGGGCCATCAGGGCTGTGTGTGAGGCAGACGTGTCTATGGCTTCACAAGCCTCCGCGCGCCTGTGTGTGCAGATGCTGCAGGCCACGGGGAGCCAGCCAGAGAGGCCGATGGAGACAGAGTCAGAGACAAAGAGATGTGGCTGCCAAATTCCCCTCGTCTCCAACAGAGAGAGAGAGAGAGAGCTGGAATGAGAGAGACAGAAATAAAAGGAAGAGCAGAAGCAGCTCAGTGCTCAGAATGGTGTGTGTGTCTGAGTGTGAGGAGGTGGGGAGGCGTGTGTGAGTGTGTCTACGGCTCCTGGGTGGGTTTGTGAGGGGAAGTGTGAATGGCAGAGGGCAGGCAGGAGATGGGCTGCCTCTCTGGGTGTGAGGGTGGCTGTGCGAGCACCGAGCACGGGGAAAGCGTGTGTGTCTGGGTTTTGGAGAGTGTGCACCTGTGAGCCGTCAGCTGTGACAGTCCTACCCCAGGATGAATGGCACAAACAGGGCTGAGCTTTGACTTGGATGACTTTGGCAGCAGGGAGGGCTGGGGGGAGGGTGCTGGAAGGAGAAGCGGCAGCGAGCTCGCGCGCACTGCAGGAGCCGCACGTTGGATTCCTTCCACCGTCAAACTGCGTGAAAGCCATCCCATCCAGCCGAATAACAATCACCCAGCAGACCCCGAGATGAGAGCCTGGCCTTCCCCGGGGGCGGGGGAGTGGGGGCAGAGGCTCAGTGCCCACTCACAAGCATTGATATTTTATTGATTATATAACAGCCTGGAGGCAACTGCAGTTGGGGCAGCAGAAAAGCAATTTTCCTCCCCTTCTTCTGCTTCCAGTCCGACTTTCCCCTGCCCAGGCCCGAAGCTGAGGCTAGCGGGGCATGAGCAGCCAGGGTCGTGCCAGCCGTGGAAATCCCTATGCTTGGTGACCTCCTCAGAGTCACCCGGGGCTGGTTCTGCTCAGGGGACACCTCTGCCCTGCCCTGGGCCCCAGAGCCAGGTTGCTGCCAGCCTTTCAGCTTGGGGCAGGGATGGAAAAGGCAAGTGTGGGCACCCCGGGCATGGGAGGTCCAGGGCTTGAAGGCAAGAAGGAGGTCCACGCCTGATCCCAAAGTCAAAGTAAGCTAGCATCAGCTCTTTGGGGCCCTGGTTGGTTCACGTGGCCTTTACTTTCCTCATCCGAGCAATGGGTGCAGTTTCTTGGGATGTCGCGTATCCATCATCCGGTTCATGGGAGGAGTTACACAGCCTGGTGCTGTGCCCTGGAGGGAAAAATTCATCCAGATTTGCGCCAAAGTCAACAATAACTGGCTCACCGAACCCCGGGAGAGTGCATCCTAGGGAACAGGAAGATGTGGGAGAAGGGATGGGTGCTCAGGCAGCCTTGGTGGAAGGCAGCCTGCTGAGAAACCGAGGTGTGCGTGGCGGTGCCGGAAGCAGCGCCGGAGAAGGCAGGGCCTGTGTATCCGAGAACAAAGGCAGGTTTCACACAGGAGTTACCCCTTTTGAAAGGAATCTTGAGGAGAGGGGGAGTCTGCTAGATTGGGGGTGGGTGACTTCATGGATATAGAATATTCCCAGCACCAGAACAGCATTTTCTTTTTTTTTCTTTCTTTCTCCCCCCCCCCCTTTTTTTTGGTCTTTTTAGGGCCGCGCTTGCGACACATAGAAGTTCCCAGTCTAAGGGTCAAATTGGAGCTGCAGCCACCAGCCAACACCACAGCCACAGCAACACCAGATCCAAGCCACGTCTGCAACCTACATCCTAGCTCACGGCAACGCTGAGCCTTAACCCACTGAGAGAGGCCAGGGATTGAACCCGCATCCTCATGGGTACTAGCTGGGTTCGTTACCACTGAGCCACAATGGGAACTCCCAGAAAGAGCATTTTCAAAGGCACCGAGGCTGAGCTGCTACCACAGTTCTACTGGTGCCAAACCCATATCGGCTGTTTCTCCTGTGTCATTGCTCCAGTGCTCTCTCGTGTCCAGTCATTTACAGTCTTTGGGTGTCTACAGGCAGACCTCGCTTTATTGCGCCATGCTTTATGCTTTATCGTGCATCGCAGATACTGCATTTTTTTACAAATCGAGGGTCTGTGGCCACCCTGCCTCAATCAAGTCTATCAATGCCATTTTCTTGCAGCTTTTGCTCCCTTCATATCTCTGTCACATTTTGCTAATTCTGCAACTTTGTCAATTTTTGCATTATTATATTTGTTATGCTAATCTGTGATCTTTGATGTTATTGCTGCAAAAAGATTATGACTTGCTGAAGGCTCAGATGAGGTTTAGCATTTTTTAGAAACAAATTATTTTTATTTTTAAATTATTATTATTATTATTATTTTTGTCTTTTCTAGGCCGCACCTACAGCATATGGAGGTTCCCAGGATAGGGGTCGAATCGGAGCTGTAGCTGCCAGCCTACACCACAACCACAGCAACGCGGGATCCAAGTCGCATCTGCAACCTACATCACAGCTCAGGGCAATGCCAGATCGTTAACCCACTGAGTAAGGCCAGGGATCGAACCTGCAACCTCATGGTTCCTAGTCGGAGTCGTTTCTGCTGTGCCACGACAGGAACTCCCCTGTTCTGTGCATTTTTTAATCAGGTTGTTTGTTTATGTTGGTTTGTATAAGCTGTTTATATATGTTGGATATTAATCCATTATCAGTCATATCATTTGCAAATATTTTTTCCATTCATTAGGTTGTCTTTGCTTTTTGTCAGTGGTTGCACAAAGCTGTGCAAGAGCTTTTAATTTAATTAGGTCCCGTTCACTTATTTCTTTTTTGCTTTTATTTCCTTTACTTTAGGAAAGGGATCCAAAAAAAATTGCTACAATTTATGTTAAAGAATATTATGCCTATGTTTTCCTCTAGGATTTTTATATTATCTGATCTTACATTTAATTCATTCTGAGTTTATTTTTGTGAATGGTATTAGTGACTGTTCTGATTTTATTCCTTTACATGTAGCTGTTCGGTTTTCCCAGCACCACTTAATTAAGAGACTGTCTTCTCTCCATTGTCTATCACTGTCTCCTTTTACATAGATTAATTGACCATAAGCGCGTGGGTGTATTTCTGGGCTCTTTATCCTCTTCCATTAATCTGTATGTCTATTTTTGTGCTGGTACCATACTGTTTAGATTACTGTAGTTTTGTAGTAGAGTCTGAAGTCAGGGAACATGATTCCAAAGGACGTGCATTATGTTTTTTAGATATAATACTATTGCATACTTAGTAGACTACAGTATAGTATAAAGCTAACTTTTATGTGCTCTGAGAAACCACAGAATGTGTATGATTCACTTTACTTTGATATTTGCTTAATTGCAGTGGTCTGGAACTAAGCCCATAATATCTCTGAGTCTGCCTGTACTCTCATTTGCTCCATGTTACAGACGAGGACACTGGATACAGAGAGTTAGTTAGTCACTGAACCACAAGCACACAGGGCAGAAAGAGCAGGGCCTATTCTGCCAATCCTGTGGTCCAGAGAGGGTGGCAGGGAGGCAGGCCTTGAGTGTCTGTCATTCTGTGCAGTTTAAACTGTACTGTGACCAGTGGGGAAAGATCAGTACGGATTCTGGATCTAACATACCTGTGGCCCATGCAAAGGGTATATCAGAGGAGATGAGGCCAGAGACAGAGCTCAAGAGGGAGGCTCGTGAGAGCTCTGAAAGCTCACATCACAAACGATGATACATTCTGCTCAGTATTTTTGCCTCCAAGGCAGCAACCCTCCCATTAGCACTGCATCAGCTCCAGGAGGCAGAATTGATGGTGTCCACAGTACATGTGGAGACACTGAGTCCATGGGAGCTCCAGTGATGGTCGCATAAATAGCATCCAACAGAGTCCGGACTTTAACCCAGGTCCTATGACGGCTAAATTCTCTGGTCTTCCTGAGTTATCTCCCCTACCTTGGCTGCACCCCTCTGAGCAACTGTAACCCACTAAGTACATGGTAAACCCCAATTAGTGTATCAAATGAACAAACGAGTTTTCAATCAAGGGTGTTGGTCCCCTCTGGCTCTAGGTAGCCCTCACCTTGTATGATAACAAAGACAACAGAAATCAACACTTGCACTTTATCTCTCTCAATCCAATGAGGGGAGCTGGCTCATGAGATGGGGGCAGAGCAGGGACCCCTATCTTGGTGACTGGATACCTACCACCAGGACCCCGAGTTATATAGACGACCCAGCTTGCCACCTCCTCTAAGGAAGACACGCCCAGGTAGTAAATGCCAGCCCGGGCTGTGAGATGGGCCAAGCAGCTGCTATGAGGAAGTGCTGGACAGCTCTGGAGACTCTGGCCCTTGGAATGAGGCAAACCTATGAGAGTGAAGGCACAAAACAGACTGCAGTCAGAGAGGTTTAGGGAAATCTCACTCCTCCAAGACTGCTGTTCTGGAGGAAGCCAGGGCTGACTCGGAAACCCACCTCTGATATAATGCGAATGATGGAAGTGCTCTTTCCGAAGTATTTTTAAAATGAGATTGTATGTATAACCATGAGAGAGAGAGTGACAGATGGACGGGGTAGTCAGTGCAGTATTTTTAATCCTGGAGTCAAGATTACGTAACGACGGAAAGAGAAAAGCTAAGGCAGGTGGTGAGTCATCTGGAGCAAAGATGGGAACAAGTCTCACCCGAACCTCCTTCCCTCTCTGCCAGCATCTGCAGGTGCCGAGATCCACAGGGCAACGTCAGAGCACCAAGGGAGGTGGCCCAGTGGTGGCAAAAGACCATGGTGAGGCTGGCTTAGGACGTGAGCTGGGGTTCACAGGCTTCATAAGGGTGGTGGAGAGGAAGGCAGGGCTCAGCCCAGGTGCAAAGGCTGAGTTTTGGAAACACTTGTCAATTTCCAGGAAATTGGAAAAGGCCTTGGAGTTATTTTCGAGTGAGTTCTTGGCTCTGAACTGCAGACTCTGTGTCATCTTTGACTTCCTGTAATTTGGGGACTGTGAAGGCTCCCATCGAAAGTTGCAACCTCAGGCTGGGAGACACTGTCTGAAGGGCCACCGTGATGGATGACAGCCTAGGGCTCTTCTCCTGGTCCTTGGTGTACTTGTCACAAACCATCAGACCAAGGCGAAATCAAGAGGCTTTATCAAAGCCCATCTAGACTGTCAAGGAAGTAAAAGAGATGGGTGACGGAGAGGGCCTGCGGTGAGTCCGCCCCTGGGGAAATTTTGAAAGACAGAACACCTTCCACCTGCGGCCAGGTGGTCCGCAAAGTCATCTGCCTGAGGCAGGGGGCTGGACCAGATGGCCAGACGAGGCTCCTTCTCACTCTAGAGTTCTTCAACTCTGGATGTATCACTGCTGAAAATACACACAGCTGTCATAGAACTAGTGCCCATGCCTCCTTTCTTCAGCTGGAAAACTCCTGTAAGTACCCTCTGTCTTCCACTCTTTCTAAAATAATATAGTGATAGAGCTTGCCAGGCATTGCCACGTTTAATCCACTCACCACCCTACAAGTTAAAGGCTACCATTTCCATTTTACAGGTGTGAAAACTGAGCCATGAAGTCAGTGGTTTAACCGGGATTTTAACTCAGTTTGTGTGACTCATGCTCCTAACCCTGATGACATGGAACCTCATCCCACAGATTTTGTTGCTCCAGGGTTGACCCTTCCCTGGGGTTTTGTCCCCTGTAGTATGTTTGGCTGAAGCCAACAAGATTTATGGGTCCAGAGAGGCAGCTGCTGCTTCCAGGAACAATGTTGTTTGTCTATGATTCAGTCCCCAAACAGGAAGAAGCTGACAAGAAAGTGGTCCCCACCGCCACCCAGCCAGGGGCCAGCCAGCTGTAGTAAGTGACCAGAGCTTCTCTTCAAAGCTCTGAACTGGGAATTCCCATTGTGGCTCAGTGGTAATGAGCCCAGTTAGTATCCATGAGGGCACAGGTTCAATCCCTGGCCTCACTCAATGGGTTAAGGATCCAGCATGGCCGTGAGCTGTGGTATAGGTCACAGATGCAGCTTGGATCCCGCATTGCTGTGGCTGTGCTGTCGTGTAGGCTGGCAGCTACATCTCCACCTTAACCCCTAGCCTTGGAACTTCCATATGCTGGGGGTGTGGCCCTAAAAAGACGAAAAATAAAAGTGAGACTGGGGGCCTGAGGCAGAGAACCCAGTGAGTTAACAAATATTTATTGACTTCCCCTTCTATGTGTCAGGTGCCGAAGATACAGCCGTGCGTGAGGCAAAGCCCTGCACTCACAGAGCTTCCTGTCTGGTAGAGTAACAGGTTAAGGTAAAAGAGACAGACAAACTGCAAGCAGAGCCCCAAAACATGATGACTTCAGAGAGATGTGAGAAAATAAAGTGGGGTGAAGGGACAGAACAACTGAGATCTGGGAAGCCAGAGAGCAGGCAGAGAATGTCACATGAGTAGACCACAGGGACTGAAAGGTGGACCAAGGAGGGTGGAGGGAGGGGAGAGCAAGAAGCAGGGAGAGAGAGGAGATACAAGTACAGAAACCAAAAGAAAAATGACACCAAAGAAACCAGGAGATTCAAAGGCCACGAGAGAGATTCTACAGTTACGATTCCCAAGAAAGTGTGACAGATGAGCAAAGAGCCAAAGACCACAGCGTTGTGCGTTGCATCGGGGAGGCTGAAGACAGGAACCGAATGAGAAAGGCATAAGCAGAGAAAATTAGAAACCTAGAGTCAGGAAGACAGAAAGGCTCTCTGGAAACCCAGAGAGAGAGAGAGACAGACACAGAGAGATCATTGCCATCGTTTCTTCGGACTTGGGTTTTCCAAGTTGCCCCTGGATCCGTGAACTCCGAATTTCTGCCTCACCTTCTCGTAGTTACTTCTATGATCCTCCCCGATGGGCCCCAAAGTTTGGAAGATGTTGGTCTATCAAACAATCTGCCCTTCGTAAGTCATAATTAATGCACGTTCCCATTTTTTATTCATCAAAGACATTTATAACTGACAACCGGGGCTCCGGAGCGGCAGGAGCTCATTCATGTTGCCATACTGAGTTGCCGTCCTTCCAGCCCAAAGCAGAGAAATCTGCCATTTGAGTCATCCCGCTCGTGCAGCCTGATCACAGGTAAACGCATCCTTTGTGTTGAGTTTCGGAGGAATGTTGACAACAGTTCAAAGGATACAAAGAGAAGCCCTGCTGTCTTCACAGACCCCTGTAGATCCAAGGGCCCATGTTACGGGTGACAGTCCCACAAAGTGGCTTCATCCTGCCTGGCACTGGGCTGAGATACCTGCACGGAGGTCCTGGCAAAGGTGGGTTCCTTCGTCGGGGGTGGCATGGCCAGAAATGGATACACACCATCTATGCAGGTAGCCTTTGACATGCAAACTCCAGCTATTCAAACAGAGGATAAAAGCCTCTATTTAGCCCTCTGGCTGTGGTCCTGGTTCTTGCCTGCCTCCCCAGTCATGCTTGTCAAGGGAGGATGGTTCTTTTGCTCTGGCCTCCCGTATTTTGGCTCATTACTCTTACTCCTCTTAAATAATTCTCTGAAAGTCCTCCATTGTCTTCCAAACTGCCCAAGCCAAGGATTTTTTGAACTCAAGTCTCTATAGCATTTAGTAGTGTGGACATGGCCCTTCCGTATGAAACTTTCAGAATCCAGACTTAGGTCCAGAAGACTCTAGGGTGAATGTATCCATGTGCCTGTTGGGGCAGTCTCAGGCCTCCCAGAGTGACCCTGCCTGAGGCCAACCACTCATTTCTCTTGGTCTTGGTATTTGTCTCTTGGCTGCCACTCTCAGTTTTAATCCCTAGAGCAACCTATGAAGATTGGCATTTCTTAACGTTCCTTTCTGATCTGTGACCCTGGCCATGGTGCCAGCTCTGCTCACAGAAACCACCTTCCTGAAACCATGCTCTCTCATGAAGTACCACCTGTAGTTGGAACAGACGCAATGCCCAAATCACTACTCTACCTCTGATCTCCTGCTCGTGCATTTATTCACTCTGTCCCTTACATTATTATTATTATTATTATTATTATTAGTAGTAGTAGTAGTAGTAGTAGTAGTAGTAGTAGTAGTAGTAATCTGTCTTTTTTGGGCCATACCAGCGACGTATGTAAGTTCCCAGGCTAGGGGTCGAGACTGGCCTACACCAAAACCACAGCACCGCTGGATCTAAGCTGCACTTGTGACCTACACCACAGCTCACAGCAATGCAGGATCCTTAACCAACACTGAATGAGGCCAGGGATCGAACCTGTGTCCTCATGGATCCCAGTTGGATGCGTTACCTCTGAGCCATGACAGGAACTCCTGCACCTCACTTTGAAAAGTTTATGTCCTGTCCATCACTTGCCTATTAAGCCTCCATCATCCTTTAAGGCTCACTTCCTTCCTATGCCCTGCTGCAGGGGATCAGTCTGATAACAGATCTGACATAGATCTCAGGGGGTCCCCCAAAACATTCAGTGGCAGGGAGAGTCTGATAGATCTAAATCTTAAAGGATCCCAAGAAAAATAAGCTTAGAGAGTGTAGACTCCGTGCAAGCGTGGAACCAGGGGAAAAGGCCAAACCAGAAGAATCAGAAGCCAGAGAGACACTGGAACAAACCAGGGAGGAAACAAAATGAGATACTGTCTCACTGCCATGGTCACAGCTGAGGTCCCAGAAACTTAGCATTTTTTCCACCACTTGTGGCGTATGATTGGGCCCCATGTGAGTGAAAGGCACGGGGTCAGGATAGACAAGTCCTAATTGCTACAAAAGGTCTCTCTGTCATGCTATGTAGCAATCTCTGTCTCTTTCTCTCGTCTCTTCTCCCAAAGTACTTCATCTTATCAACATTCATATTTCACTTGTGGTTGCCATTTGTGCACAGGTGCTATTTTTCTTCTATTGAAAGCATGAAATTTCACAAATATTGGTGACATTAACTCCCCAATTATATATTAAAATTAGGAGAAAATGCTATTTGAAGAAAGGCTTAAATAAACGCAGTGTCAAGGGGCAGATTTATTCCCTTCTCACTTTCAACCCTGTCTATAATTAATTTCAACTTGGAAATCTTGGGTTAATTTATTTATTCAACCAACATTTACTCAGTGCCTATCATATGCCAGCAACACTGCTATAAGAGCTTGGGTGCCACAGAAACAAGACACAGTCCCTGCCCTCTAGGAGCTTCTGGTAGAGAGTGAAAGACAGGTAAATAAACAGGTACAAGGCAAGGTGATAGGCGTTAATGCAGAGATATGTGCTCAGTGTTTGGGAAATACAGAGTAAGGGCCATCGGCCAAGGCTTTGAAGGAGGTAGTGGTCAGAGGAGGTAGGATGACCCTTACCCAAATCCTGAAAGACATGAGGTAGTTGGAAAAGGGTAGGAGAGGAAATGAGAATTTTCATCAGAATGATTAACCCAGAGAAAAGGGAGAGAATGATACAAAAATTAGTGGAACGGCAGGTTGTTCAGAATGTCTAATTGTGGACTGTGTGTTGGGGGAGGGGAAGGAGAGATGGGAGGTGTGGCTGGCGAGCGAGGGGACCTGGCGTGAGATCATGAAGGGCCTTGCATCCAATACTAGAGAGTTTATATCATGTATCCTTGTGTTATGTTAAGTATCCCTGTCCCTTTGAAGAAATTTAAGCAGGGAACAGCGTGACTAGGTTTGAGTGATGAGTAGAACCCTTCTAGCCAATGGGAAAAGAAGTTAGGAAGATATGGCAGTAGAAATCTTGGGTGAAAGCAGTGGGGATGGAGAAAATGAACGAATTAAAGTGGTATTAAGTATAAAGAGTCTACAGGCTTCAAAGACTGGCTGGATTGCAAATTTTCTTTGACCAGGTCCTTATGTCAGCAGCCTTCCTGGGTTGTGTTTGCTCTGCCTTGGGCTCTGGTTTTTGGAGCTAATGAGCAGCACAGACTCACCTCTGTCTGATTGCCTGCTCCAGCAACTCACGGATTGACCGGCCTCTGTATTCAAACACACCGAAAGTAATTTTGCTTGATCTCGATTTTATTAGAATTGAGTGTCACTCCTACCTTCTAGTTCCTCCAGTTAGGACCAGACCACATTCCACAGTCCAAACAGACAGTGTTCTGCAACTCACTTCAGGGTTACCATTCATCCTTACCCTCTTCCACTTTCCATTATCGCCTTTCTTCTCTCCTCATTTCTTCAAAAAGCACTGGTGACAAATATGGCTGTTTGTACTTAATTCCATCCTTTCCTCAAAACCAATCAAAACCAAAGTTTACCTCGGTTACCAAGGAGAACCATGCTATTAGTTATCTATTCACCCATCTTTGAAGCTCACCACCAGTGTGAAATTTACTTTGCATTAAATTCTAAGGGGGTGCTCATTAGCTCGATTATGCTGGAAGAAAAAGTTCTAATGCAGAGCTACTCTTCAAGGAAACTTTTTTCCCTCTCGAATATTTTAGAGATATTTTGTAGAGCAGAATTAATTCTTAAAGAAAAAGACGTGGTGTTTTTCTGACAGGCAAAACTACATTGAGGAAAGAAGAGGGAGCAGGGAGGAAGAGAGAGAGAGGAGAAAAGGAGACTACCTGAGCACAGAGAAAGACAGAAATAAATAGAGAAAACAATGTGATAGAGATAGAGTGGGCACAGATTACTTTCTATGGGAGTTGCTGTTTGCTAGTTGCTACCAGGTAACATTTTGGAGATAGTCTATAGAGCAGATCATCGAGGCCATTTTTTTGTACTTTATAAAACACACCAAGAATCTATGACACCTGTAGATTAGGGAAGTGGCACCAGTACCAATGTTGGCCCTATAGTTTTCTACACATGATTTCAATGCTCCAAAGGCCACTATGACATAAAGCTTTCACTTTCTGCCCAATATATGGTGTATCTTGCTGCCATTAACCAGAATCACAACTCAGTCAGGGATGACATGTCCTCTTCCTTCCCTGGCCCCAACCTATTACTTGTTCTAATTCCCCTTCCTCTCAGCTCCAGAAATCCCAATGTTTTCATTCTCTCTCTGAGGAAGACCATGTTGAAGTTGGCATCACAAACCTAGTTTCAGAGAGGAATGGAGTAGGGCAGAGGGAACATCAGCCCCTTCAGCTTTCCAGAGAAGTAACTGTGTACTTGTACACAGCAATGATTCGGGACCATGGACAGCCACAGTCAAGCCAGTCTTCCCTTCCCCATCCCCTTAGATATTAGGGTTTGCTTTGATAGAAAACAGGGTAATTAAAACACTTAACACTGATTACGGATGATGGAAGAAGAGCTGGCAAGATATTTTATTGAGTTAAAATATATTGAGAAGTTTATCTTCTCTATCTGATTGCAGGGGCTCTGTACTGTTTCAAAGTTAGGGGTCCTTCCTCTGGGTCGGGCTCAGGGTCATACAGCTACTAGTAATAGATCTGGGATTCTGATCCATGCCTATCTCACTGCAACACTTATACTCCTAACCGCAGTATAGAGACTCTCTGTCTGTGGAGCCCTTTAACATGCATGAGTCATAGTCCCCAGTCTAGGGGGTCTCTCAAATTTTAATCTCATCTGAACTTAAATTCTGTATGCTCTACACCAACTCTGAAAAATGAACACAAAGGAAAAAAGATTTACCCCAAAAAGAGAAGCAAATCATTTTAAAAGAAAAAGAACCCATCCCTCCTCCACCCTAAAACAGCCAATTTTCACATCTGCATATTATCTCTCAGCCCTTGTTGACACACTGACATATTTTTCATCATTGCAATTAAAGCAATTGTAGTATTTGCATTGTATTTTCCCTTAGTGTTTTATCATAAACCTTTCCCCAAGTTGCTATGCAGTCTCTGTAACGATCACTTTTAATGCCTGTATAATGATCTGACAAATGGATGCACCATGATTTGCTTAACAACCCCCTAAATGTTGAACATTTAGTTTATTTCCAGTTTTTTTTTATTTCATTGGTGCTATGATGAGTATTTTTATGTGAAAACCATGTGGGGTGATGGAAAGAGCACGAGCATGGAGCCAGGAAGAACAGAGTTAAGACTCAGCTTTGCAATTTACCTCTGATGAGTTGAAAGAATTCTCAGAAGTTTTATCTTGGGAGTGGGAAGGAGTGGACATCGCCAGAACAGTGGGGTAAAGGAATGCGAGGCAGAACCAGAGAGACTGTTGAAAAAGAAGGTGGGAGCTACTGATGATAAACTTCCATGATTTTACAGCCTTGCCTCCTCAAGTCCAGGGTTGAACAAAAGCAGTTCACCCAGAGGAAGGCACATAAAGGGGGTATTTCTCCTTTGGTCAGGTACACTTGACCTAGGATCTGAAGTGGACAATACGTATTTATAAAACCAGCTGCCAAAAAAAAAAAAAAAAAAAAAACTCCTTCAAGAATATATGATGACAGTAGGAGGCTAAGAAACATATCCCTGTCAATACCCCCTAGGCTCAACTCCCTAGAGTTAAAACCCTGGGCTCACTCCTCTGCCCCGATCAACTTTCCCTGGATTCTTTCATTCTGCAAGACCAAGGACCCATTCTGCTTCCTCCATCTTCTGGAGCCACCATCGTACCTATGGCCCTTGATCAGACAGGACTCAATTTCCCCAGTTCCTCCTGCCTCTTTCTCCCCAAGAGTAATCCCACCTCCTTTATTATAATCTCTTCTGCTGCTCTATGAGGGTAGACAAGCCTGGGAGTGTCCAGATTTCAGTCCTTGTCCTTGCTTTAGAAAACCTGTCATCCTGATGGGATGGTCCCTGGGCTCTTAGATGATTTCCACGTGTCCTCCTGGACTCTTGAGTGTGGACTTACCTGTCTCCAGAGCCAAGTCTGAAGGTGCATCAAGAGAAGGTCATGAAATATATCAGAACCAATCAGCCATTCAAGTGCTTCAAACTCTAGAGGGTAATTTGTTCCCAGGGCACCTTTAGACTGGGCACCTCTTCATTAGTGCCCCCTTTCCATACCTATATATTAAGAGGAGGTCATCCCCCTAAACCTAGGTCCAAATTTCCAAGGTCAACCCTACTTATAGTACTGGGGTAGACAAAGGATTGGGAGGAGAATAGGACACTGGAGTCAAGCCCACCCACCAGATTCCTTCCAGAAAGCAAGCCCCCTCCTGCACCCCCTGCCAGCAGGTCCATGCAATCTCCAGGACCTGGCCAAATGGGAGGCTGAGCTCTCACAGTCCCCGGGAGCAGGAGGCCTTGTCAGGGGAAAGTTGCTGACCAGACCCTTCTCCTTGGCTGTCAGGGCTAATCAACATCAGGGCAGTTAACAGGGACCACGAAACCTATTTAAAAGCTACATTTACCACTTGGCTGGTTCCATTACAGTGTGTAATATCCAGGTGTCACACTTCCTCTCAAAGTGTCTGTCTCAATGCTTCCTCGAGCTTCCGGGGTTAGGGAGTGACTGCCAAGAACCATCTGAGGGGGACTCCCCCACCCTCACCCCACCTCCATCCTCACAATCCTGCAGACCCTCAGGGTTAGAGATCCGCCAGCCCAGGTGCTGGAGCCGGACTCAGCAGTGGGCACGATAGGCACGTGGCCTCCTGGCTCTCCTCGTGGCCTGGAAGGATTTGTCTCCTGCCATGACAGCCATGGTGCCAGTCCTATGCCCCAGCCACATCCAAGTATTATCTGGACGCCAGTGGGGGCGTGATCTCCTGGGTCGACACCTCAGTTACTCCACCTCCCCCTCAGAGTCTAAATGAGCCGGTTCATTTGCCTTGGCTTCCTGACGCTTTCACATCCTCTTCCCATCCCTGACTCTTTCTCACTAAGAATCTCACTGGAGGTAGAAGAAAAGCCAGGACTTGCATGTGACAAGATGCACGGCCCTCTCCTCCCTGCTGTCCACTTACCCCACAGCTCTGGCATCAATACCACCCCACCCCACCCATCAGCATTCAAGCATTTTATATTCCTTAAGCCAAAAATGTTCTCACTTGTCGCACCTCGTCAGCCATGTGCAGTGCCTGAGCTGTGCATACACAACATTTACCTAAAGGAGAAATTCTGAGGCTTTGAAGGGCCCATACTGTGATCACCAAAAGCAAATCTCTTTTTAGTCGTCCAATATAGACAAGTATATACTGTATATTGTATACATCCAATATATACAAGTATGTACCTAGTATGTGCCAGGCACTGTACTTTGAGGATACACTCATGAGCAAAGCTTGTAGTTTAGAGATAGACTCAAGCAGAAACCAAATAATCACACAAATACCTAATTACACATCTTGGCATACGCTGTGGAGGAAAAGCATGGGGGAGAGCAAATAACAAGGGTCTTGACCTGGACCTGGGGTCAGGGAGAGCTTCCAGGAAGCCCCTTGAGGGGAGCAGCCGTCTTTCTTTGTTCCCGGTGCCTGTCAGTGTCTGTTACGCAGAAGCTTCTCTGGTCATGTTTATGGAGCAATCAAGGGTCACTGTCTCCATCACCTGCTCCATTCTTTCAACCACAATCATCGCCATCTCTTTAGCTAGACTCAAAGCCTGCTTTACCCCAACAAGTGTTGGCCTTGCATCAGAATCGGGTCTGGCTGTCCTTCACTCCTCCCACCTAAGTGCTGTGAATACCCTTTGGATGAGCTAAGAAGAAAGCTGTTTCTGCGAGACGAGCCAAGGGTCCACGTCCCTCCTACTCTGAAACTCCCTGGCACGCTCCTCTCAACATGCATGGCCAGCTGATGTTTCTAGGGAGGAGGCCGAGTGAACACGCAGTTCAGTGGGGTGATGACGGTTCCTGCTGCCTGGACCTCCCCTCCCCCCACCTCCCACCCCACCCCACCCCACCCCACCCCACCCCCCGGTCAGGGCGCTGGGAATCTGAAGTTCTCAGTAATCAACAGCCACCCAGGGTCAGTCACTTCCAGGGCAAAGAGCAGCTATTTCCCCTTCTTGCATAAAGGGAGCCTGCTTTTGCTGGGAAAGTGCAGGGGGCTTGTCTCCCAGAAGGTGCTAGAAAGGTTCAGAGTTGCTGTAGCCTGGTATGGGGTGGATCTCAATGGCAAAAAAGACCAGCCTGCCATGTGAAGACATCTGATGCCCGCACATCTGGCCACTCCTGACGGCACCTGCAGGGGCTGCCCACACCACCTGCTCCACAGCGTCTCTCCATCTTGCACACGACGAGGTCACAGCCTAAGCAGAAGGCCTGGCTTCTGCCTCTGCAGCCAGACAGAAGCTGCCAGAGCTTTGTTCCCGTAAGCACATAACCCCAGACAGGGTGGGGAGGTACACCGTCCTGCAGATCAGGAGATGCGTAACCTTGGAAGGGCTCTCCTTTCTCTGAGCCTCAGGTCTCTTCTGTGAACTAGGTGTTAGGATAAGCCAGTGGCTTTCCAGTGTTTTTCTCTTTTTAAATTTTATTTTTATTAAACTATAGTTGATTTACAGTATTGTGTCAATTTCTGCTGTGTAGTGACCCAGTCATACATGTACCTACACACTCTTTTTCTCAGGCTATAATCCATCATGTTCTGTCCTAAGAGACTGGATATCATTTCCTGCTCTGCACAGTAGGACCTTATTGCTTATCCATCCTAAATGGAATAGTTTGCATCTACCAACCCAACGTCCCCTTGTGGGCTACAGCATAACTACTTGGCATTATCTCTGCAATGGCTCTGGTTTGATCCAGTGGTTTTCCAGTGGGCCTTAGCAGCCCCTACAGGGAAAGGGGAAACTGAGATGCAAAGATCTGAGCTCTGTGCAACTCTGCTCTAACCGAAGCTACACCTCTTTTACCTGCTTTGTATGTAGAGCTTTGGCAGAGAAGTTTCTCTTAGGAAAAAAAAAAAGTTCATCGCTAAGAGCAAGCTTGAAAACCACTGGAGTGATAGTCCTTAAGGCCCTTTCTAGTTCTGACATTTGATGATTTATGAATAAATAAAATATCGTCTGTGAAAGAGGTCTGCCGCGTGGTAGGGGTACAGTAAAAGGGCTCTGTTTTTATTGCACTGTTCTGCATGTGTCTTGGGAGCCCCAATAAATGCTCAGCTGAAATCCAGAGACGAGTCCTACGTCGGGTCTTCGAAGGACCACACTTGGAGAGGATCAATAAGTATGTGCTGATGGATAAACATAGGAAGAAAGAGGGGCAGAGAGGGCTGGAAGAGAGAGGCAGGAGGGAAGCGGAAGTGCTGGAGTCAGAGCCCAGGAACCCTCAGGGTGTAAGTTCCAGGAAAAAAGAGGTGAGACCCCAGACACCCTGGCTGCCAACTCCACCCTTTAGGCCTGACACGCTGGTTGCCATGGAGATAGGGGCCGTGGACCTAGGGCACTGATCTCTTCATGAAAGACAGCATCTGTGCTTCTTGATTTTATCCTATTGAAGAAGGCTTGTGGGAGTTCCCGTTGTGGCTCAGTGGTAATGAACCTGACTAGTATCCATGAGGATGCGGATTTGATCCCTGGCCTCACTTAGTGGATCAGGATCTGGCGTTGCCGTGAACTGTGGTGTAGGTCACAGACGCACCTTGGATCCCACGTTGCTATGGCTGTGGCATAGGCCGGCAGCTGCAGCTCCGATTCGACCCCTAGCCTGGGACCTTCCACATGCCTCGAATGTGGCCCTAAAAAGCCAAAAAAAAAAAAAAAAAGGCATGGATGGGCCTCTCTTTCTCTGCTCTCCCCCTGTCTCCCTGCTGCCTCCTTGCTGCCTCCTGGTCCCCTCCAGGACTCCCCCTGGGAAGCCAAATGCTGGCTTTCCTTCGGATGGTGGTCCTGGCATCAGGTGTGGGCTCTGGTGTGGCTTGATCTTCCGGCAGAGAAGGCAGGTTAGGAAGACTGGGTGGGACGCTGGAACATGAGCCTATGAGCCTGGAATGACTCGATCAGAGCAGTGGAGCTTGAAGAGGTGGGTCTACCAAGCCACACGGGGTGGGGCAGAGGCTCAGAGGCACAGGCGGGAGGCTGCCGGAGTAATTCAAGTGAGAGAGAATGAAGGCCTAACAGTGTAGGACAGCGTCAGGGGAAATGGACTGGAAAAATGCACCCTGGAATTATGAGGGGGCAGCAGAAACTGGATTTGTTACTTGAATGGAAAACCTCGGAACCTCAGAGCAGAAAGGAATTTTCAAGACCTCCTAGTCTGACTTTTCCAAGATACCTTCCCTAGAAAACTGGCCCCATGAAGAAGTTCTTCTAGAAAGATGTCCAGCGTCAAGGCAGCTTTGGAAATGCCAGCATGGCTGACACACATCGGCAAATAAAGGCCCAGAGAGGCTCTGCTGTAAAGAAGGTCTTACCCTAATCTTGTCTGAGTCAACTTTATTTATTTATTTGCTTTTTTTTTTTTTTAGGGCTGCGCCCATGGCATGTGTAGGTTCCAAGGCTAGGGGTCGAATCAGAGCAGCAGCTGCCGGCCTATGTTACAGCCACAGCAACTCGGGATCCAAACCACATCTGCGACCTATACCACAGCTCACAGCTCACAGCAACGCGGGATCCTTAACCCACTGAGCAAGGCCAGGGATCGAACCTGTGTCCTCATGGATGCCAGTCAGATTCGTTAACCGTTGAGCCATGACGGGAATCCGACTCAGCTTTAAATTTTCACAGGAGTCCTGATTTAAAGACATATTTTCAACGTTGTAAGTCAACTATATGCTAATAAAATTTTTTTTTAAACTGTTACATTTACAGTGGATAAGCAATGAGGTCCTACTCTATAGCACAGGGAACTATATCCAGTCTCTTGGGACAGACCATGATGGAAAATAATATAAGAAAGGAACTGTGTATATATATATATACATGTATGACTGGGCCACTTTGCTGTACAGCAGAAATTGGCACATCGTAAATAAATTATACTCTCATAAAAATTTAAAAAAATAAAGACATATTTTGTTTAAATCAAATTTCTGTTTTAACTGACCACAGAGCTTCCCTCATCCCCTTCAAAAGCAGCGCTATACACCTTCTGGAACATTAGGAGGTTTCTGATCTCGCCAAAGATAGCTCACACAATGCACCGTGGTCAGCAGAAGGTTCAAGACGCTTGGCTGTTTTGGAGATAGTCTCAGAGCTAGAAGCCCCACTTCTAGGATCAGGCCTAAAAAAATGAGTGCTTAACATGCAAAATACTGCGTATATGACATCACATCTAAAATATGAAAAAGAGGAGCTCCCGTCGTGGCTCAGTGGTTAACGAATCTGACTAGGAAACATGAGGTTGCGGGTTCCATCCCTGGCCTTGCTCAGTGGGTTAAAGATCCGGTGTTGCCGTGAGCTGTGGTGTAGGTCACAGACGCGGCTCGGATCCCACATTGCTGTGGCTGTGGCGAAGGCCGGCAGTTGCAGGTCCTGTTAGACCCCTAGCCTGGGAACCTCCATATGCCGCGGGTACGGCCCTAGAAAAGGCAAAAAGACAAAAAATAAAAATTTAAAAAAATAAATAAAACATGAAAAAGATAAAATATCTGAAATGTCAATGGCTAAATAAATTGTGCTAAAATTCCTCGATGGAGCTTTTGCACAATGGTTATGAGTAGTACTGAATTACATAAGAAATCACTTAAGATTGGCTATGCTGTAAGAATCATTGAACTGCAGTTTGTTAGCAAGAAAATTCAGTAGGGGGGAAATAAGGATGGGAAGGAAATGCATAGCAGCTCTTTTTTACGAAGAAGACATTTCTCTGAATGATGAATATAGGCTTCTAAAGACCCCTGTAAGAGGTAGTGACTGGCTTGTACATCGAGGTTCTGTGAGTCCAGCCAGTTTGAGTTGGTTCCTTGAGTCGCAGTCCCTGCAGGCATACTGAGTATCTGAACCTGTATGGCTGAACCCCGGCATCCCTGGCAAATTCTGGCCCCTAAGGGGACCCATCCAGAACAGCCACACCTCTCCACCTCTGATGCCTTCATCTCACGTGTTCAGCTCCACCAACGCAAAGCAGGCTTAGGGGAAGGAAACGCCGGGAGCCCAGGAAGTGTGGGATCTGACTCAGAGCAGACCCTCTAGGAGAGTTCTACACTGTTTGGTTCTGGACCTAGGCTGCACAGTGGTCTCGACTGAAAGGCTTTTTCAAAAAAAATGCTGATGCAGGGGTCCCTCCCTCAGATACGGTGATTTTACTGGTGTGCCGTGTGGCCTGAGCATGGGAGGTTTTTCTTTTTAAGCCCAGGTGGTTCCAGTCTGCACCGGGGTTGAGAACCCTGGTGTGAGCTGTCCATGAACCTGGGCTGAGGTTAGGACAGAGGTGCCTGTCGCTTGCTAAGGGTTTGACTTGAAGCACCCAGTGTTGCAGGCACAGAGCGGGGTGGAGTCAGGGGGCTCTCTTGGTCCCTGGTCAATGACCTGGGAGGGGCATGTAGGTCAGGCCTCCTGGGATGGCGCTGGGCTCCCTCCGAGGGAGGGGCTCTCAGGCCAGACAGGGTGCCTGTCCCCAGAGCTTTGCCTGCTCCCCAGCATCCCTGGTTTGGGAGAAATCTCTGACTTTTAAGGCTCCAGCACCCATGCTTTTCAAATGAAGACATTACCACTCGCCAAGCGGACGGTTTGTAGGACTAAATGACTTAATATTTTTGGAGTAGAAGGAACAAAACCGCCGCAAGACAGTGTTGTTTTCCCTGCTGTAATTGATGGGGCTCACTCTTTACTGCCGTTAAAGCACAAGCTCCAGCTATTTTTCTTTTTTTAACCAAACACCTCTGAATGTGAAACATCGATTTTTTTTTAAACTGGGTTCCAAACTGAGAAATGTCTTGATCCCAGAAGTCAATCACCTTGAGTGTCATAGTAACTTCCATTGGCACCAACATGCGACAGACGGGGGGCTCTGGGGAGGCTGATTTCTCATGCCCACCACCCCATCACCAACTCCTGGCTCCTCCCCCAGCCCCAGCCCCACGGCGACTGCCCCAAGGAGAGGGACCTTACTGTTCTCCTTGAGAAGGACAGATGATGACCGTCCCCTGCTTGTATGGCGGTCAGCTTCTCTTCGGGAGGGTTCTGGGGGTCCTTCCTTGCTGCCCTTCTGACTACACCGGGCCCAGAGTACACTGTGACCCAGGCAGGAAAGACGCTCAGAAACTGCTACATTGAGTTCCCCAGCAGCACCACATACGGTTGTGCTGGTTGCTCACTGCGCAACCCTAGAGAAGGCATCCCCGTCAGTGCCACTCACCTGTTCCTTAAAACCAGTCCTTGACAACTCACCCACTGTCTGCAAGTCCAAACTCTTCCACGTGGTCCCAGGGCCCCCACCTGGACTTCCTGTTCTTTCACCTCAGGCTTCATCCCCCCTCACCTCTAGCTCCGGGATGCTGGGTTTATCTCCCTTTCCAAAATAAGCATGTTTTCCCAGCCCATGTCTTTCCCACGTGCTATGCTGTCTGCCTGCAATGCTCTCCTCCCTTTCCTCCCTACCTCCTTGGGCAAACTTTGCTCTTTTAACTCTCAGCCAAAACATCACTTCCTCCAGGAAGCCTTCCCTGACTCCCGTGCCCTCACTGGGTCGCCCTGCTGTGTGTCCTGCAGCGTCTTATACTTCCCTCGGCACAGCTGTCACTTCATGCAATTGCAATTTACTCTTCTCTGCTAGGGTGGAAGCTCCCGAGGGCAGGAACCGTGGTCTCTTGTTCACTGCCATCTCTCCAGTGGCTGGGGCTCAATTCATTAATTATGAATAAATGAATGAATGAATGAGGGGCTGTGGTTAGAGAGCTCCTCGCCTCCTGTGTGGTGCACCTCTCACCGTATTTGCTCAATCTGTACCTCAGTTTCCCTGATTAGACCAGGAGGCTGCCTGCCTCAAACTCCGCCCTTCTTGGCTGAAGCTCT
This sequence comes from Catagonus wagneri, assembly GCA_004024745.2. Classification (NCBI taxonomy): domain Eukaryota; kingdom Metazoa; phylum Chordata; class Mammalia; order Artiodactyla; family Tayassuidae; genus Catagonus; species Catagonus wagneri. The sequence goes on along the minus strand of PVHT020000046.1, from coordinate 2,289,631 downwards.
GGGACCCGCAAAGCTCTTTCTTGTCCCCTCTCTTGGAGCAGAGAAGACACCTGCATCCTAGTCCCCAGAGGGCCAGTTGCCAACTACGGGTGGATTGATTTGATCACAGCCAAGGTACTGAGGCTCTTGAGGTCCAGCTGAACGCCTGTGACTCTCGACTCTCGCTGCCTGGCCCCGCTCCCCCCGCTCACGAGAGTGAAGGGCCAACTGCTTTGCAGAGTTATCTCATTTCACCTGCACAACCCTTTGAAGTGGGTGTAATTATAATTCATACTCGTTGTATAGTTGGGGAAAATGAGGAACAGGGGTGTTAAGTGACTTACCTGATGTCACACAGTAAGTGGTGGCTGAGCTGGAATTTGAATACAGGGCAGACCAGCTCCAAAGCCTTTGCTCTATACTCATATTCCCTGAACTCAGCTCAAATTTGCTACATGGTGTTGGACTCCAAGCCTTAAACGATGGCTATCCTTCCAGAGCCCGTCCATCTTCCCAGGCCCCCACGTCCACCAGTGTCGGCTGGCCCTGCGGAAGGGGTCCTGGCAAGTCTCTGGCCCACGACTGGGGACAGTTCACCTGTCTCCGCAGGTGGGCCTGCATCCCCCGTCTTGTCCTCTCAGCCCGTGTCCCCCCTGCTCTGAGCAGGCACAGAGGACAGCTGTTCGCGGTCTCTCCTTGGCTGATCCTTCAGAGGCAGCCACCGTGCTCCTCAATCTTCCTCTCGATGTCACCACACTTTCTCAGCACTGGCAGTGTCACCTTGGGCTGTGAAGGCACAAATAGTCCTTCTTCAGTCACAGGGAAAAATAGGCAAAGAAATTGCATTTCCTCCGAGTCCATTGTGAAGCGTGCGTGACTTCCTACCTTTGTGTCAAAATTGCTTCAGCTGTGACTTGCAGAACTCTGATTCCATTTCTGTTGAAAAGTTGGAGGCAATCGGAACAGGGAAGGGAGATGACTGGGAGAAAGGACACCTGGGTTCCCATCCCAGATTTGTCATCAACCTGCTCTAAAACTTTCAGTAGCTTCTTCTGCCCTTGAGATGATTTCCAGATTCCTTAAGGTAGGGGACAAGCTCCTGCAGCATCATGGCCCAGCCATTTCTTGTGTTTCATTCTTCCTGTGGATGCTGCCCTCAGCCACAGTGAGCACCTTCCTGGTCCTCTGAAGCCTGTGTTCTCTGTCCTACCTTAGACCCTCACAGACATCCCTGGAGCTTTTTCCTCCTTCTCTGCCCCCCCCAAATCCTTATTCATCCTTCAGCTTAAATGCCACCTTCTCCAGGAAGGATTCTATGATCCTCAGCCCTGGATGAGGTCCAGCTGCTAATACTGCCTTATGAACATGGGTGTCCTCCAGTGGAGTGTGTATTGCAATTTAATGTGTTTTCTCTGTCCATGTGTCTAACCATCTGCCATGTAAGCTTCCAAAGGGCCATGCTTTGTCTGTCCTACCTACCACTGTTTACTTAGAGCCTGGCACAGTGCCTGACCCACGGTAGGCGTTCTAAAAGCATAGACTGCCATACTTAAATGATTAATCAGGTCAGTCAGGATTCTTAGTTGCAAGCAACAAAACCCAGCCATGCCTGATTTAAGGAGAAAAGAAACTTATGGAATGGGGCTGTTGGGTAAGTCACAGAATCATGGCACTTTGTGGAGAACCAGGCTGAGGATTGCACAGCAGAACAATGGCCAGCCACCAGGCAGGATATGATTGGTGAGGACACCACTGCCACCTTCCAGGAGAGCAAAACCCTGCAGCTGAGACCACCACCACCATCCCCAACCACAGACCCTGGACCCCTTCAGGGACCCCCTCCAAGAATTACACCCTTGATCTTCTGGAAACTTGAACTTGTTCAGCCACCCCCGCCCCTTCTTCATGTTATTAACTCCTGATTGAGAAACTGAGGCTGGTGGCCTGATGGGCAGCCGGGGTCATGTGCCCACATCCTAGCTGCAAGGGAGCCTGGGAAAGTGAACGCTTGCCATTTGCATTTTCTTGAGTGGGAGACAGGCTCTGTTTCCCAGCAAGGGTCACTGGGAAAGGTATTCCTAGGAACAGGGCACATTGGTGGGTAGATCATAAGAATGGGAAAGCTCTACCAGAATGGTCCAGTGACTGAGCCGATAAGCCAAAGGCCTTAGGCAACTTCCCTCCCTTACCATGGCCTCAGTTTCCTCAACTGCAAAAGGAAAACCCATTGGTCATTCAGTTCCCTTCTGGCATTAACATTCTATAGTTCTGTTTGTTTGTTTTTCTTTTTAGGACCACACCTGCAGCATATGGAAGTTCCCAGCATAAGTACAGAGCAGCAGCTGCCGGCCTATACCACAGCCATAGCAATGCCAAATTTGATTCCCATCCAAGACCTACACTACATCTTGCAGAAACACAGGATCCTTAAACCACTGAGTGAGGGCAGAGATCGAACTCGCATCCTCACGGACACTATGTCAAGTCTCTTAATCCCAGTGAGCCACAATGAGAACTCCTGGTTCTGGTTTTGTGTTGTTCATCCTTGCATGGCCTGATGGCACCAGAGGATACAACCTGATCCAGGAAGAGGAGAATCTCCCAAAAGTTCTTCTATCAGTCAGGACAACATGGGTTACGCCACAGTAACAGGTTAACCCCCAGTGTTGGGATGGAACACACCAGAAGGAAGGGGCTTCGCTCTCAAGAAAAGGGAGAACTTTTTCACCCACTGCTGTTGGCACTTTCGTTGGTTCCTAAGAAGCACGGTTGCCTTGAATTCTTCTAAAGGAGCATCAGGTCAGAAAAGCTAAAGAAGAAAGTACTTGTTCCACCCAAGAGGTTAAATTCAAAGGCTGGTGGCTTCACAGAGGGGGTTTATGAGCAGTAACCCTGATGATGATTCATTCTTTGATTCATCCACTCCTTGAAGAAATATTTATGGAGCATCCAGGATGTATCAGGTGCTGTGCTACAGGGGGATAGATGATGAACAAGACAGAAAAGGTCCACCCCTTCTTTATATTCTGGTAGAGAGGAAAGAGAAGAAATAGGAAAATAAATAATTAAGAAAGATGCTTTCCAGTGCTATAAAAGCATTAATCCCAGTGGTACAACAGAGCAGCAAGTTTATGGCCGAAAGGCATTTCAGCAGTGATGTTCAGGGAAAAAACCCTCTGAGATGACATTTAAGCTGAAACATGGTTACCAAGAAGAGGGACCAGCAAGTCCGGCAGAGGGAACAGCCAGGTGAGAAGACGGTAAAATAAGAACAAATGTGGCTGGGGGCTCATAGGGGACAAGGTTGGGGAAGTGGGTGTGGTTTTTCAGTAAGAACTCTGCATTGATTCTGAGCTTGGAGGGGAGGTGAACGGATGGGCTTTAAGCATCCGTTTTGATGCTTTGATTTGACTTGATTTTGTGTTTTCTTTTTTTTCCCCAAAAAGATCACTTTGGCTGCTGGGTGAAGAACGCATCATAGGGGAGCAAGGTAATGACAGAGCAAATATAATCCCTAGTTTGGTAGGGAAGAAATAGCCAGCACGGAGTCTTGGCTTTAGTTGCTATTGCAGATCAGAGGTGCTGCTGGTACCGTAAGGAGTGATCACGACCAAGGGCAGGGAGGATGCTTTTGTCTGTGATCCCGTAGCAGAGAGTCTTTCTAAGGTCCTTGCAGTATCAGGATAATTTAGGTCACATGGCAGCCTCCAGTTAAACCCCAAGCCTCAGGGGTTTCATGCACAATGTTTTATTACTTGCTCACTCTTCATGTTCATTGCAGGTTGGCCTGGGGTCTCCACCCCTCAAAGTAACTCAGAGACCCAATCTGGCTAAGGTGCCACCCTCTGTAGCCTGGTCGTCTTGGTCACTAAGGCAGGCAAGGGAAGCAGGATCTCCCACAGGCGCCTCTGCATTTTGTCACCATGTCTCACACCCCATAGCCCAGGCCCAGCTCCATGTCTCCACGTGACTGCCAAGAAGTTAGGAAGTGTGGTCTGTGCGCTGGGGAGGAAGAGAAGACTGGATGTGTGTTGGAACTAGCCATGTCTGCCACGGGCCTGAAATCAGAAGTGAGCTCTCTTCTGGCCAAAAAAAAAAAAAAAAGGTGGGGTGGGGTGGGGTGGGGTAGGGATGAGGAGGTCAGTGGCATTCATAGAAAAGAGCCACAGCAGAATGGATGAGAGATCAAAGAACTGCCCAAAGGAAAAATCGAGCTGCATTTCTACTGGGATCTTCAATGTGACTTGGGAGCAAAAAATAATACTTGTTTTATGATGGCTGTAGGTCTGGCTGGTGCACCGTGGGAGGAGCTGAGCGCCCAGCGCTGAAAGAGTCTTCAACGAAGAGTCTCCACCTGCCGGAAGAGTGCGTTTACCCCCATGGCCCACCTCACCATGCTTCAGTTTCCTGGCTTTGCAGTGAGGTTTGTGTAGGTACCTGCACGTGCTGGAGAATTTTGGAAACCCTTTTGTGTGATTGTGGGATCTTTCTATGTGACGCTAGCTCTGCATTATCATTTTTCAATAAAAATCACGGCTGGAGAGCTCCCTTCATCGTTTAGCAGTTAACGAACCCGACTAGGATCCAAGAGGATTCAGGTTCCATCCCTGGTTTCGCTCAGTGGGTTAAGGATCCGGCGTTGCTGTGAGCTGTGGTGTAGGTCACAGACGTGACTCAGATCCCACGTGGCTGTGGCCATGGCGTAGGCCATCAGTGGTAGCTCCAATTCGGCACCTAGCCTGGGAACTTCCTTATGACGTGGGTGTGACCCTAAAAAGCAACAACAATAATGATAATAATAAGTAATAATAATAACAAGTGTTCCTACACTTTTTAAGTACCTTCTAAGCATTTCACATATCACAGTGAATTTAATCCTCACAAAAATCCTATAAGGTAGATATTATCATCCTCATCATTTTACACATGGGGAAACTGAGGCAGGGAGAGAGTAAATAAATCGCCTGAAGTGGAACAGCTAAAGGTGAAAGAACTGGGAATCAGATCCAGAGGGCCTGGCTCTCAAACTATCTACCATGCCGTCTTTGACACAGAACGTGCTGTACAAGGTGGGCCGAGATCCATGCTTGCTCCAAAGAGCGCTTTCCCCAGGGGGAGTGGAGGGGAGCTGAAGGTCCTTTTCAGCCACTTTCACAAACTGGTGCCTTGTGACTTCAGAGCAGAATGAGCAGTTCCCGTGTGTAAAGGGCAAAAAGTGGCTGGAACACAATATGTAAACAGTGGGCCTCTGTGTGCTTGAAAACAGCCAATGATGAAATAAGCAGAGAGAATCAAAGCCAATAGTTTAGAAGTTCTTCTCCCTTTTCGTTTTTTTCTACTTCATGTTGGTTTTTTTTTCCCCCAACAAATATTTCCCAATATCTCCTACAAGGAAGACACTCGGTTAACGCTATAAAGGAAAATAAGGACAGGAAATTAGGAGTATAAATCATTTCTCCCCTCAAAGAACTCGCTGTCTGCTCGGGGAAACCAAACAGAATCACATGACAAATTCGATCATTTTAAAAAGAAGAGAGAGCAGTACAGTTCTAAACAAAACAATGTGATTAATTGCTGAGAAAGCGGTCCAGACGATGGGAGCTACAGGGGGCAGGAGTGGAAGGAGATTGGGGCCGGGAGGGAGGTGACACTGAGCTGGACCAACAAGGAAGACTTGGAGCAGGAGGAGGAATTTGAGTCAGGTTTTGGAGGGTGTGGCAAGCACCAAATTAAACCGATGCAGGGACTGACTGCCCTGGGGCGCTCCATCAGCTCTGTCCAGCATTGGAGGCCCCTGGACAAAATTATTCACCATTCATGAACTGGGTAAGGGCCCCTGGAAAGACCCTGCCCTCAAGGAAGCTCCCACCATGGGCCAACAGCAAGTTAAGAAAGCAAGTTAAGAGAGGATATAGGATATAGGAGGTTGGTCAGACCCCAGGCCCTGCTGATCCCCTGTTAGTTGCTCTTCCTGTAAGAGCAGACTCCTGGTCTCAGGGAAGCCACACTCAGCTTAGCTGCTGAGGCATCTTCAGAAGCCCCTGTAGGATGCCCAGGGCTATGAACAAAAGTGGTTTTTTGGTTTGATTTTTTTTTTTTTTTTTTTTTTGCTTTTTAAGGCCGCATCCAAGGCATATGGAAGTTCCCAGGCTGGGGGTCAAATCAGAGCTGCAGCCACCAGCCTGCACCCGCCAGCCTGCACCACAGCCACAGCAACATCAGATCCAAGCTGCATCTGTGACCTACACCACAGCCACAGCAACGCTAGGTCCTTAACCCACTGAGTGAGGCCAGAGACTGAACCTGCATCCTCACGGACACTAGTCGGGTTTGTAACTTGCTGAGCCACAACAGGAACTCCCCAAGAGTGTTTTTAACTCTATTACCTATAGTCCTAAGGCTGCCAGCTTTGGAAAATTTTCTCCCATCATACATGCACGCGCACACACACACACACACACACACACACACACACTCATACAAAAAACCCCGACAATAACAGAAACCTACACATTTCCCTGTTGCATGAGTCAGAACCCACAACCCACTCTAACTAGTTTTAAAAAGAATCAATGTGTCAGAAGTTGATAGCTCATGGAATTTCAGAGAAGGCCAGAGAACTGGTCTACACTGCCAGGAACAACATTCAAACCATTTGGCTGACCCACTTGTAGACAGGGTCCCTCTGTCCAGGGCTCAGGTCCTGACGCTTGCATCATAGACCTGGAGCATGGAATACCATCCCCAAGACCTCTGTCAGTGCTGCCTCTGAAAGCTTGATGGGCCTCAGCACTCTCCGCCCCTGCTAGCAACACGGCTTCTTCACTGCACCTCCTTCCTCTCTTCCGAACTGAAGCCTGTAAGTTGATTACAGGATCCCAGGTCACATACCTACTTGGTAGCCAGCACAGAGGCTGGGAAAGTGACTCCTCTCTAGAGAAATGAGGTTTATGATAGAGCTAATAGTTGGGTCTCAGCTTTTGCCTGTTTTGTCAGCTTAAGTATGAATAGTATCTTTTTTACTCTCCAAAGTGTTGCACCTTGAATCATAAATTACATAGACATCCTAATAATTCCCAATAATAATCATTGGGTTCAAGGATCATTAACATCCTGCTTTCTCTCATTTCCCAGTCCTCTGCTGCTCTCTTTCAAGAAGCACGTTCTGGAGGCACCACACTCCTCCTGCTGCAGAGGGAAAGGGGACTACTCTATTTGTGCTCGGGAAAGTGCACCCCAGGCACGCTTCAGGGACCATGCCTGCTAGCATGAGAGGGAGAACTTTTCTACGTGAGGTGCAAGAGCTAAAAGAAAATTCAGAGAAATAAAAGAAAACATGAGCAACCAGTCGGCCACTTTAGGTGGAGATCCAGGGTGGGGCCGGCTCGTAGGCGGACCTTGAATAGCAGGAAAAAACTTCAAACTATAGACATGTGGAAGTTCTCTGAACAGAATAATAACCTGACCCAGTCTGGCGAGCGAGAAAGAGCAGGGCCAGACAGCCCTGAGCTTAAAGCCTAACTCATTGTACAGAGTGAGAGAACGGAAAGTTACTTAACCTCCCTGAACCTCAAATCTCTCATTTATGAATATGGAGAAAACGGAGTTCCCGTCGTGGCTCAGTGGAAACGAATCTGACTAGTATCGATGAGGACACAGTTTCGATCCCTGGCCTCGCTCAGTGGGTTAAGGATCTGGCATTGCCGTGAGCTAGGGTGTAGGTTGCAGATATGGCTAGGATCTGGTGTTGCTGTGCCTGGGGTATAGACCAGCAGCTGCAGCTCCAATTTAACCCCTAGCCTGGGAACTTGCATATGCCATGGGTGTGTCCATAAATAGAAAGAAGAAAGAAAGAGAGAGAGAGAGAGAGAGAAAGAAAGGAAAGAAGGAAGGAAGGAAGGAAGGGAGGAAGGAAGAAAGAAAGAAAGGAGGGAAAGAGGGTGGGAGGGAGGGAGGAAGGAGGGAAGGAGGGAAGGAAGGAAAGGAAAGAAGGGAGAAAATGAAAGCCTCCTCTTGAGAATATTGGGAGAAAGGTACAGTGAGTACTTGACAGATGTTAGCTACCTTAGCCGATCTCTAGGCACTCTTTGGGGGAGTGTCATATAGCCAATGTGTACAGAGCAACAGAAAAGGGGGAGAAGCTGGAGGCAGGGAGGCTGGTGGCAAGGCAGCCAGGCAGAGAGACCTATGGAGGAAGATGCACTCTTGCAAGCTGAGATAAGGGGAGGAGTCAGAATGACAGTCAGGCTTCCCACAAGGGTGACTGGCAGACCAGTTGAGGCAGCCCCAAAGTGAAAGTGATGGTAGGTGGCTGGTTTAGAGGGACTTGGAAGGAATAGAAAACTGGAGGATTTAATTTGGGCCATACAGGATTTAAAGGTCAAGACTATCATCTAGGAAAGTTCTCCAGTAGGAGAGCGAGAACTTGAAAATTACTTGCCCAACCCCAGATCTTAGATGAGGAAGTGTAATGAATAATAACAGGATGTGTGTTATTAAATGCTGGGACCAATCTGCAGGGCTCTGTCCATGGTTCTGGCAGAAAGCCCTAAATACACACCTGGATGACAGCGGTCCATCGAGGTCTTAAGGGCAGGGTTCTCAGTATTTAATTAAGCAGGTCATTTGGGAGGTCCACTTGGTTTGCAAAACAGGAAAAAAAAAAAAAAAACCAGAAAGCTCATATGAAGAGAGGGAGGAACATTACGAAAAAAATATAGCGCATCTCACAGAATGAAAGATCAGAAGTGCAGCTCAGTCTCTCCTTTCTCTTACCATTATTCTTGTATTCTCTCCCTCTCCCCTGACTAGCATCTTCGATGCACTCATCCCATTTTCCTGATTCTACCTGGCTTCTCTGTTTGAGAGTCCACCAGCACCCAACCTGTTTCTGTGTCTCCTAGATTAAGTTACCAATATCTAATAAATATTCAATAAACTTGGCATATCTAGGAAAGCCTGCAGGAAAGGCAAGCCATGGAAAGACCTAATTTATAAGGTCATCAAACTTTTTAGTACATCCATCAGTGCTCATAAAAAGAGCCCACATTGGTCTGGTCTTTGCAGGGCAAGGGGATAGCATGATGCAGGAAACAGCATGATCTACAAAAATAGGATGTGAACCTAGATCTGCCTGACTCCCAGGCCCCTGCTCAAACCCTCTGCCCTGCATATACACCAAGCTCAAAAGTGCAGAGGTAAAATCTTGAGAGGCATGTTTAGGGATTAGTCAATAGGCGGGAATATTACATGTTGTGGGGGGCGGAGGGTACGATATAAGCCTAAAAGGTCAGCAGAAGTCACATCCTGATAGTAGGTCATGCTAAGAAGATGGAATTCATCCTGAGACCAATGGAGAAGACGGGACGTTTTTTAAAATAGCCTTTTCTTTCTTCCTTCCTTCCTTCCTTCCTTCCTTCCTTCCTTCCTTCCTTCCTTTCCTTCCTTCCTTCCTTCCTTCCTTCCTTCTTTCTTTCTTTCTTTCTTTCTTTCTTTCTTTCCTTCCTTCCTTCCTTCCTTTCCTTCTTTCCTTCCTTCCTTCCTTCCTTCCTTCCTTCCTTCCTTCCTTCCTTCTTTCTTTCTTTCTTTCTTTCTTTCTTTCTTTCTTTCTTTCTTTTCTTTTTTAGGGCCGCACTAGCGGCGCATGGATGTTCCCGGGCTAGGGGTTAAATCAGAGCTATAGCTGCCTGCTTACATCACAGCCACAGCAATACAAGATCCGAGATGCATCTTCGACCTACACCACAGCTCATGGCAACCCCGGATCCCCAACCCACTGAGCAATGCCAGGGGTTGAACCCGCATCCTCATGGATACTAGTCAGATTCGGTTCCGCTGCACCACAAAGGGAACTCCCTATTGTCTTTCTTTTTATTTTAGTGATTCCAATGGGTATAAGCTCATCATGGTTTGATTTGCCTTTCCCTAATGACTAATGGTAATGAGTATTTTGACTGTGCTTATTGGCCATTTACATATCCTCTTTGGAGATATGTCTATTCAAATTATTTGCCAATTTTTTTGGAAACTGACTTGTCTTTTTATTATTGAGTTGTAAGAATTATTTATATATTCTGTATACAAGCTTATCATCAGATATATGCTTTAATTGTATTTTCTCCCATTAGGTTTCCTTTTCATTTTCTCTATGGTGTCCTTTGAAGCACAAAATTTTAATTTTGATGAAATCTAATTTATCTAATTTTGGGGGGGTCTGCACCTGCAGCCTAGCTCCCAGGCTAGGGGTCAAATTGGAGTTGCAGCTGCCAGCCTACACCACAGCCACAGCCACACAGGATCCAAGCCACATCTGTGACCTACACCACAGCTCACGGCAATGCCAGATACTTAACCCACTGAGCAAGGCCAGAGCTTGAACCTGTATCCGCATGGTTACTAGCTGGGTTTGTTACCACTGAGCCGCAACAGGGATTCCAAAATCTGTCTAATTTGTTTTGTTTTGTTGCTTGTGCTTTTGGCATCAAATCTCTCTCTCTCTTTTTTTTTTGTCTTTTTGCCTTTATCTAGAGCCACACCCGTGGCATATGGAGGTTCCCAGGCTAGGGGTCTAACAGGAGGTGTAGCTGCCGGCCTTTGCCACAGCCACAGCAACGCGGGATCCGAGCCACGTCTGTGACCTACACCACAGCTCACAGCAATGCTGGCCCACTGAGCAAGGCCAGGGATCGAACCCGCAACCTCATGGTTCTTAGTCGGATTCATTAACCACTGAGCCACAACGGGAACTCCTTGGCATCAAATCTAAGGGACTGTTGCCAAAAGCATGAAGATTTGCTCTGTGTTTTCTTCTAGAATTTTTATAGTTTTAGCTTATACATTTAGGTATTTTATCCATTTTTAGTTAATTTATGTATATGATTGGCATAGGGATCCAAATTCATTTTTTTGCATGTGGCTTTCTAGTGTCTGGCACTATTTGTTGAAAAGACAGTTCTTTCCCCCATTGTACTGTCTTGACATCACTGTCAAAAATCAATTGACATTGATATATGGGTTTATTTCTAGACTCAATTCTATTCCATTGCTCAATATATCTATACTAATGCCAGTACCACGTTGTTTTGATTATGTTGCTTTATAGTAAATTTTTAAGTCGGGAAGTGTGATTTCTCTCACTTTGTTCTTGTTTTTCAAGATAATTTTGGCCATTATGACTCCTTTGTTATTCTATGTGGGTTTTAGAATCAGAATTTTAGCGTTTAGAATTTTATCAGTTTATACAGTGAAGTCAACTTAGATTCTGATATGGATTGCATTTAATCAGTAGATCAGTTTGAGGAGTATTGCAGTCTTAACAACCCTAAGTCTTCTGATCATGAACATGGATGTCTTCCCATTTATCTAGGTCTTCTTTAACTTATTTTTTTTAGATGGAATGATGAAATTTTATTTTATTTTATTTATTTGCTATTTTAGAGCCACACCCATTGCATACGGAAGTCCCCAGGCTAGGGGTCAAATCAGAGATACAGGTGCCAGCCTACCACAGCCACAGCAATGCAGGATCCGAGCCGTATCCGTAACCTATACTACAGCTCATGGCAATGCCAGATCCTTAACACACTGAGCGAGGCCAGGGATTGAACCCACATCCTCATGGATCCTAGTTGGGTTTGTTAACCACTGAACTACTAAGGGAACTTCTAACTTCTTAATATTTTTTCAGTTGTAGTTTTTGGTGTACAGATCTTACATTTTTGTTAAATTTTTTCCTAATTGTTTTATTATTTTTATGCTATGGTAAATGGATTTTTTTTCTGTTTCATTTTTGGAATTCTGATTGATAATGTGTAGAAATTTAGCTGATTTTTGTATACTGATCTTATGTTCTGCAACCATGCTGGATTCATTCTAAGAGTTGGTGTGTATACATTCTTCAGTATTTTCTACATGCAGTATCATATCATCTGCAAGTAGAGACAGTTTTACTTATTCCTTTCCAAACAGAATGTCCGTTTTTCCCTTTTATTTGCCTATTTGCCCTAGCTAAAACCTCTACACCAGTGTTAAATAAGTGGTGATAATGGACATCTTTGTCTGATTCCTAGTCTTGGAGGAAAAGTTATCTGTCTTTCACCATTATTGTAGCTGTGGCTCTTTTTGGTAAGTGACCTATATCAAGTTGAGGAAGATCCCTTCTACTCCTTTTTTATCTGAAAGTATATTGTATTTCGTCAAATACTTTTTCTGAATCTATTGAGGTGATCATTAATTTTGTTCTCTATTCTATTAATATGGTGTATCATACTGATTGATTTTCAGATATCAAAACAGCTTTGCATTCCTGGAATAACCCTCACTTAGCCATGGTATATAATCACTTTTATATATTGCTTGATTCATCTTAACCGATATTTTGTTGAAGATTTTGTGTTTATATTTATAAGGGATTCTGGTTTGTAGTTTCCTTTTCTTGTAACACTTTTGTCTGGTTTTGGTATTAAGATAATACTGGCCTTATAGAGTCAGTTGGAAAGTGTTTTTTCCTCTTTTATTTCTTGGAAAGATTTGTGAAAGACTGACATTAATTCTTCTTTAAATGTTAGATAAAATCCACTAGTAAAGCCATAAGGACCTGGGCTTTTCTATATTGAAAGTGTTGCTGTTTTTAACTAATTCAGTATTTTTACTTATAATAAATCTACTCGGATTTTCCATTTCTTCTTAAGTCATTTTCAGTGGGATCTGTCTAGGAACTTGTTCTTTTCATCTAGATGATCTATTTGTTGGCATGCAGTTGTTCATAATAGTATTATATAATCCTCTTGATTTCTGTAAGATCTGTCGTGATATCACATCTTTCATTCTTGGTTTTAATAATTTGAATCTTCTCCCCTTTTTTCTTGACCAGTTTACCTAAAGTTTTGTCAACTTTGTCAATAAAGAGGTTTGTCAATAAAAAGAACCAACTTTTTATTTCATTAAATTTCTCAGAGTTCCCATTGTGGTTCAGCAAGTTAAGACTCCAACATAGTGTCTGTGAGGATGTGGGTTTTATCCTCAGCCTCAATCGGTGGGATAAGGATCTGGCATTACAGCAAGCTGTGGGATCAGTCACAGATGCTGCTCAGATATGGCATTGATGTGCTGTTGTGTAAGCCAGCAGCTGCAGCTCTGATTCAACCTCTAGCCTGGGAATTCCATTTGCCACAGGTACACTCATAAAAAGAAAAAAAAATCTCTATTTTTTTCCTAGTCTCTTTTTCATATATTTCTGTTTGATCTTTATTATTTCCTCATTTCTGCTTGGTTTGGGTTTAGTTTGTTCTTCTGTTACTAGTTTTTTAAGGTGGAAACTTATGTTACTGGTTTAAGATCTATGTTCTTGTTTAATATAGATGTTAATACATATAAATTTCTTTAAGCACTGCTTCAGCTGCATATCATAGATTTCAGTATTTTGTGTTTTTTTCATTCTTCTCAAAGTGTTTTCTAATTTATACTGTGATTTTTTTCTTTGATCCATTGGTTACTTAGAAGTGTGCTGCTTAATTTTCACATATTTGTGAATTTCTCATATTTCCTTCTGTTATTGATTTATAATTTCATTCCATTGTGAGCAAAGAGCATCCTTTGCATGATTTTAATTCTTTCAAATGTGCCGATGCTTGTTTCATGGCCTAACACGTGGTCTCTCCAGGAGAACAGTCCATGTGCACTTGAGAAAAGGTGCATTCTGTTATCACTGGGCAAAGTGTCCTGCAGGTGTCTGCTTTACAGTTTTGTTCAAGTCTTCTATTTCCGTGCTGATCTTCTTCCTAGGTGTTCTATCCATCATTGAAAGTGGGATATTGAAATTTCCAACTATTATTGTTAAATTGTGTATTTCTCCCTTCAGTTCTATCAGGTTGTGTTTCCTGTATTTGGGGGCTTTGTTTGGTGCATGTATGTTTATAATTACTATCTCTTTCTGAGAAATTGAGCCTTTCATCATTATAAAATGTTTTTATCTCTCTCTGGTAACAATTTTTTGTCTTAAGATCTATTTTTCTGATATTAGTATAGCTTCTCTATATCTTGCTTGGTTAATATTATAATTATTTTTTCCATCCTTTTACTTTCAACCTATTTGTGTCTTTGTATCTAAAGTATGTCTCTTGTAGATAGAATATACTTGGATCATGTTTTTAAATTCATTTTGCCAGTCTGAGCCTTTTACTGCAGAGTTTAGTCCATTCGTAATTAAGGTAATTGCTGATAAACTAGGATATACAGCTTGCATTTTCTATTGTTTTTCTATATGTCTCATGTTTTTTTGGCCTTCTATGCTTCTATTTATGCTAAGGAGACAATTTCTAGTGTACTATTTTGATTCCCTAATGTTTCTTTCATCATATTTTAAAATCACTTTCTTAGTGGCTGCCCTAGGAATTATAATTAACATCTTACATCAGTTTAGTTTGAATTATTACCAACTTAATTTCAATAATATGCAAAAACTGTAGTCCCCTAGTGGCTTGGCAGATTAAGATCCAGTCACTGCTGTGGCTCGAGTTCAGTCTCTGATCTGGAAACTTCCACATGTTGTGGCCATGGCCAAAAAAAAATTAAAAATAAAATAAAATAATATGTAAAGACTTTTTTCCAATATATATCTCTTCCCTCCTCCTTTTTATTGTCACACAAATTAGTTTTATAATTATTGCTTTATGCAGTTGTGTTTTAAATCATATGAGAGTAAAAGCATTAGAAACAAAACTTTATTTATATTATTTTTATATTAACCTATGTGCTTAATTTTACTTCTGCTCTTTATTTCTTTGTATGGATTCAAGCTACTGTCTTGTGTCCCTTAATTTCAACGTGAAGGACTCCCAATAGATGCCTTGCAGGGCAGGCTATTACCAAGAAATTTTCGTTTTTTTGGTTGATCTAGGAGTTTGTTAATATCACCTTCATTTTTGAAGCGTGGCTTTGCTGGAATGTTTTGGTTGACCTTTTTCTTATAGCATCTTGAATACGTCATCCCTCTGACTTCTGGACTCCATAGTTTCTGGTAAAGTCTTAATCTTATTGAGGATCCTTTGTATGAGATGAGTCACTTTTTTGTTGCCGCTTTCAGGATTCTCATTTTGTCTGATTTTTGACCATTTGACTATGATGTGCCTAGGCATGGATCTTTTTTAATAGATTCTATTTGGAATTTGTTGAGCTTCTTGCATGTGTAGATTAATATTTTTCATCAAATTTGGGAATTTTTAGGATATTTATTTAAACACTTTTTTTTTACCCCTTTCTCTTTCTTCTCACCTTCTGAGACTCCCATTATGCATATGTTGGTATGCTTAATTATGACTTATGGGTCTCTGAGGCTGTGTTAATTTTTTCATTCCTTATATTTCTATTCCTCAGACTAGATAAATTCAATTGAGTTATCATCAAGTTTCCTTATCTTTTCTTCTGACAGTTCGAGTATGCTGTTAAGACTGGTGAATTTTTTTATTTCAGACATTTTATTTTTAACTCCAGAATTTCTATTTGGTTCTTTTTAAATAATCTCTATCTCTTTATTGATATTCTCTATTTTGTGAAACATCATTCCCATACTTTCATTTAATTCTTTGTAAATGTTTTCCTTTAATTCTTTGAATATTTATATGAGATTATTTACGGTCTTTGTCTAGTAAATCTAACATCTGGGCTTCCTCAGGAAGAATTTCTTTTGACAGTTTTTTTCCTTTGTGTGAACTGTACTTTCCTGTTTCTTTGCATTTCTCTCTTTTTTTTCTCATTGAAAACTAAACATTTAAAACAATTTAATGTGTTAACTATGGAAGTCAAATTCCCTTCAACCCTAGGGCTTGCCATTATTGTCATTTGTTGTTGTTGTTGTTGCTGCTGCTGCTGCTGCTGCTGCTACTGTTACTGTATATTTGGTGCCTTTTCTGAACTAATTCTGTAAAATTTATATTCTTTGTCATGTGCAGCCACTAGTGATTATCTAATGATTGAACAGAGATTTTCTTAAATACTTTTTTTTTTTGCCTTTTGTCACTTTATGGCCGCACCCGCGGCATGTGGAGGTTCCCAGGCTAGGGGTCTAATCGGAGCTGTAGCCACTGGCCTGTGCCGCAGCCACAGCAACGCAGGATCCAAGCTGCGTCTGCAACCTACTCCACAGCTCACAGCAACACCGGATCGTTAACCCACTGAGCAAGGGCAGGGATCAAACCCGCAACCTCATGGTTCCTAGTCGGATTCGTTAACCACTGCGCCACGATGGGAACTCCTCCTTAAATACTTTTAACCAATAAATTTACCCCATCTTTTTCTGAGGGGCTCTACGTGTGTATTGGTGCACATCTTCAAGGGTCTGGCAATTTACAGCTCTGCCTAAATCCTTCATTTCCTGCTTGTTCAGTATCCCAAGATCAGCTAGAGATAAGAGATTGGAGCCATCTCAAGTTTTTCCTGGGAATGCACATAGCACAGCCCATGTGTGTGTAGCCTTCTAAATCCCTAGGAATATGTCAGAGTTTTCAAAACTCCCTCTGGACATCTCATTCACCAGATTTAAGGTTTGGGGCCAGGCTCTTGTTTCCCCAGCAGGCATCACCACCTCAGGTAAGTGTGATGTCAAACCATTGCCTATTATTATTTTTGACAAATGCTCTGCAGACTAAGTGTCTCACTGAAAAAGCTCTGAGTCAGATCAAATAAAGAAAAGTCCTATAATAAACCTTTTCCAGGGAGCTGCTGTACAAGTCAAGTCATGACAGTTCTCTGAAGATGGAATTTTTGGGGAGCTCCAAACTTGTGCTTCACCATCCAGTGGCTGCTAGGCTGATTTTCACAGCTAATGCAGTTGTGATGCTGCTGGTCCTTGAGGCTACCACAGAACTGGGGAAAGAGGCATGGGAATGGGACAAGTTAAAATGCCACAAAGCTCATTTTTCTTGCTGTGATTATACCATTTCTCTTGAATAAACACCCTGGATTGTTGAAAGTCTTTGATTAACTTCAAGTGTTCTGAAAATATGGATTTTGACAATTTTTCTGGTGTTCTCTTTTCTTTTATGGAAGAGCTGTTTGGGGGAACTTCTTTCTCTGCCATTTTGAATGTGCTTTCCTCTCATGAAGAGTTTTTAACTGGGGGCCTGACATGGTTAGATCTTCCTTTTGTTAAAGTCTGCATGACCTTGGCATTGAGAATCAGTTGGAGGGCTGGGACAGGCAGCAAGAGAAGGGTTAAGAGAATCTTACTGGGAAGTAGAGGAGGTTTCCATTCCCAGGGAATTAGCAAGTAGAACAGTCCGGGAGACTCGTAGACATACTTTTTTTTTTTTTTATTTCCCCTGGACTTCTCTGTCGACCAGGAGCTGCAATAAGACTCACGCTCCATCAGACAAGCAGGTCCAGAGGGAAGCAGCCCAGACACAAGGCAGAGGAGAGCATTGCTTATCTCTGGGCAGCTCAAGAAGGCTTTATGAGGGAGCAGAGTCAGGAAATCCCTAGTGGAGAGTGAAGTAAGTCTTGGGAAGGGGTCAATGAGGGCTGACATGAGGCACTGCGGACCTGCATGTTTCTTGGCCTCTGCTGCAGGAACAGATGACCAGAGTCTGCCATCTAGGATCCCCCAGGATTTTCTCAAGAGACAGCCCCTGGGTGCATTGTGCTCTGGGAGACCAGTAGGTGAGCCAGGTAAAAGTGAAGTGGTCTGTTTTCTTCTTCATTTCTTTCTCTCACAGGCAATTCTCTGAACAAGCTTTTGTATGTCCCAGATGTTCCTGCCTTTGTTCAGATTTAATCCTCCCTATTTATCCCTCCTGGTACCTGTTTATTATGTTCCATTTCTCTTTAGGAGCTGGGACTTAGCAGATCTGCCAAGACTGATCTTATCCGCACTTGGGCAAACACAATCATGCCATGCCTTGTCATCCAGCCCCCATATAAAAGGGCCAGAGGAGAAGAATTAAAATCAGCACCACCAAGAACAGCAAGCTCAAAGAAATTTAAAAATAAACATGAAAATTGCTCCGGGCCGCATTCAGAGGCTCTCACAAAGTCCTTCAGTAGAGACACAATGAAGCCCACTCACAGGGCCCTGTCCCTCTGCAGCTGCAAATCATGTGGCCTTGGCTCTTGAGTCTTGCCTTGAAGAAGGGACTGAAGTTCAGGCCAAGGCTGAGAAGATGGTGATCCAGAACTTCTTCCCTGATCAGATTCAAAATTTGGGAACATTACAGGTGTTAGAGACCATAGATTTCAGTCTTGGATGGAACATCCTGAGGCCAAAAAGGAGGGGAGGGTCCAAGACTTCAGAGGGAGCCAAGTACTCAGGAAAGGTTAGATCACAGGCCTCTAGACCTTTCTCTAACAGCGTGCACTATGTGTGCAAATATGCACGTCGAGAATCACAGCAAGAGCGGAGGGGAAAAAACTGAAGGAAAAAAAAAGGATTTCATTTCTTATCTCCCTGCACCAGACAGATCTATGGAGACCAGCCATCTGAGGATGCTGCTCCAGCCTGGACCTCTGAAGTTAGCCCTGGACCTGGAGCCATGGGGCCCTGCCAGCCCCGCCTTTGGGAGCTGAGGGCGGACAGGGTCTGATCCTTCACCACGGGTTGGAGGAAAAGCCTTGGAGGCAAGTCGCAGTGGAACCATCCCCCCACCATCTGGGGGAGGAGGAAAGGCCTCTCCTAAATCCTCTCCTGATCCCAAACCCACGCTCCTTCTCCCACCCCTTGCATCCTTACCTCAGCCTGGGACAAGAGTGACAGGAGATCTCAAATGGGCTTGGGGCCAACTCCTTGGCAGGAAATGTGTTCGCTCCATAACCCACTGCGCCCTAACTCCTTTCATCCTCACATCAACTCTCTGAGGTAGGCTTCAATATCTCTACAGTGGGGAGTTCCCCCTGTGGCTCAGAGGGTTAAGAACCTGACATAGTGTCCAAAAGATGCAGGTGCAATCTCTAGTCTCACTCACTGGGTTAAGGATCTGGCCTTGCCTCAAGCTGCAGCCCAGGTCACAGATGCGACTTGGAATGTTGCTGTGGCTGTGGTGGTATAGGCTGGCAGCCTCAGCTCTGATTCAACCCCTAGCCCAGGATACTTCCATATACGCTATAGGTGCAGCCATAAATAAAAGAAAAAAGGAAAAAAAATCTCCACAATGGGCCTGAGTCTACCAAGACTGTGAGAGTTTACATGGCCCAAGGTCACACGGCTGAGAACAGGCAGCTCCAAATTTGAACCTTGGTCTGTTGCCTTAAAAGCTAAAAATGCCCAGGAATCACCACGGCACCAAGGTTCCCACTGGCTGGTCCTCTAAGGACCGTCCATCCTATCCTCCCAGGATGGACAAACCTTGTGACTGCAGGACCAGGGTGAGGGTGGAGGCACGTGGGAGCGCTGCATTGTTTTGCAGGCCTCCCTGTGGTCACCACAAAAGGCTCATTTTATAGCGGTGGCTGCGGCAGCAACTTCAGGCGCCTTTGCCTTGCAGAATTGACATCAATCCTCATTCAAATCAAACTCCTCTGAAACATGCTCCAGTGGAGTGGAATTTTCTGCTAGATAAGGTGTTATTAACCCAGCTCCTGGCTCCTCGAGCCCGGGCTGAGCTCAGCAGCAGCAGCCACTGCTCCACGCTGATGAACTTACTTAAATACCGATTAATAGGCATTGCAGCACTGGCCCAGGCAGACCCCGTGACCCCAGGGGGGCCTCCAGGCTCCTCGGGCCACGGATCCTGGAAACTCAGTCGCATCTTCTCTGACTCTCATTCCAGCTCAGTCACTGAGTAGCAATTGGATGCTTTTTGGCCTGAGGATGAGAAGATAGCAATGGAGGACAAAAAGGGGGAAATTGTTATTCCTTTTTTTTTTTTGCAGCTTCTTTCCTACCAGGCTTTGCAGGATGGGGCAGACAAAAGACAAGCCCCGTTAGCAAGGAAGGCAAGTAGCTCTGGCCTCCACTGTGGTCGCCGGTGTCCCACAGAGAGCACTGGGCGGCTCCTGCCACACCGAAGGCGACAGAAGATGTCATCCTGACTTTCGGCTGGGACTGGATACTAATAAAATGCCATTCCACTTCCAGCACAGCCCAAAACATGCTTCAGTGCCCCAAAGCTAATGACTTCAGCCACATACAAGTTTCGTGTATATTATTCTCAGAGTTGAAATGTTGCAGCTGAAAGAACCCTTAGAGAGTTGCTGTTCCAAGCTCATTTTCCAGCTGAGGAAACTTAGGACCAGAGAGGGAAAAGGTCACGCCCAAGGTCACACAGCTAGTAAGCAGCGAAACCAAGGCTCATACCCAGAGCTCCCAACTCCCTTGCACTGCTATTTCCCTTATTCTGTTACAACGCAACACTGATAGCCAGAAAGTAACAGCCACAATTACATGATTTCCCCGTCTACATATTGCAAGGGATATCATATTGTTCTTAAGTGATTTGTTATTAAATAAGATTAGAGGCTATAAAAATGGATCTCTGAACTCTGGTAAATAATACACCAAACTTACCCATCTTT
This sequence comes from Catagonus wagneri, assembly GCA_004024745.2. Classification (NCBI taxonomy): domain Eukaryota; kingdom Metazoa; phylum Chordata; class Mammalia; order Artiodactyla; family Tayassuidae; genus Catagonus; species Catagonus wagneri. The sequence goes on along the minus strand of PVHT020000046.1, from coordinate 2,269,153 downwards.
TCGACACACGTTAACTAGGTACCTGCTACATGAATGACACAGTGCTGGGTGCAGAGTCTGCAGGGTGAATGCATGAAGCATGGCCCTTAGCCCCTCTGAGCTTAGAGTCTAGGAGCGGAGACAGAACAATGCCCCTTATACATGTGCAACTGCAAATAGAGCTATGCAGAGAACTGCTGTGAAGGAGCAGAGGGCCAGCTTCATGGAGACGGGGACCTGCCTTATGTTTGGAGGGTCATGGAAGACTCCTCTGAGGAGGTGACATTCAAGCCAAGACCTGAAAGCTGAGAAAGGCCAGCCATGCCAGAAGACAAGGAGAAGTGATCCAAGCAGAAGGAATCAGACTTGGATTTCTTATCACGGACAATGAAGTGAAAATATTTTTAAATTAAAAGGAGCCCATTATTTTAGAGACAAGAAAGCTTTTCCATTTCCTCATCTAATTGCTCTGCTTCTTCAAGATGGTGCTTTATTGATCAGTCTTTCTGCATTGCTTGTCATAGTTTTGTATCATTTGCTCAATTTGTGGCTGAAAAGAACCCTCCTGGAAGTTTGGAGGAACTGTTCCTTTCTCTTGCCAAAACCCAGGCAGAGGTTAGCAGAGCCATTCAGCACACAGGCTCCATCACTTCTTAGCTGTGTGACTGTAGGAAAGGCACTTTCTCTGGTCCCCAGTTTCTTCCTTTGTGTGACTGAGGATCAAGGATCATAAAATCACAACCCCAAGGGGCTGAAACAGTGTGTATGAAGAACCTAGCACCGTATCAGGCACATGGAAATTGTTCCATAAATATTACGGCTGCACGCCTCAGTCAAACAAACTATCTTTACACATCAAGGTGTTAGTTAACCTTTCTTCAATTTTTTTCTTTCCATGCCCATTGCAGCACAGAGCAGATCCCTTTGTGGTTGCGACTGGGGCTTGTGTTTAGAATTACGTGGGTCCTAGCGGGATGGGTAGAGAAGACTTCTGTGGAGGATGGGGAGCCCCAAGACCTGGAATAAGAGGTGAGATCTTTTAAACTGGGCCAGTGTGGCTCAGGGAAGAACACCAGGGAATGTGTCAGTCCCGGAGGATATTGACATGGTGACCTTTGTAGAATAAGGATTAAGAGAAGATCCAAGAAGTGGGAGCCAGAGCTGGGCTGGCAAAAGCCATGCAGTTGCTGAGCTGGGCTGTTCAGGACTCAAACCCAAGAGAGCAGAGAGCAGGAGATTCCAGCCATCGGGGAAAATCCAAACAAGACCTTATTCAGGACCAGGCGGAAGAGGCCTGGGAAGCTTTGAGCTGGCTGGCAGGTGGGTTCCCTGAGGGTGAGCATCTTTATGCATCAAAGACTTTGGTAGAACTTTTCCCCTCCACCGACCTTGGAGATATTTCCATCCGTGCCTGAAGAAGCAACTACATCTGAAGCAAACTTAGGGTTCAGCCAGGAGATCCTCAAAGCAATACACATGGTCGGATATGTTTCTGTATTCTTCCCCCATTGATGATACTTGGATTTCCTCTCTCTCTCCCCCTGGCTCCCCAGCCTGGTCCATAGCATCTTCCAGGCCTTGCCTAGAACTCATCCTAACTGCTTCTAAGTACCTTGCCTCTGACATCATGGGCCACATTCCAGGCATATCTCCTTCTCTGGTACCAGCCAGATCCAGGCTGAAATGCCCAAAGTCCAGCTCGTCTGAGCTGCTCTCCTGAAGCCAAACGCAAGGAAGATTTTCTGCTTTAGACAGCTGGCTGGATTAGCATATTCATTAGGGGTTCCTCTTCCTAACTCCCTTGGCCTCCCCTCCGCACATCCACCAACAGCTGAGACATCTTCACTACGCTCTGGAAGGCCTTGGAACACCATTTGAGAATTGCTGCTTTGAGGTGTTCCCATTGTGGCCTAGCAGGTTACAAACTGGACTAGTATCCATGAGGATGTGGGTTCGATACCTGGCCTTGCTCAGTGGGTTAAGGATCCTGTGTTGCCGTGAGCTGCGGAGTATGGCACAGACGTGGCTCAGATCCCGTGTTGCTGTGGCTGTGGCGTAGGTTTCCATATGCCACAGGTGCATAGGGGTGTCCATAAAAATAAAAGAAGAAGACGAGGAGGAGGAAGGGGAGGAGGAGGAGGAAGGGGAGGAGAAGGAGAAGAAGAAAAATGGCTGCTTTTATCTAATGCCCTCATTCTATCCTTAGGAAAACTGAGTCCTGGAGTCATGATCTCAGCCTCATCACAGCCTAGGCTTGAAGTTCAAGCAAGACAAGGACAGAGGGACCCACCAGGGAGGCTGTCCATCTTCCTCCTGCCTCTGCCTCTCCAGATCCCAAAGCTACATCCTCTCATGGTTCCACCTGTAGACCATGAGTCAGTTCTGCACTGAGATTCCAGGTACACCCTCAGCACACCAGTGGAGGAGACTCAATAATGACCAACAATGACCATCCCCTAGACCAACTCTGTCTCATCTTTTTCTAAGTTGCTCCGTGACCCAGGAATCTGACTCTGATGTTGAGTTCAACCAATGGGGGTCACTGGCAGGGTAGGAGGAGAGGCTGGGTCATTTCTTCTCTGCTCTTTCCTGCTTTGGCACCGTGTCTGGCAGTAGCTACCTCCCTCTGTGACCAATAGATTTCACCAGCCAACCCCCCAGCTCCAGCTCTCACTGCTTCCCAGTAACATTATTCCCTCTCTTTCTCACTTTGACCCTGGGGATGGTGCGAGTTCTCTGCTGCTCTGCCTCTCTGTGTGACCCCTTGTTGATTCCTTTCATTCTGCCCATAAATTCATTAGGTAGTCCATCCAATAAAATTTTTTCATTCGAATCATCCAGGATGAATTCTGTTTCTTATCAGGCCCCTAAATGATGCAATCACATTCCCTGGACTCGAGACCTAATGGCCCAGGCATGGTATCATTAAAACTGCCTAAGTCCCCTGCTGTCCCCGACAGATCCAAGCTCCACTGCATGGCCTGAGACCTGAGATGTAGGCTTCGCGTCCCCACATCTTGCATCGTGTCCTCCCCAGGACTGCCCTTTGATGCTCAGCTACTTCCCAGCTGGCACTGGCCCAGTGAGTGTCCTTGCTCAGTCCCCAGTCCTACATATGGCCTGGCCACTCCTCAACATTCCATGTCTTCCAGGCTAAAGCCAGCCTCATGTCCTTATGATCTAGGCTTTCATATGCCTTGGCTCAGAAATAACTGTGTTGTGCCTTTTCCTTTGCTGGCCCCATCCATGGACTTTTCATCCAGTGTCCCAGGGCACTGCAAGGAAGTTATCGCCTATGGAGCTGTCAGAAAAGTGGAAGGAAGACCAGGTGAGTACAATGCATGGAAACCAAGGGAAGAAAGAGTCTCAAGAAGTGGGCAGTCAACACAGAGAGGGTAAATGGAGTGAGGCATTCCTATTCCGTCACCGTAGCCTGCAGGCTGGGTTTGGAAACTGGCTCCGCTGCTGCTTGCTAGATGTGTATGAGTTTGGACAAGTCAAATTGTTACCCACCAGGGTTCTTGGTCTTCCTTAATCAGCTGAAATTGATAAAAGGCCAGACAAGAAATTCAGGCAAGACGTTATTGGGGGCCCCTGCTGCAGCAGGGGGGAGCAAAAACAAGTTTCATTTTCCCTTACTCACTTGCTTACTGGGGAGGGGTGAGCTGGTTCCTTATATGAGGTAAGGGCAGGAGTGGGTCCAGGGGTCTGGCCGGAGGGGTGGCTTAGGTGGTCTGCCCACCCCTTTGGTGGTGTTTTGTGCAAGCGTAATACCCTGTTTTTGCTCTTGGCTTTTCAGAAGTGGCAGTTGGGTTTTGAGATTTTTTGTATCTTCTTGCCCGTAATTTGCCCCCACTACACATGCGTGTAGCTATTTTTATTCCCTTACAGTTTCTTTGTATTTTATTGCTTGAGGATATGTTTGTCCAGGTGTAAGCACTGTGGCCACTGCAGCAAAGGGTTTCAGGTCCCAGCCTGTCTCAGAATGGCCTCTGAGCTCCACTTCCCACTACACACAAAAGGAACAATGATGGCTCCCAACTCCTTAGGTGGTTCCATTATGTGACCATGTGGTAAAGCCCCTAGCACAGCGCCTGACTCATCTGAACTGTTGAATAAACGGTAGCTCTACCGCTGAGTATTAATTCACTCAGCAAGCTCTCGCGAGCCTTCGCAGAAGAATCCTGCCAAGGAGGGTGCTCAACCAAGGCGGGCTCCAGTCTCTAAGAGGAGATGACATCAGCCACTACATTCCAAGGGAGCAAAGGCTGAGTGGCATCAAAGAGGCCCAGAGGGTGACTGCAAGAATCCTAAGAAGGGAAAAGCCCTGTTGTTGCCAGAGTACGTGTTTGCAGAGCTACAGGCATAGAGGCTCATCATAAAGGAGAGACCCTCTGAGCCAGACCTTGAAGGACATGCAAAAAAAAAAAAACAGCCAAGAAGAGGGAAGAACCTAAGCCAAGACCCAGAGGGAGGAATCTGGATAGCCAAGAGGTTCTCAGGGCTCCCTGCTGCCCTCTGGTGCCAAGTTCAAGGGTAGATGTCCCCACATCTGGACAGCAAATTCATGACAGCCACAGCTCCCAGTCCTGCTCTCCCCGTCACAAACGCTGGGACGTGATCATTAGGTGATTATATTTTTAAGGCCCAAATTGTTTTATTTGTTTCCCTGCCAGCTTTCATGAGGCCATCAGTCATTCCCTACACAGATAACATTTCTTATGTACATTGACAGAATAAATTACATGGTTCTCATCCGGCAAATCAACATTACAGGGTAACATTATCTTTTGCAAAACGCTGCCTGGGCACATCATAAATCCTAACCAGGTTTATTACATCTATCTTGTCATAGATTCATTTTATCGAGAAGTGGTTTTTTTTTTTCCAGATTAATAATCACATTAATAGATGAGATTCTTTTCCAGAGGATTGTTTTCTTGGAGAAACCAAAGGCAGAATTTCATGAGTGCAGAGCCTTGCCTCCCTGGTGCAGTAAGGCTGTCTCTGCCATGCTGACAATGGCCTCCAGGACTGGGAGACAGGGACTCTTGACTCACCCAGGGCTTTTGAGCCAGCCCATGACTCCTTCCTCACCTCCGATTTCACAGCTCTTACCAGAGGGCATATCTGAGGCTTCTGAGATGGTGTCAAAGAGGTATTGTTATGGGAGTTCCCGTTGTGGTACAGCGGAAATGAATCCGACTGGGAACCACGAGGTTTCGGGTTAGATCCCTGGCCTTGCTCAGTGGGTTGCTCAGTGGCTCGGATCTGGCATTGCTGTGGCTCTGGCGTAGGCTGGTAGCTACAGCTCCGATTAGACCCCTAGCCTGGGAACCTCCATATGTTGCGGGTGCGGCCATAAAAGGACAAAAGACAAAAAAAAAATAAATAAATAAAAGCGGTATTGTTATATAGATGCCATTGTGGCTTAGTGATAACGAGCCCCAGCTGTAACCAACCCGACTAGTATCCCTAAGGATGAGGGTTCAGTCCCTGGCCTCGCTTAGTGGGTTAAGGATCTGGCGTTGCCATGAGCTGTGGTGTAGGTTGCAGACACGGCTCAGATCCCGTGTTGCTGTGGCTGTGGCATAGCAGGCTGGCAGCTGCAGCTCCAACTCAGTCCCTAGCCCGGGAATTTCTATATGCGGCAGGTGCGGCACTAAAAAAAAAAAAAAAAAGACCAAAAATTTTAAAAAACAGCAGTACTGTTGTATGAAACCAACCAAATGAGTGTTTAGTGAGTATCTAACATGTGTGCCAATGTCAAACCAATGGGAAAGAGAAAGCCATCCCCAGTGGAGCGACAAGAAAACAACTCAGGACAGAATCTGGAGAATCAGGCTTCTTGCTGCCTGTTCCCCCTCCACCCTTGCATGATTCAGCCACCCAAGGGTGGGTGACTTGTTGGCTCTGGGCTTCTTTTCCCCGCTTTTTTTTTTTTTTTTTTTTGCGTTTTGTCTTTTTAGGGCCGCACCCACGGCATATGGAGGTTCCCAGGCCAGGGGTTGAATTGGAGCTGTAGTTGCCGGCCTACACCACAACCATAGCAACTCGGGATCCAAGCCATATCTGTGACCTACACCACAGCTCATGGCAACGCCAGATCCTTAACCCACTGAGCAAGGCCAGGGATCCAACCCACAGCCTAATGGATACTAGCCAGGTTGATTAATCACTGAGCCATGATGGGAACTTCTCTCCTCCTTTTGTTAAGTGAAGAGATTGATATGGATCAGGGGCTGGCAAATTATGGCCCACAGGCCAAATCCAGACCATTGCCTGTGTAACAAATGAAATTTTATTGGAACGCCACCGTACCGATTCATTTAGAGCTTGTCTATGGCTGATTTCATGCTGCAACGGCAGAGGTGAGCAGCTACTACAAAGAGCGAATGACGTGGAAAACCTGAAGTATTTACTCTCTGGCCCTTTAACAGAAAAATTTTGCCAACCTCTGGCCCAGGTAAACTCTGGGTGGGCAATCTGAGGGCCAAGTAGTGGGATCCATACTGAAGAGCTCATAATAACATTGGCTTGAGCCCATTTAGCTAAGTGCTTTCCTTACAGAACTCATTCATTCTCAAAATGCCTCCAAGACAAGATTCTATTCTACAGAATAGATGAGGAAACTGAGGCTTAAGTGGTCCGGTGACTTTTCTATCACCCAGAGACAGAGGCAAGCTGGGCACCAAGGCTTGTCTGGAGCTCAAACCCTCGTCCTTGCCTCTCCAGTGAATATGATGCCTGGAATGGTGGAGAGGTTAATGTGAGGGTCTGGAGAGTCTTCTTAAAGGATCTCAAATTTGGCACATAGGATTTTGGTAAGTGGAGAGGCAGTGGGAACTCAAGATAAAGGAAGGGGGGATTCTGCATCACAGGGCTGGGCCCTTGTGTACGAATGAGAGGAGGTGTGTACGACCTCCAACCGTGACCCCAGGTGGGCATCGTCTCACTCAAGCCTTACAACCATTCCAAAGTGGATGCACCTCTGGCCCCCTCCCAGCCCCAGAGGCAAGGCACCTGCCAAGTCACACGTGGGTGAGTGGCATTCCATCTTCTCTCTCATGTTTTGGGTGGGTTCTTTTCACTGTGCCAGGCTGTCTCACCCAGGTTAAGGGAAAGAGCTGGTGGGGTACTTGCATTTAAAGTGGGATCTCCTGGGGGCAGGAAGCATCAGAGGGGCAGGACCCAGGGGGAAGGCGAAACTTGGGAGCAAATTGGAGGCTAGCAGAATGGCTGACCATGGTTTTGTGGGAATCATCTCTCAACCCTCTCCTCCTTTCCTATCGAAAAAGACTTTGTGTCCATGCAATGAGCGAAAAAAAACCCACACACTTGGCTGCAGTTACTTGTCTGACTCGTGGTCCCTACTCTCCCCTCCGTCACTCTGCTCCAGCCACACCTCCACTGCCGCGCCCCCCACCCCCAGCAGATCCCCTTGCTACACAAGGAGTATCCTCCAGAGGACACTCTACACATGGTCATTTTCATGAATGGTGTCCATGTAGTTGGGCGACTCTGAGCCTCTAGACCTTTGCACTTGCTGTTCTCTGAGTGCAAAGGGCATCTGTCACACATCCAAGGGCTGGCTCCTCAGTTCCTTTAGGTTTTTGCTTAGAAGTCATATTCTCAGGGCACCTTTTCTGATATTTTATGCAGAATTACATCTTCCACACCACCCTCTCCCTCCCTACCCTCCCTGCCTCAGTTCTCTCTATATCACTTATCTCCACCTGGTTTATTTGTTTACTGTCTGCCAGTGGCTCTCCCCTACCCCGCCTCTTCTAGAATGTAAGCTCCAGGAGGGCAGGATTTTTGTCTGTTTTTTTTCGTTGCCATATCTCTAATACCTAGAATAAAGCCTGACACATACTAAGCGTTCAATATGTAATTGTTGGTTAAAAGTTTAATGCATATTAATATTGTTACATAATTTGCTTGGTTTTGTTCTTTGGACAGAGTATTTCATTTTTCTAATACTTAGTTTCCTCCTCTGTAAAATTAGGATGAAAATAGGATCTTCTCCACTGAGTGTTGTTAGAAATAATTGGGAGTTCCCGTCGTGGCTCAGTGGTTAACGAATCCGACTAGGAACCATGAGGTTGCGGGTTTGATCCCTGGCATCGCTCAGTGGGTTAAGGATCCGGCATTGCCATGAGCTGTGGTGTAGGTTGCAGATGAGGCTCGGATCCCGCGTTGCTGTGGCTGTGGCGTAGGCCAGCAGCTACAGCTCCCATTGGACCCCTAGCCTGGGAACCTCCATATGACACAAGTGCGGCCCTAAAAAGGCAAAAAGACAAAAAAAATTGAAAAACAAAAGAGAAGAAATGCAACATGCTTGGCTCAGAGTGTAGCACAGAGCCTCACACAGAGCAGGTGCTGGTAATTAGTGTCCCTTCTACTTTGAGGACAATATCTTTTGAGGACTGAGGTCAAATATACTTGCACCATGATACCAAGACTGCATCCATCAGTCAGACCACAGGAGAAGCACAGATTCACTGCTTCCTCACAAAGTGACTTGGAAAAGGTCCTTTCCCACTTCGTATCTTAGTTTACTCATCTGTATAACGGGTTCAAAAAGTCAACTTCAGAGAGTTCTCATCATGGCTCAGCAGAAATGAACCCAACTAGTACCTATGAGGATGTGGGTTCCATCCCTGGCCTCGCTCAGTGGGTTAAGGATCCGGCATTGCTGCGAGCTACTGTGTAAGTCACAGATGGGACTCAGCTCTGGCATTGCTGTGGCTGTGGCATAGCATAGGTCACAGCTCTGATCGACCCCTAGAGTGAGAACTTCCATATGCTGCTCCTGTGGCTCCTACCAAAAAAAAAGGTTTTCAAAAAGTTGTTTTGGACATTGAATGAAGTAAAGAATGAGAGCTGCTTGGCATAAGACCTGGATCACATGAGTTCAGCAGATGTTAATGACAAGGAGAAGGATGATAAGGATCCCCAAGAAGGCTGCCCGGGAAAGAGGTGCTGGCTCAGTCTTCAAATCCTCTGGTCCTTGTCCTCTTGGCGGGGAGTCAGTTCCTGACATGTCAGGCCTGAGCACGTTAATGTGCAACAGTTTCTCCCCCATTTCCTTTTTTTAGCACAAAAATCTGTCCTACAACCTCTCATTATCCACTTCATCAGTCTCAAACCATTGACTAATTGCACTCCCCAGCATCTCCCTCCCTCCCTGCCTCTCCAGAAAGCTCAATAACACACAGCTGCCTCCTTCTTCGGGGCCCCATTAGGAAGCAGTAAACAAAATATAGCAGGCGATGCCCCAACTGCCTTCTCCAGGCTCCCTTTCCTCCGTTGACCCCCTGCTCCTCTCCTTCATCCCCACCTGCAGGAAAGTGGCCCCAGGAGAGCCAAGGGTGGAGGCAGAATAGAGTGGATGGGGTTGCGATAAGATTCTATTGTATTCTCTAGCTTTTGTGTCTGCAAGAGTCCAATTCCTAACTGGTCGTGATCCTTGAGGAAGAAAACCACATGAGCTTGATGTTTATCCCAGCTTTCTGCCAGTGGGCACTTTCCAAACCTCAGCACAGAGTGGAGCCCAGAGAGAGCGAGAAGAAATCTCACTGGGTGGAGGAAACAAGAGACTAGAGTTGAGGCAGCTGGGGCAGCTGGAGTTTGTGGGGCGTGTTACAGGACAATGCACAGAGGAGAAGCACCAGGATCTGCATGGGGGTTTTATGGAGTCTTTGACTGGATACTAAGCTGGGCATATATAGCGTGAGAATTTGTGCTGCATGACAGAGAACACTTCCTGTCATATTGTGAGCTAAAGAGAGATTTTGGCGATAATACAGTGCTAGAAGATGGTGGAGTCTGACCAGCCAGAGTGGAGAGATCTTGCTGAACACCCAGGCATTCAGCAGACACTCAAGGAAGGCCAGTCATTAAGGACTAGTCTATACTCACCCTATCAAAGCCTAAAACCAAGAAATGGCAAAACCAAGCTGATTTTCGAGTGCGTTAACTGTCTCCCAGAACCAAAACACAGCATTCTTTAAAGGAAGACAATAAAAATCTAGATCCCAACAATATAGCATCCACAATGTCCAGAAACAAATGTTTAATTGCAGAAAAATATAACCCATAACCAGGAGAAAAATGTATCAGTAGAAACAGACCTAGAGTTGATACAGGTGTTAGAATTAGCAGTAAAGGAATTTAAAACAGCCACTATAAATATGTTTAAGGATTTAAAGGAGAACCTATATATAGTGAATGAACAAATGAGAAATTTCAACAAAAAAAATGGAAACTATAAAAGGGACCAAATAGAAATTATAGAACTGAAAAATGCAATATCTAGAATTAAAAATTAACTTGATGAGTTTAACAGTAGGTTGGAAACTTTTTGTAAAAGTTCAGTGAATTTGAAACACACAACTTGAACTATGAAAGCTGAAGTACATAGAGAAAAAAGAATGGCAAAATGGAACTGACTCACAGTGGTCTGTAGAACAATACCAAGAAGTATAATGTAAATGGAATTAAGGCCAAGAAAGAAAAGAGACTGAGGTTGAACTTTTTTTTTTAGAAAAAATAATTACTGTCAAGAGAATGAGAAGAGTGGGAGAAAATATTGCAAAAGATACATGCGATAAAATATACCAAAAAACTCTTAAAACTCAACAATAAGAAAAAGAGCAACTCAATTTAAAATGCGCAAAATATCTGAACAGAATCATCACCAAAAATAATATATAGGTGGTAACTAAGCACATGAAAAGATGTTCAACATTATATGTCACTAGACAATTGCAAATGAAAACAATGAGATACCATTACAACTATGAGAACAGCTAAATCCAAAACACTGACATCACCAAAGGATGGTGAGGACATGGAGCAACATGAACTCTCATTCACTGTTGGTGGGAATGCAAAATGCTACAGCTAGTTTAGAAGAAAGTTTGGTGGTCAGTTTCAAAGCTAAACATAGCTTTGCCATGTGACTTAGAAATCATCCTTTTTGGTATTTACTCAAACATGTTGAAAACTTACAATTACCCTCAAGCCTGTACCTGAATGTTTGTAGCAACTTTATTCATAATTGCCAAAATTTGAAAGCAAACAAAAGGTCCTTCAACAGGTGAATGAATAAACATACTGTGGTACACCCAAAGAAATGTTATTCAGTGATTAAAAAAAAAGTTATCAAGCAGTGAAAAGACATGTATAAACCTTAAAAGGATATTACTACATTGAAAAAAGCCAACGTGCAAAGTCTGCATATTGTATAATTTTGACTATATGACATTTTGGAAATGGCAAAACCATGGAGACAGTAAAAAGATTAATGATTTTCCAGGAATTAGGGAGTGGGAAGGATGAATAGGTGGAGCATAGAGCATTTTTTCAGGGCAGTGAAACTACTCTGTACGATACTGTAATTGTGAAAATATGTTATTATATATTTGTCAAAACTCTTAGAATCTACAGCACCAAAGAGTGAATTGTAGCATAAACTATGGACTTTGGTTGATGTGTCAATGTTGCTTCATTGACTATAATAACTGTACACACTGATGCAGAATGTTGATGGTGGAGACTATTGTGTGTGTATGAGGGGAGGGGATAGCTGGAAATTGATTTTTTTTCTGCTCAAGTTTGCTGTGCACTTAAAGATGCTCTAGAAAATAAAGTATATTAATTTTTGAAAATATGGAAAATGTTTCACATCATGAATATGTCCACCCACAAATCCAAGAAGTTCAACAAACCCCAAGCAATATAAACACATTCACAAATACACACCATGAAAGCACATTTTTAAAATTCTGAAGAACAAAGATAAAGGGAAAAACAGCTCCCTTCCCCAAAAAATGCCTACAGATAGGAGAATGAAAATAAAATATAAAATATAAGGCTTATCACTGATCTACCACTAGACACAATGCAAGTTAGAAGGCAAGGAGAACTTCAAGTGCTAGAAGAAAAATAACCCATCACCCTGAAAGTCTGTATTCAGAAAAAAATTCCTTCCAAAATTAAGACGAACTGGAAGTATTTTTAAATAAGCCAAAGCTGAGAGAATTTATCACCAGCAAATCTGCACTATAAGAAATGTTAAAGGAAGTTCTCTAGGCTGAAGAGAAATGGCACCAGATGGAAACTAGGATCCCCATCAAGAAGTATAGAGCACCAGAAATAGTAATAAATATGAATCAGTGTGAAAGACTTTTCTTAATTCTTAATTTCTTTAAAAGAAAAATGATGAGTAAAAGAGACTAATACTACATCATGGGAGTTAATATATATAAAAATAAAAACAAATGTTAAAAATAGAACAAAAGAGGAGGGAAATTAAAATCTACTACTGTAAGATTCTTACATTGCATGTGAAGGGGAATAATATTTATTCAATGTAGACTGGTAATTTAAGAATGCATATTGCAGTTCCTAGAACAATGATTTAACCAGAGTTTTTTTTTGAAAAACAGAAGATGAGATAAAAATAGAATACTAAAAATTCTCAAGAACCCAAAGAAAGCAGGAAATGAGGGAAGAAACTGTAAAATAACAAAATGGAAAAACAGACACCAAAAAGCAAAATGGAACTTTGAATCCAACCAAATCAACAATTACATTAAATAGAAATGAACTAAACACTTCAATTAAAAGACAGAAATTGTCTGACAGTAAAAAGCAAGACCCAATTATATCCTTTCATAAGACACATATTTTAAATATAAAAACACAGAGAGGTTAAAAGCAAAAAGATACACCATGGAAATACTAATTAAAAGAAAGCACATATTAATTTCAGACTAAGCACATTCAAGACAAGCAATACCACTAGAGGAAATGAGGGAATTTTTGTGATAAAAGACTCAAATAATTAAGAAGAACAATCCCAAATGTGTCTACATCTAATAACAGAGCTTAAAAATACATGAAGCAAAAATGGACAGAACTAAAGGCCTGTGTGTTTTATTACATTTAAAATATATCTCCATTTTAAAAATTGTAGAAAAATGTTTTAAAAGACAGGCTCTCTGACACAGAGACAGGTCTGGGCCTCAAGGTCGAGACCTAACCTGTGGTAAGAAGTTGACCCAGTGCTCTCAAATCCCTCCTGCCTGCAGCCAAGGAGAGCCCTGGCTGCTGGCTCAGCATGGAGCCAAGAGTGACAGAGGAAGGTCAGAAGTTATAGCTGTAAGGGAAGAAAGGGACAAGGGCAGAAAGCTGGTCAGAGCTTAACAGCCCGCTAGTAGATAGAACACAGTCTGATGTCCTTTCTCAGGCTCCCTTTTCCTCATAACTTTCTACAACTTGTAACTTTTGCATTTATCTACGTGTTCCCTCAGTTAGTGATTCTCTCTCCCTGGACCTCTGAATCCCCATGAGGATAGGAACCATGTCTGCCTTGCACACCATCTTTTCCTAAGCCCTGAGCACAGTGACTGACATATATGTCAAGGGAGGTCCTTGACAGTTGGCATCAGGTAAATGAATGAATAAACGAATAAATGAGAAAAGAAATGAAAGAAAAGAAAGGAGAGAGGAGGGAGGAGGGGAGAAAAGAAACTAAAAGGAGGAGTTCTCTTGTGACACAGTAGGTTAAGTATCCTTCATTGTCACTGCTGTGGCTTAGGTTCCATCTCTGGCCTGGGAACTGCCAAAAGAAAGAGAAGGAAAGAAAGGAAAGAAGAAAGGAAGAAGGAAGGAAGGAAGGAAGGAAGGAAGGAACAGATATAGGGAGGAAGGAAGGAAGAAAACTGAGAAATAGGAAAAACCAAGGTCCTACTCCCCCTAGAAGGGCTAAGGCTGTGTCATAAAGAATGTGAAGTCAACATATAAATATTCAGATCTCTTTTTCCACCCCCAAATTTCCCAGGACCCCTTGCAACCCCTGATTAGGCTTCCTTGCTCCTCCTCCTGCCTTGCCTCCTGAGCCCCTGACCTCAGCAAGACCCTGAGGACCAAGGGTCTCAGTTGAGGTCCTCTGCAGCCACCCACTCCTACCCCCAAGGATGTCATCTCTGGCTTCAGCATGTCATGCACTAAATCAGATCTTTGTCTGTGGGAGCACAGCCTCAGCTCCCCAGGAAGGAATCCACAGCTATTGATCTGAGACTCTCTCCCCAATTAGCTGCCCCCCAACTCCATCTCCACAATAGACCATTTCCCAGACAATAGCGATCATCACCGCCTTTGTGGAGGCCCAGGCATCCTGAAACTGAGTCTCCAATCTCCTCGCAGACGTGCACAGGAAATGGAAAAATCCCTGTGAGTCCATAGTGGTACATTGCAGTGGATTCCAAAGCACGTCGGATGCCTGGTCCCTGGTGTGCAGAGGGGACCCACAGTTGACCTCAGGCAGCCTGGGCAGGAGGCCACCTCACTCAGCCCTCCAGGGTAGGATCTGGGGGCTGAAGGCCCCACAACTCTCCTACTCGTAGCACCACTCACGGCAGGGCATGATCTGCTAGGGTCACCTGGGAACCCCAGACTTCCAGAGTCCCATTTACAAGAAGAGCCCCTTGCTTCCTGGCAGAACAAAGGATTCAGAGAACTAGCAGTCCCCAGAAAGCAAGGTAGACTCAAGATGCTCCCACCCCCAGAAAAAAGTCCTTGAAGGCCCAAAGCCATCCAGCAGCAGGAGAAACCCTCTTCTCTTCATTCCTCCAAGGGGAGCCTGCAGACGCTTCTGACTCATGCTTAAAACTCTGACCATCAGCCCACAGCTGTGTTTAACATAATCCTAAATACTTCAAGAGAGTCAGGGAAATTTTATTACAAATAGGGTATTAGAGAACACAAAAAAATTTTTGCTAATTTTATTAGGTGAGATACTGACTTGTTTTACGAAAGTTTTTGGTTTTGTTTTGTTTTCTGTCTTTTTAGGGCAGCACCCACAGTGTATGGAAGTTCCCAGGCTAGGAGTTGTATTGGAGTTACCAGCCTATGCCACAACCACATCAACAGCAACACAGGATCCAAGCTGCTTCTGTGACCTACACCACAGCTCATGGCAATGACAGATCCTTAACCAGGGCCAGGATTCCAACCCGCTTCCTCATGGATACTAGTTGGGTGTGTTATTGCTGAGCCAGGATGAGAAGTCCAGAAAACATTCTTTTTTTTAAGAAATGTATCCTGCAGGATTCAAAAGACACAGAATCTGAGATTTGCTTTAAAATACTTCAGAAAAATGAAAGGGTAAGGAAAACTATCTTAAAGCAGAATCCAGGTTCAGCAAGATGAGAAGCTATGATTGATTAATGATGTCTGCCTTAGGCAGGGGAAATGCAGCAAGGGTCGGGAGTGGAGGGGCCTGCAGGATGCCAGCTACGTATTTTGACCCTTTTCTATCAGACAAATGTCTTCTTTGCCTTTCAGGCCTGCTTCAAAACATACCTTAGTTATATATTGATTAACTGGGAGTTAATATGTTCTTAAATAATTGTCTTGTTTATTTATTCTGTTTCAGCTCTAGGAGAAGCAAAAGGAAAGCAAGCAAGCAAGAAAGAAAGAACACTATCAAGGTGTTGGCCTAACAATTGCTATTATTAATTGAATTTCATATGAAAGCACTGATTTTATATATTTTAGACTCAGCTAAATGATTTCCCCATTTCCTTACATCCCAACAGGAAGTGATATTAATAACTGGCCATTATTGGATGCCCACCGCGTGCCAGGCACTGTGCCAAGTGCTACACACATACCACCTCATTAATCATCACAACAGCCCCATAGGCTAGGACTGTGTCATCCCCATATTTCAGGTCTGAGTTGGAATCATTAGCACAAGGTCACACAGAGGGTAAACAGTTGATACAGGATTTCTGATGCCGAAGGCTGTGCTAGAAGGGTACAAGTTTCCACCTTCCACTGAAGGGGCCTGGACTAGGCTCTTGGAAATTTTTTTAGCTATAAAAGAGCCAGGACTAAGTGGCCTAGAGGGCCAGAGAGAAAAGAGGTCAAGTTCCAAAGGACAGTGGCTGAGAGCCAGTAACCAGGGAATCTCTCTGCTCTTAAAAAAAAAAAAAAAGGAGATAGAGAGAGGAAATACCAACTGCAGAGGAGGCTCCCCAGCCCCGCGGAACCCCTCTCCTCCTGGCACTCAGAGCAGCTGCTCGGAAGCCACCGGGGAAGCCCTTGCTACTGTGAAGTTTCCACGTGGTTGGGCCACTTCCCTGAAAAATCAGACCAGTCTGGGCCCAGCGTTCTGTGTGTCAGCTAAATGATGGGTGAAAACTGGGGGAATCAGTCAATGAAATTAGGAAGACAGATCTGGGGCCCCATTCACATCACTCTAACTGGGTGCAATCCTTAGTTCGGGGTTTTCTTATTTCTTGATAACAATTTGAATAGAAATTTTTGCCTGTTAGGTTTTTCAATGGGTTTTGAATTTTTATCAGTGACTAAATATCTTATCTGATGTGCCGTGGGAGGGGTGTGCCGTCAACACAAAATGCAAAATTCCAGTGTGGGCCTTAAACGTATGGCTCGTGCAAAGAATCTGATATTCTAACTGAAATGATATTTATTTAGAAATAAGGAAAGGTTAGTGGCTTTTCTTTAATTCTCTGTGGTTTTCTGCTTCTGCTTTCATTCTCCCCCACACACCTTTAAAAAAAAAAGGGGGGGACTCCAAGTTTTCCCCAGGAGTCAGTGAGAATTGCTGATAATAATTTGGAGGTGGAATCTAGCTAATGTAATATGAATGAATTCAAGCTTAAACAGGTCAGGGATTGCAGTTGAAATATTGGGAATGAGGCTTGAGCTCGTGGGAACGGTCCAGTTTGAACTGGCTCATTGCAGGAGTGGGTACAGCACAGTGAACCTGTTGCATTCCAGCGCTGTGGATACCTGCATTGGTGTGGGTTGTGGTCTTTGATGTCCTTCACTGGCTGTGTTTCTCCCTTAAGAATGTGGGAAAACACTGAACTAGAGAAACAAATGGCTAAGACATTAGAGTTAGTCCCGGAACTATACTCAAGGTCCTAAAAAGAAGCTCTCCTTGCTCCAAAATTCTACAGCCTTCCAAACACCAACCTTCCTTTTAAAATCTGGGTAGGGATGGTCTGAGTGCCCGACTGGCTTGACTGGAAGAACGCCTCACCCTTTATCAGATTTTCCCCTCAAGGATCTCTGAAAATCCCTGGGGAAAACTCACATGCTCCGAGTCCCACGAAGCTACCCTGGTTGTTGCCAGAACCTTAAGCATCTGTCTTGACTTCCGGTCAACTTCTTCCTTCACCCCTGTGTTGCATTCCTCTGGATTCTTCCTGCTCTCTTAAGAGTCTCATCCCCAATTCCCCCAAACACAGAGACCAGACTGTCAAACAGACTGTAACATTTAACAAATTTTACTGAAGCCTTGAGGGGAGAAAAGGGGAACAACCATATGCAGAGAACTATCTCGCTGCTTGGGTTCCAGCCTGACGCTGCCTTGGTTCCAGCCTGACTCTGCATTACTGGAACCACCAGCTCCCTTTCTGCAACAGAATTGCTTCCCTACATTAGTTGAGATCCTCGGCCCTGTCTCAGTCTTCTCTGGGGTCCAGCAAGCAGGGCTGGGGGTGGGGAGGGGGAAGACCTCCATTCTCTGCTTTCTGTGATCTGCCAACCAGCTAACTCCACCCAAAGTGAAGGCATGGCCTTAACTCCATTGTGAAGAGCAGCTTAATTCTTCACTGCTCCTGAAATTCCATTTCAGAAAACAATGTTCTGCCTTACGTCCCAAAAAGTCCTATTCAAGGATTTGTCTTAAATTCAGATGGAATTTGTCCTCAAAGTTATACACAAATCTCCCCCTGCTGAAACAGAAAGTCGCTCGTTTTCAAAACAGAACGCTATCTTGTCATCAATACTGGGATCTGCCTTTATAACTTGGAGGTTATTTCCAAACACAGCCACTGGGAAGAACTCTGGTGCCTAAACTACTCTCCCTTTTTGTGGTCTGTCCTTTCACATCTAAGTCTCCCCAAGGGGGACAGCCTGTGCATGTACCCCTGGGCCCCAGAAATGGCTCTTTAGATGAGGCTACCCTGCTGGGTCCAGGGTCCCGGGAGGAATGAGCCATTTTTGTTCAGGCTGGCGACACAAGCTAAAGAAAAGGGCTTTGAATGCTGCTGGAAAAAGCATGTGTGGTCTAAGGAGAAACAACACAAGTAGTGACACTGCGACAAAAAGAAGGACAATGCGATAGAGTTTGGCCCACATGGAAAGAGAGGTGCCAAGGCAGGGCACTTGACTGCACCCCAAAGCCAGCATTCTTTTAGCCTCTTCTTTGTGGTGTTACATTGTATTATGCTCACAGGGCACCTGGCCCTGGTGTTCCTTTTGGGTAAATTTGAGCTTTCCTTTTTAAAGACATTTCAGATTCTTTGCCCTGATGGGCAAATCTTAATCTATACTTCTCTAACTAAGGCATTTTCTTCCCTTCCCTGGGGACACACAGAGTATGCAGGAAGTCACAGGACACTGCATGCATCGGTGCCATGTGAATTTAACTTAAAAACAGCTGGGGGTGCACCATGTTGAATGTTTGCACTTTTACATGTCTTTGTCACAAGGCTAAGTCAGTAACGTCCTGCTTTTCCATTTCATATGATTTCATGTTTTTTCATCACAGCTTAGAGATTTTTTAAAAATTTTAATCAAAGTAATCCATGAACATAGTTTTAAAATCAAATCATACAAAAAGCTTCTCATGAGAAACCATGATGTTCTGCCCCATTCCACCCTATCCCCAGCCTGGCTCCCCAGACGTAGTGATTTATAACTCTCACATGCAGCGATTTTTTTCTGCTAGCTCCCTCTGTGTATCTAAATAATATGTTAAAGCTGCTATTTATTGACCCATAAATTTCAGACATTCTCTTATTGATTTTGAATTATGATGGATGTGGGCTTGGCTCTTTTATTCCCCCAATCTGCATGTCCCCAGAGACCGATTCCACTATTTTTAGTTAAATAGTTTGTGTTGTAAAATAGACATTTGCTGTTTGGTAGCAACCTAACTTTCATTCGCTTTCCTCTTTTAACTGTACCTTGATTTCCATCTGGGGACCCAGTGCTCACCTCCACAGTCACCACTTTCCTTGGAAATTGACACCGTCTCTGGCTGCAGAGTTAGGTCCCAACTGGCTGAATCCCTTCCTTCACGATATAGTGATTGGTCAAGAAAAGGCATGTAGCCCAATAAGACATTTTTCTGGAGGAAACTGGGGTCGGATTTCCTTGTTCTTTTGCAGAAGCCCCTAGAGAAATATTCTCTCCTTGATGGACATGAGCAAGGAAGCATGAAGCCCCCAGAAAGGTCCTGGAAGCTATGTTGCACTCATGAGGAAAGCCAATATTACGTTGAATAGATACTGTAGAAGGCTAAGGGAGAGATGGAAATTAAAGATTTTAGAGAGCCCTTGGATCGAGCCTCATCTGGAGCCTATACTACCTTCAAAAGTGTCAATCATGAGAGCAAAATACTATAATTCCCTTTAAGTTTTAAGCCACTTTGAGTTTTCATTTACTTGAAAAGGAAAGACTCTCACCAATATAAAGTTTGCATTGTTATGACTACACTATAAATTATTCGTGGTTTTACTGCAGAGGTGAATAGTGTATGATTACATATTCTTTCACATAAAGGCTTTTTGTTGGGTTTTAAATGTTAATTGCTTAGTAAGCAGACCACCTTGATCCCCCAAAAATTAGGAAAGAAGAACGAAATACAAAAAAGTACTCTTTCCCATGAAAAAACAAACAAAACACCCAATGTTCATTGCAGCACATTTACAATAGCCAAGACATGGAAGCAACCTAAATGTCCATCCACAGATGAATGGATAGAGAAGACATGGTATATATTTTCTTCATAATGGAATATTACTTAGCTATAAAAAAGAATGAAATAATGCTAATTGAAGCAACATGGATGAACCTAGAGATTATTATACTCAAGTGAAGTAAGTCAGACAGAGAAAGACAAACACCATATCACATACATGGAAACTTTAAAAATGATACAAAAGAACTTATTTACAAAACAAATAGCCTCACAGACATAGAAAACAAGCCTATGGGTACCAAAGCAGAAAGGGGGGAAGAGATAAATTAGGGGTTTGGGATTAATAGATACACACTACTATACATAATAGAGATAGACAAGGACCTACTTGTAGCACAGGGAACTATATTCAATATCTTGTAATAACTTATAATGGAAAGACTATGAAAAAAGGGAGTTCCCTTCATGGTGCAGTGGAAACAAATCCGACTAGGAACCATGAGGTTGCAGGTTTGCTCCCTGGCCTCGATAAGTCGGTTAAGGATCAGACGTTGCCATGAGCTGTGGTGTAGGTCAAAGATGCAGCTCAGATCCGGCATTGCTGTGGCTGTGGCATACGCCAGTAGCTGTAGCTCCGATCTGATCCCTAGACTGGGAACCTCCATATGCCACGGGTGCGGGCCTAAAAAACAAAACAAAACAAAACAAAACAAAAAGAGAATAGATAAAAATAAACAAATATTTACTAGCAACAACCAAACAAGAAAAGGACACAGTGCTACAATTTTCAAAAATGATAACCAAGAAAATAAACCAGATTCTGGTGCAAAATAATGAGGCACAGTCCTTAACTCCATCCCCACTACCCAGAGGCAGGACTGAGGAAGAAAGTTGAGTCAACAAAATCATGCCTCAAAATACAGTCTCCCTAGCATATGCTCTCACTGGGACTGAGGCTGAGATTGTAAGAAACTGAGAAAACATTATTTTTAATCCTTAAAGGTGGGACTCCCTAAACCCTACCATAGCAGGACTTGGGAAGAAAGTATTATTAGACTTCTCACACGAAGGAGACACTTTGCTGAGCTGGAGAAAAATGCCCAAGACCTATGGAAGAGGGACACCTCCCAGGCCATGTGGAGTGGACCCTAGTACAGAGCATGCATGCAGTGAGATCTTGGAAGGAAGCAGACACAGTCTTCTTGTAGGAATGTGCACATCAGCAGCTCCCCCTGCCCCACAGAACCTTCATATTATAGAAAAGTAGACCAAGAGTTTAGAGGAGTGAACATAGCCACAAATCCTTTGATGCTTCCTCTGTGTCTCTCCCCTGGAATCTGAGTGAGCTCTGTGATGGATTTGACATATGAAATCATTTGGAAGTGACACCATGTCAATCTCCAGGCTCAGGCCTTTAAAAACTAGCAGCTTCCACTTCCTGCCTCCCGGAAAAATTGATTTTGGAGGCTTCAGCCACCACATAAGAAGTCCAACTATTCAGCCTGGAAACACCACATCAGAAGGCCCCGACACTACAGGGAAAGGGAGAGGGGTGCAGCTAGACCCAGTTTCCAGACTTCCCACCAAGACACCAGGCATGTAAAGAAAGCCACTTTGAACCTGTCAGATTAGGCAAGTCAAAACCAAATATAGTTGAATGATCCCAGTCAATACCTCTTGGAGCAGAAGAACCATCCAGCTGGGCCCTGCCTAACTTCTTGGCCATAAGGTCATGAGATAAAGTAAAATGATTGGGGTACTTTGTTACATGGGAAGAGAGACCCACACCAATATCCAAACTGAAACCTGAAGGGGGAGAGACAAATTGGCCCCATTAAGGTGAGTATAGTAGGGTTCATGTGGAAGGGATGTTTACCAAGAGCCCAACAAGAACAATCTTCAAGGCCATCGATGTATATCCCATATTGTGTATGGATCTAATATGGACAGTGTGTCCTGTAGCTTAATCAGTGACAACTGAGGGTCTATGCCAGGAAGCGGTATCTGGAAGCAAGCTGATCAGAGGTTCCTTGAAGCTCCTGAGGCTGCTGAGTCCTAGCCAGGGCTCCTTAGGCACCTTGTTTGCTGTCATTGGCCAGTGCAGCGCCCTGGAAGCCAGGCTGAGCAGGGGAATCACACCAAGAATGTCTCCTTCATGTTGTCTGTCTCTTACATCCTGAGCTAAGGAATCTGTATAAGAGTCCCACTATCTCCTGAGCTAACTGTGAAACTGTCTAGGTATGAAACTGAGCTATCAAAGTGAGTTGTGAAAGGATGATGCTCCTAGGAGCTTGGTCATTAGTGGAACATTTTCTTTACCAGGTCTGCTTCAGAAAGGCATCAAGCAGAACTAATTCTCATGAGTTAGAGAAAATAGAAGGCCTGTCATGGTCCATATTGAAGCAAGGGCCCATCAACACGTGGCACAGTCACCAGTCAAACATGCTACACAAAGGGGGCAAGAGAGAGGGAGGAGGCAGAAAAAAAGAAGGTAGAAGAAAAGTCAAAGATGGTGGTAAAATATTAAATATCCTGACAAGTAAGCAAAAGTCAAAGACTTCAACATGGAAAAAGTATAACCCAAAAAGAAAAGGAAACTTCCCATCGAAGGTATGAATCAATAAAATAAGAGTTCAAAGACAAGAAAGGAAATAGAATTGGATAAAAAAGGAATATGAGGAGCTAAGGGGGGAAAAGAATCAAGCATACGAAATCTAATAAGTAAAAGAGAAAGAGGAAATGGGGCTTAACATTTAATTAATAGCATGAAGAAAAAAATATCCCTAGGCTTAAACACAAAACGGTTAGAGAAAAAAATGGGCAAAAGAGTAATTTTGTTCCTGACATAAATACCCAGTATAAGATGGAAATAAGTTTAGATAAGTTTAGTATAATAGTTTAGATAATAAGATAAGATAGAAATAACTCAGAGATAATAATACAGAAAAAAATTCCCTGAAATAAAAGAACTAAATTTTCAAATTGAAAAACATATCATGTGCCAGGGGGAAAAACTGTTCCAACATGTTCAAACTGAGACAAAATCTAGGTAAGATATTGAACTTCAGAGGTGAATAAATAACTCTTCAGGCAGTCAGAGAAATAAAACTAGTCACCTCCAACTCCTCATAACAATTTCAGTGCCAAAAATAAAAAAAAAAAAAATGGAGAGGTAGATTTAAAAAAAAAAATGGAGAGGTACATTAAAAAAAAAAAAACCTGAGAGAAGAAATTCCCTTGTGACTCAGTGGGTTAAGAATTTGGCATTGTCACTGCTGTGGCACAGCTTCAGTCCCTGGCCCAGGAACTTCCGCATGCCATGGGTGTAGCCAAAAAGAAAAAAGCAGAAACAAAAACCTGAGGGAAAGAACTTCAGCATAAGAATATTATGCCCAGCCAAATTATCATTCAGCCCTAAAGGCAATCAGCTGACATATTCTCTAACGTGAGAAAAGTCAGAAAGTATGCTCTCTCTCTGAATACTTCCTGAAAAAAATATTTTGTGTTGAAACGCAAGAACACAAGAAGGCATCAGAATAAAGAGTATGGAGGAGTTCCCATCGTGGCTCAGTGGTTAATGAATCTGACTAGGAACCATGAGGTTGCCGATTCAATCCCTGGCCTTGCTCAGTGGGTTAACGATTCGACATTGCCATGAGCTGTGATGTAGGTTGCAGACGTGGCTCGGATCCCTTGTTGCTGTGGTTGTGATGTAGGCTGGCAGCTGTAGCTCCGATTAGACCCCTAGCCTGGGGACCTTCCATATGCCAGGAGTGCGGCCCTAAGAAAAGGCAGAAAGAAAGAAAATAAAGAGTATGGAGACGGCAACTGAGAAAAAGCCTGACAGTGAGCACCAAATGCATGTAAATATTGAATTATAACATAAATATAAATCTTGACAAAGAAAAATAATAAAACAATTAAAATCAAGGGGTGAGGAAGAGGTTGAGAGTAAGAGGTGCTAATTTAAGATGTGATAAGATTCTGGCCACTAAATTTTAAAAACTGGAGTATGTAAGTAAGAGCTACGTAACAGTTCCCATCTTTTAATGATTTGCATATATTTCCCTTTTTAAACAAAATGTTAATCAGTTTTAGTAGACTGTAGTTGACCCACAAAGCCATGTTAGTTTCAAGTGCACAACAAAGTAAATCCTTACATACATACATATGTCCATTTCCTTTCAGATTCTCTTGCCATATGGGTCATTACATAGTATCGAATAGACTACAATGTGCTACACAGCAAGTCCCATCACCCATCCATTCCATATATAGTAGTGTGTGTAGGTCAGTCCCAACCCCCTAATTTATCCCTCCCCCGAGCTGACATTTCCCCCTTGGCAACAACAAATCTGGTTTCAAAATATTTGAGTATAGAGTTCCTGTCATGGCTCAGTGGTTAGTGAATCCGACTAGGAACCATGAGGTTGTGGGTTTGATCCCTGGCCTTGTTCAGTGGGTTAAGGATCTGGCATTGCCTTGACCTGTGGTGTAGGTTGCAGATGTAGCTCGGATCCCACGTTGCTGTGGCTGTGGCGAAGGCTGGCAGCTACAGCTCCTCCTGTTAGACCCCTAGCCTGGGAACCTCCATATACCGCGGGTGTGGCCCTTGATAAGGCAAAAAGATAAAAAAAAAATATTGAGTGTGCTTCTGTTTTTTGTAAGATCTTTTGTATCATATTTATTAGATTCCACATGTTAGTGATCTCAAATCATATTTGTCTTTGTCCTTTTTTTTTTTTTTTACTTACTTCACCTACTATAATTTCTACTAGGTCCATCCGTGTTGCTGCAAATGGCATTATTTTACTCTTTTTATGGCTGAGCAATATTCCACTGTATATACGTACCACATCTTCCTTATCTATTCCTCCATCAATGTTGCCTTTATCCGTTCCTCTATTGATAGACATTTAAGCTGCTTCTGTGTCTTGGTTATTGCAAATAGTGCAGCAATGAACATTGGGATGCATGTTATCTTTTCGAATTATGGTTTTCTCCAGATACATGCCCAGGAGTGGGACTGGGAATTCAAAACAAGATCTCAAAGAGATAATTGTTCATCCATGTTTATAACAGCATTATTTACAATAGACAAAGATGCAAGCAGCCCAATTGTCCATTGATGGATAAATGGATAAACATAATGTGGTATATACACAAAATGGAAAATTATTCAGCCTTCAAAAGGAACTCAGTAAAAAGGAAGGAAGTCCTGTCACATGCTACAACATGGATGAACCTTGAGGATATCACGCTCTGTGAAATAAGCCAGTTACAAAAGGACAAATAATGCATGATTCCATTTGTGTAAGGTACCCAGACTAGTCAAGTAGGCAGATTCATAGACACAGAAATTAGAATGGTGGTCACTAGGAGCTGGGAGGAGAGAGGGATGGATGGGTGTCTAACTGCATACAGATTTTCGGTTAAGAAAGATGAAAAAGTTCTGGAGATGGAGGATGGAATTGGTTGCACAACAATGTGAATGTGCTTAACCCCATGAACTCTTAAAAACGGCTAAAATGGGGAGTTCCCATTGTGACTCAGTGGAAACAAATCCTACTAGGAACCATGAAGTTGAGGGTTCAATCCCTGGCCTCGCTCACTGGGCAAAGGGTCCAGCGTTGCCGTGACCTGTGGTGTAGGTCACAGATGCAGCTCAGATCCTGCGTTGCTGTGGCTGTGGTGTACGCTGGCAGCTACAGCTCCGATTCAACCCCTAGCCTGGGAAACTCCATATGCCATGGGTGTGGCCCTAAGAAGCATAAACAAACAAGCAAACCCCCAAAAAGAGCTAAAATGGTAAATTTCATGTTATGTATATTTTACCATAATTTTTCAAAAATCGCCTTGGAAGAAAAAGCCCATGTAATGGGGGGAAGGGAAAGGAGATGAGGGACAAAACTGTTAATACGGCTGAAAGTTTTGGGTCCAGAGAGGCAGCCAAGTTAGAAAAAAAATGTCCTTATAGACTGAAACATAAAATACTGCATTTTTGTGGATTCAGAAATGCACATTTCAGCAACCAGACAGGAAACCAAGGTGAAGTGGGTTCTTTACCTTACAGTCATGTGACTGAACAGATGTTGGTGTCTAGGGCATTTTATTGGGCTGTGTTCACAATGTTTGTAATGACGATGCCCGTAAAATGTTCAGTGCGAATTTCTTGACAGTGAAATAACTGGTTAAGAAAATTTTAACAAGATAATATGAGCTTCTGAGCAAGTCATGGTGTCGGCTGGAGAACATGAACAGATGGAGGTAAAACCCTGCACAATTGCAGAACTGGCAGTAGCGGGCTCAGGCACACCCTGAATGAGCCAGAACCATTGCCTCCATTACAGTAATGCTTTCCCTCAAAGGTTCTACCTTTTTAGTCCCTTAGTGTTCTCAGCAGGCAAGTAAAATGAGTAAATTTTGTAATAATGGAGGGTTTGAATGCGTATCTTGTAGAAAGTGCCTTGAAAAGCTTGTTTTGCCTCAGCAATACATGCCAGTTTTGCAAGGAGAGCTGCTGGCCAGTGTTTCCGAGACATCAAAACCTAGGGTGAAAACATCAATGAGCTGAATGAATTTGTTGTTCCCCTTAACGATAAAGTGACTCCCCAAACCAGCTTATTTAGCAAGTTTCTTTTTTCAAAGTTGAACATCAAGATCAAAATCTGTAAGACCAAACTGTGAAGGCACTCTATTAATGATCACACCAAGGGCTGGTATTAATTATGAGGATGCCCAGAACTTCAGGCAAACTGGATCTCTAAGTTGCTAACATATCTTTAGGGCAAAATAATCAAAATATCTGCAAAAAAGCTTGACTCTTTTCTTTCTTTCTTTCTTAAATCATTGTCTCAGTGAGACTAGACTTCTGCTTCCAGATAATGTAGACATACTTTTCCTTGTTCCTCCTGCTACGTTTAGCTGAAACCCTGGACATCATATACAAAACAGACATAAGACGCTGAAAGATGGAGAGAAGCCAACAGACTGGCTGGGGACTTCAGGACTTCAGGACTAAGGAATGACTTAGGCGAGCCTCTTGGATTTTCTTTTTGCCTTTTGTAACCCACTGGATGCTGGGGAAGCTGGCACCCTGGAAGTGTCAATGGGTGCAGACCAAAGAATCCTTGAGAAAAGTCTGCTCCCTCTAGACAAAAGACCAAGAAATGGGCAGCTTAGCAAGACAGACAACTTCTAGAGAATAACTGCTCTACTCCAACCAAATATCAAAGAAAAACTTTAGCCCCGTTCTCCACCACTGCCAGCAAAAGCTGAGTGGGAACCCTAGACTTCCATCCTCTTCAGACTGTAATGAGATTCTGGGTGGTGCGAGAAAGGGTCTAGTGGAGAAATGGGGCCTTGACTCCCACTCAGTGGTAAGGAGGCTTCTCTAGGCTCTGTCAGTGGAGATAACATAGGCAGCCTGGGCTTCTACCCCCACCCAGCAATATCAAGGTGCTCCTGCCCCTTCCTGCCTAGATGGCATCAGAGAGGCCTAGTAAAAAGCCAAAACTCTCACCACCACCCAGAAGTAACGAGGCCCCTCCAGTACCATGGCCATCACCAACAGCACCACCTCCACCTTCATCATGTCAGTAGAGTAGGGGAGCAGAAACAAGGCATTTCTGCCTCTTCCTGCCAGTATGGCATCAGCAGAGTCCTAGTGGGGAGTCTGAACTCCCACCCCCACACCACAGTAATAAGTAGTCCCTCCTTCACTGTGGTGTCCTTGGAGGTTGAACGGGGAGCCCGAACTCCCATTCCCACCTGACAATAACAATAAAATATTCTCCTTCCCCCACCAAAGCTGTGTCAGATGAGGCCAGAGGAAATAGGTAATTGAAATAAAATCCAGAGTCTCATAACAACATACCCAAAATGGTCAGGTATCAGTTGAAAAAGCCACTCATTATACCAAGGACCAGGAAAATCTCAACGTAAATGTGAAAGAAAATCAACAGATGTTGACAATGACAATGTGCCCCAACACAGATGTTAGGGTTATCTGACAAGGATTTTATGGCAGTCATCATCATAAAAATGTTTCAACCAACAATTATAAATACATTGGAAACAAATTTTGTTTTAAAAAAATTCAGGAAATAAATAGAACACATAAAGAAGAACCAAATGGAATTTAGGAACTGAAAAATATAACTTTTTTAATTAAATTAATTAGCTTTATAGTGGAATGGAGAGGACAGAGGAAAGAGACAGTAAACTTGCAGAACAACAGAAATCACTAGATCTGAATGACAGAGAAAATAGACCCCCACACCCCAAAAAAAAGAACATAAGCTCAGGGGACTATGGACCTTAATAAAAGTTCCTGTTGTGACTCAGAGGGTTACAAACCTGACCAGTATCCATGAGGATGCAAGTTTGATCCCTGGCCTCCATCAGTGGATTAAGGATCCGGCATTGCTGTGAACTGTGGTATAGGTCACAGAATCAGCCCAGATCCGATGTTGCTGTGGCTGTGGTGTAGATGGGCAGCTGCAACTCCGATTTGACCCCTAGCCTGGGAACCTCCATACGCCGCTGATGTAGTTCTAAAGAGAGAGAGACATCGAGAATGACTTGCAGATAAGACAATAAGAGAATACAGAAATAAGACAATAAAATAATACATACTAGAGCATCAGAGGGGGAAAAAAGAACAGTGGAAAGGGTAAAAATATGGGAAATAAACATTCCCTCTCTTGAGTTTTCCCAATTACATTTGACAGTAAAATAAAATTTATACAGTGATTCTTACTGTACATAGAGGATATTTTTAAGACAATATACATGAGAGAAAGTGGAGGAATACAAAGAGAAGTATTATTCCCTTACACATCACTCAAAATGACAGATATCAACACCAGTAGATTGTGATATTATGTATATATAATGTAATACCCAGAACCACCACTAAAAAAAAAAAAAAAACCTACACGAAGATACACACTCAAAAAACCTTAGGAGATTCACAGTGAATTCTTTTAAAATGTTCAAGTAATCCACAGGAAGGCAGGAAAAAAGAAAATAAAGAAACAACAAAAGAAAACAAATAAAATGGCAAATTAAGTCCTAACATATTAATAATTATATTAACTATAAATTATCTAAACTTACCAAGTGAAATGGAGATTAGCAGGGTGGATTTTTAAAAAAGATCCAACTATATAATGTCTACAGGGAATTCACTTCAAAAATAACAATGTGAACTGTATAGTGCTCTACCCAAGGGTCTGTGATAATCTCTATGGGAAAAGACTCTGGAAAGAACGGATTGTGTGCATGTATAACTGAATCACTTTGTCGTACAACAGGAATTATCACAACCTTGTAAATCAACTATCCTTCAATAAAACTTTAAAAATGGGGAAAAAGCAATATAGGCAGGTTGAAAGTGAAAGCATGGAAAAAGATATATCATACAAACTTTAACTGAAAGAAAGTAGAAATGACTATATCAATAACAGCACACACAGAGCAAAGCAAATTACAAAAGACAGAGACAGACATTAGTGATGAAAGGGTCAGTCCACCAAGAAGACAGAGTAATCCTGAATGTGCTCGCACTCAACCAAAGAGTTGCAAAATATGTGAAGTGATGCATAAAAGAAATTGCGTACCAAGATCAAGTGGAGTTTATTCCAGAGATGCAAGATTGATGTTTGAAAATTCATTAATATTTGAAAATCAATCAATATAATTCATAACATTAACAGGCTAAAAAAAATGAATAGTCTTTCAACAGGTGATCTTGGAACAGTTTGATATGCATAAGAAAAAAATATAAACCTTGACCTAAACTGGACACCTTACATAAAATTCAAACTAAACACCTTACATAGAAACTAAATGTAACATAAAATTAAATTAAAACACAAGGCATTCCCGTTGTGGTACAGCAGAAATGAATCCGACTAGTAACCATGAGGTTGCATGTTCGATCCCTGGCCTCGCTCAGTGCGTTAAGGAGCTGGCATTGCCATGAGCTGTGGTGTAGGTCGCAGATGTGACTTGTATCTACCATTGCTATGGCTGGCTGTGGCATAGGCCAGCAGCTGCAGCTCCGATTCAACCCCTACCCTAGAAACTTCCATATGCCGCAGGTGCAGACCCCAAAAAACAAAAATTAAAAAAATAAAAAATAAATTGGACTTCATCACGATTATAAAATTTGCTTTGGAAGAAACAAAAAGATGTTAAGAGGGAAAAAAGATAAACCCCAGACTGGGAGAAAACATTTACAAATCTGTATGCCAAAGCCTTCCCAACATCATCTTGTATTCCTTATCAGAGAGTAACCTCTAAATCCGGAATAATACTGTTTTCTCAGCATTCATTAAAAATATTCCTTAATTTCAAAGATGAATAAATTTTTGATGCTGGGGGGAAAGAACTGTCCACACAAAGCAAGTACACAATTGTTCATAGTCAGAAACTGGAGACAACCTAAATGTCTTACAATCAGCAAAGGCTTCAACAAACCGTGGTACCAGTTTGTTTAATCCATGAAAAACTATGCTAAGACACAACAATTTGGATGAATCTCTAGGACATTATCTAAGTGAAAAGAGACAGTCTCCAAAATCTCATTCCATTTATGTAACATTCTCGCAATTACAAAATTATAAAGATAGAAGATAGGTCAGTGATTGCCAGAGGCAGAGACGGTCACAAGCAGGGCATATGGCAACGGGGTACCGTGATGAAGATCTTTGTAGCAATGGAATAGTTCTGTATCTTTACTGCAGTGGTGGTTACACAAAGCTACATATGTAATTTTTAAAAATTACATAGAACCATAGACAAACTTTTTCTATGCTAATATGCCAATATCCTGGTTTTGATGTTCACATAAGGTGTAAGCAAGGGGGGGGGAGAACGGCATGAAGTGAAGAATAGACCCCTCTCTACCACATTTGCAACTTTTTGTGAATCTTAACTATTCAAAATAAAAAGATTTTTTAATGTAAATGATATTGATACTAAGATACTGATAGTGATCTGTGACCTTTCCAGATGGCTATAAATGTCTAGTAAATTGGCCTCTTTGCAAGATACACCTGTGGACATTTCCATGCGTGGTAACCTAAAAATCTCGCCCATGCCACCTCTTTGGCAAAATTATAGGCATCTTTCTTCAGTGCTTATGCTGACATAGCTCATAAAGCAATAAAAATAAAAAAACATGAACTGTTGCCATTTGTGTCTCTATATCTAGGCAAGCCTGAGTGCACATTGTGAGACCAAGGCAGAGAAAATAAATCGCCTGCATCCTTCAGTTGATGGAGATTGTACATTCATTATCTGCGGCATCTATTGGTGGCATCACACATATCACTAATAAAACTGACATGCTGCCTGTATTCCTGCATTGAAAGACGTGTTAAACTTCTGCTCCAGGTTGTTTAAAATAAGAAACTTTTCTTCCCAGTCAAGTTCATAGAGTTCTTGAATTTTCACCCCAAGAATATCTGAGTAGTCTTTTAACTGCTTTCCCACAAGTTTTGATTCGTTCCTATTTTCATCTCTGTTCAAATCAAAATATTTCTATTTCCACTGCGACTTCCTCTCCGACCCGAGGGTTATTTAGGAGAGTATTGCTTTGCATCTCCTTCAAACCCACAGTGTAGCCCCTGCAAATGTGTATTTAGAGGTGAAGTTCTGCAGAGCTTGGAGATAATCGAGGCTCCCCTGGCAGAGCCTACTCGAAAGTGAGCTTGGAGGTTGTCAGAGCCATTGCGACTGCGGTCAGGACGAGGTGCCTAACATGCAGATTGTATTGCTTTAGAATTTATCATTTTTCAAAAGAGCCGTAACACAAACTCAGGCTTCAAAGATGCAGTGGCTGCCTGGCAGGGAACTTGGGGCTTGAGCAAAGGCTGCCAGGCTAAGAGAGGGTGCGCACGGTTGGTCGGCCCTTCATGCCGCCACCTGGCTGGCTTTTGTCCTTCTGCTTTCCTTCAAGGTCAGAGGAGTCCCTGAAGGCTACCAGGAAGAGGGCTGGAATCTTCTACCTGAGCTGAATCTCTGGCAAGTTCTAATCAGGCTGCCCTACATCCACTAGAATTAAAGACACACCTGGGGAGGTGGGAGAAGCATGGGGAATCGGGCAGAGATGACAGGCGTGGATGCCAAAATAGGATGCAAGGGTTTAGGCACTAACTGCGAACACACCACATGGGGAGGGTTTGTCTCGGTTTGGAAATCCAGGGTGTACTAGTCCAAGTTTGGTTGGGTTATGCAAAATGGATAACAGTTGGAAATTAAAGAGAAGTTCACTGGTGTTTATTTCCATTGATTAACTCATTGCATGACCATGAGTACATACTCCAACCCTCCAGCCCTTGGTCTCCCCGTGGGCACAGAGAGGAGGCTGAAAGAGCTCTCTGCCAGGAGTTCCCATTGTGGCTCAGCAGGTTGAGAACCTGGTTAGTATCCAAAAGGATGCAGGTTTGATCCCTGGCCTCACTCGGTGGGTTAAGGA
The DNA here is from genome assembly GCA_004024745.2 of Catagonus wagneri. Lineage (NCBI taxonomy): Eukaryota > Metazoa > Chordata > Mammalia > Artiodactyla > Tayassuidae > Catagonus > Catagonus wagneri. The sequence continues at coordinate 2,236,931 of PVHT020000046.1, read as the reverse complement.
TCCAGTGATGCTGTGGCTGTGGTGTAGGCTGGCAGCTGCAGCTCTGATTCAACGCCTAGCCTGGGAACTTCCATATACTGTGGGTGTGGCCCTTAAAAAAAAAAAGGAAAGAAAAGAAAGTGCTCTCTGTGGACACTTCCAGTTCTAAACCGACTTTGATAAAAACTGCTGAGTGGAGTAGTCCCTCTGAGCCTCAGTTTGCTCAGACATGTGTGTGAAATAATGATACCTGTCTGTGCCCAAGATTGTTGCAATGACCAGGTGACAGTGGGCACAGGAAGGTGTGACGCTGGGCACCCCAACCACGTGACCTATTTTCCAAGCCACCCCAACCTGAGAGGTAAGAACAGGCTCCCTGCAGCAGAGACAAAAAGGCCTTTCTCTGGCTCCGCCTTCCACCCACCCAAGGCGAACTCCATACTCATACTGAGACCCACCCCCACTTAAATTATCCCACAACCCCCAGGACCTCCCAAGAGTAGCTCGTGCCTAGTCACTCCACTGTGGGGCCTCTGCATTATGACTCACTGAAATGATACCCCCTTTTACTTCCAACCTCACACACAACAGAGGTGCCATCTGTACCCTCCCAGAGCATTGGCACTACCCTGTGGGGATCCACTGTCTACTCTGAGGATGCCAGTGGCCAGGGCATCATGGCTGCATATAGTAGGGGATGCAGACCCCCCTGCCAGGGTGCAAAATTTAAGGCTGTGCCCACTCTTTGGATCTTGCAAGTTCAGACCATGCACTTTCATAAGACCCTCCATGAATGCCTCTTTAAATGTTACTTCCTAGGTGCCTTGCTGCTCTCACTCTAGTCCCAGTCCTGTCCATGACAGCCAAAAATGTTGGTCCACACAGTCAATACCCTGGATGCTCAGCAGCTCACAAGGATTGTGGGTGCCATGGTAACCCTCAGGAAACTGGATGTCAGTGACTAACTACAAGAGGTAAGCCCAGGGAGCTCCTGCTGGGGCTCAGTGGGTTAAGAACCCAACAAGTATCCATGAAGATGTGGGTTTGATCCCTGGCCTCACTCAGTGGGCTAAGGATCCCGTGCTGCCACAAGCTGCAGCATGGGTCACAGACACAGCTCGGATCTGACATAAATGTGGCTGTGACGTAGGCCAGTGGCTGTGGCTCGGATTCAGCCCCTAGCCTGGGAACCTCCATATGGCCACAGGCACAGCCCTAAAAAGATGAAGGAAATAGTAACCCCGAGAAACCACCGTTGTAATGATGCTGCGCCCCCAACGCCCACTGACTGGGTCAAGGGAGACACCTGATGACCATGCAGAACCAGTCAGACCTCTCTCCTGGGAATTTGGAATGAGACTTGTCCAATGCCAGTTGGTTTCTGCAGGTGGCTAGAACTACGCCCATAAACCTTGGGTTTGGGAGGTGCCATACTGCACTCTGGACATGGAGAAGCAGAGAACGAGGATGTGCAGAGAGACGGGAAAGTAACAGAAGTGAGAAGTGGAGGAGCTCCTGATTCTTGGTCCCCTTAGGGCCCAACTGCATTCCTAACCTTGGCTTCTAAGAGACACACCCTGGCTTTACAACAGGTTTCTTTTTCTGATTCGGCCAGCTCGAGGGGGCTTCTATTGCTTGCAACCTAAGAAAGAAGAGAAATTGAGGCTTTCTCTCTTTTATTTCAGCCTCCTTGCCCCCAGAACACGAGCCAGGCCCAGGGGCTGTGCTGGGAACTCCTCTAAGAGAAGATGTCCCCGAGATCAGAGGCTCCCTTTCCAGGAAGCCCATGGCTCATATTCTCTCTCTTCACTTACGGTGAGTTTTTCCAGGAGGCTGATGGATGTTTACATAAGTCAATTCCCTAATCCTCCCTTTTTTTTTTTTTTTTTTTTTTTTTTGGCTTTTTAGGGCCGCACCTGCAGCCCAGGAAGTTCCCAGGCTAGGAGTCCAATCGAAGCTGCAGCTGCCGGCCTACGCCGCAGCCACAGCAAAGCCAGATCCCAGCTGAGTCTGAGAACTACACCACAGCTCACGGTAATGCCTAATACTTAACCCACTGAGCGAGGCCAGGGATTGAACCCTCATCCTCGTGGATACCAGTCAGGTTCTTAACCCAATGAGCCACAACATGAACCCCTCTTTATTCCTAATTGCAGTCTCACATGGGTCTTAACCCCAGGTTGGGGACCACAGCTTAGGCTCTGGCTGGGGCCCAGCTGCTGTGCTCCCAGGTTTAAGTGCATGCTCTGAGTGGCCTTACCCATTAGGATTCCGGGCACAGTGCTGAGTGCCTCTCCCCTTGATGAAATTACCCACTTAAACAGCTGCCTGTCTGCCTGATGGCATGCTGGTGGAATTCCAACAGGCCTGCAGCCTGCTCAGAGGCACCAAGCTTTCATTTAGACTAAGCAATCTGGTGCCCAGGCTCCCGCCACACAGTCCAGGTAAGAAAAAAAGAGAAAGGACAGGAGGCGGTGGGTGGGTGGGGGGCAGAAGTGCCTTCTCCAGTATCTGGTCTGCCCCTAACTCCCTCACATGCAACGCCCCTCCCCTGCATGTTAGCAGCCTTTTCCTGGGAGGGCTAAGGAGATGGCGAGAGGAACTGTTACCTAAATATTTCAGTCCTCTATGCCAACTAACAGATCACCCTGGGACTTAGGGACCCGGGACGTCAGCTATTTCATCAGGGTTGATTCTGAGGCTTGACTGGGCTCAGCCGGGTGGTTCTTCCATTCCTGTAATTTAGTCATCTGGGGACTAGGCTGGGCTGGAGCACACAAGCCGGCTCGTGCACATGCCTTGTTCCTGATGGCCGTGGAGGGAGGGCTGGGGTTCTTGTCCCTTTCTGTGAAGACTCTGGTCTTCTCCTCCACGTGGTCTTTTCGCATGGTCTCTCCAGCATGGTCACCAGCTCAGGACACCAAAACACAAAAGGAGAAACTTTAGGACTTCCTAAGGCACAGCACTCCTTCTCTGATTCTCTTGGCTAACTGAGTCACAGGCTAGCCCAGACTCCACATGAGGGGAGCATGCATGCCAGGAGGCTTCTTAGGCATCATCTTTGGAGACTAGCTGCCCCTCCAAGAAGACAGAAATCCATGATTTGGCCCTGGAAATTTACAGGCTATCTAAAGGGACAAAGACATAGATACTTAAAGGTAATGCCCTGTCATCACACACACCTACTCAGGGGGGACACTTAGATTCAGAGATACTCACCCTCATGCACAGAAGAGCACTTACAAACACGCTCACCTTCATGTTCATAGGGCCATGTGCGCGCGCACGCACACACACATACTCACACACACACACACACCCCAACATCCCAACATCCTATCCGACCTCTCACTTGCGGGCCTTCCATTAAGACAGAGATGAGACCATGTATAGACAGATTTGCAGTTGGGGGAGCAAACATATTTAGTAACAGACCCAAGAGTCAGAGGCCCTTCTGAGCGGGATGGCTAACAAGATAAACTCCATTTGGGATAGGTGTAGAATGGCCATCAATTTCATCTGCAAATAGGTCACAAGTTAAGAGTAACAGGGACACTAACTAAAAATGGGTTGCTGGGACATGTCACCCTAGAGAGGCATAAAGTCCCGAATGTGGATTTAAAATATCAATTTCACAAGCGCAGGGGAGGCCGAATGTAAGAGCACCTGCATCTGTGACATCCATTCGGGAGCATGTTCCGTTCAGGAGCCTCCATTTTTATTTTCGTAATGCCCCATCTACGCTGCCAACTGTCAAAACGTATGAATATCTGAGAAAAATCTGTACGTGGATCTTTGTCAGGGAACACAACCTCAAAGTCTCTGCTGTCCCTTCTTTATCAAAAACTTTGCTGAGAGAACATAATATTCACGGTGGACTGCCTGAAAGACAAATTGCTCATTCATTCTTTTAGCTAGTCTAAATTCTCCCCTTGGGTAAAATTCAGTGCAGTCCATCAGAAAGCCAGGTATGTAACTTAGACTACTTACAGCTCCAGCCTGTGTCTCCTACCCTGAATCATTTTTTCACTTGTACTTTGGTGCCAGGGCTTTGGAATTTTTTTTTTTTAGCTTGCTTTGGAGCATTATAAGAAATAGCAGGAGTTCCCGTTGTGGCTCGGAGGGTTAAGAATCCGACTAGTATCCATAAGGATGAGGGTTCAATCCCTGGTCTCGCTCAGTAGGTTAAGGATCCGGCATTGCTGTGAGCTGTGGTGTAGGCTGCAGACATGGTTCAGATCCTGCATTGCTGTGGCTGTGGTGTCAGCCGGTAGCTCTAGCTCCAGTTGGACCCCTAGCCTGGGAACTTCGATATGCCACAGGTGTTGCCCTAAAAATGGGAAGAAAGGAAGGAAGGAAGAAGAGAGGGAGGGAGGAAGGAAGGAAGAGGAAGGGGGAGAGGAGAGGAGAAGAGACGAGAGGAGAGGAGAGGGGAGGGGAGGGATGGTGAAGGGAGGGGAGGGGAGGAAAGAAAAAGCTATTTGTGACCTGCTACTGCTCTGAAAGTGTGGGTGTGACCTGGAAGAGGTCCATCATAATATCTTACTTATGAAGACCATTGGAGAAGTTTTCAGATGTCAGTATCAGAAAAAGCTGGGATTCTTCTAAGCAAGTGGTATATTTAAAACTTATGGCACTGAAAAATTGACAGCTTACATTGTAAACATTTTAACAGTTTGGCTTCCCTTTTTCCCCTTGGCTGTGGGGAAACTCTGAGTGAACTTTATACCCCACCCCCAGGCAGCTATACAGGACCACGTGATATATATTTTTGGGTATTTCATGACACTTATGTCCCTTTGTCCCAGGTGTCATGAGCATTATACTCAATGCCCTAACATTCACCACAGACATTAGCAAAAGCCAGCCATGAAAATTCTATTCCTCTTGTCCACGATTGATCCAGGAGTGGGCAAGAGATCTAATTCCAGCCAATAAGCAGGAGAAAGGAATGTCTGCTTGGGGGATCTGGGGAGAGTTTCCACTCTTTCAAGAAGAGACGATCTTTCTTCTTCTTTTGGGAGTCATCATTCTGGGCATGATCCCTAGAAGCGCTACCAGTCTGAAGATTTTTTTAAAAAGATAACAGCAAAGAGACAGCAGGAATGTAGGTTCCTGGGTCACCCTCTTTGGACTTCCTGTTATGTAAGTAATAAACGGGGTCATTGTTTAAAACTTACGGTCAAAACCAGCCTAACTGGCACACCCCGACTTTTCTGTTTACTCACCTCATTGCACCTTTGAACTTGGTCTCTCGGCTCGTTTTCTATCATTCGACATTGTAAGTGTTTTTCTAGGTCACTGCAAAAGACCCGGATGTCCCATCCTCGGAGTCAGTGATTTGGCAAACTGGTGAGGGAGGTGGTGTGGTCGGCAGCACTCAATGAACAAATTCTTATTGGCACCTGCTGTTTGCCAGGCCTGTTCTAGACAATGAGGCCACATCAGTGAACAAGTTAGACAAGTTCTTTCCTCTAGGGCAGAGAGACAGATGGGAAATGTGGAAAGAGAAACCAATTAATTTCGAATTGTGAAAGGGGTCATGGAAATAAGCAGGTGAGTCAAGGGAGAGAGGAAGATGAGTTAATACCGCTCCTTTAGATGGGAGAGTCGGGGAAGGACTTTTTGAGGAAGACCTTTGAACCGAAATGAAAGAAAAGGAGGAGGCAGCTGTGAAATCCTCCGGAGAAGGAACATTCTAGGTGAGGACAGCAAGTGCAAAGTCCCGCAGGCTCTAATTTGATAAGCTGGGATGGTGTTTTTCGGGTAACGGCCCAAAACCTATTGGTGGGTTGCAAAATTGACTGAATAGGTCAAAATGGGTATTTTTCCAAATGAAATAAAGTGGAACCGAATAGACTAAAAATACTAGAGTGCATTGCACCTAAGTACTGACTGACAGATTGTTTTGTGACTCCTTTGTTTCAGTTGTATAGATGGGTGGTTCACTGGATAGAATATAAAATTATTATTATTATTATTATTATTATTATTATTATTTACTTTTTAGGGCCACACCCACAGCATATGGAGGTTCCAGGCTAGGAGTCTAATTGGAGCTGTATCCACCGGCCTACACCACAGCCACAGCAACACGGGATCCGAGCCATGTCTGCGACCTATACCACAGCTCACGGCAATGCCGGATCCTTAACCCACTGAGCAAGGCCAGGGATCGAACCCGCAACCTCATCGTTCCTAGTCAGATTCATTTCCGCAGTATCATGAAGAGAACTCCTAAATAAATTTCTTACTATGCATTGTGGTTTTTAAAAAAGGAAAAGAAACCCACTGTGAAGGAAGAACAGGAGAAAAATCCGTGGCTGGCACACAGCCAGCTGAGGAGAGAATCATGATGCCGAGGGCTCTGCAAGAAAAAAAAGATCCAGCCCCCAAAGAGGCCTGAGCATCAGGAGGAAAGGCAGGCCCCACATCCAAGGGGCATTAAGAATATGAGGAGACTCCTCCAACATTTCTTTCCTCCAAAACACGTAATCCCCCAAGGATATAGGATGGATGAGTTTTATGATGGAATAAAAAGAAGGATCATGCTCGAAGTGTGAGCCAGTTTTGCTTTAGAGACAGGTAAGAGCCCAGGACCAAGACACAGACCAGGTGGCCTTGGACAAGTCACATGACATCTCTAAGAGTTGAGCCTTCTCAATATCAGTAGGACAATAAGACCCGGGTTGCAAGAAGAGGTAACACAGAGAAAGGGCTTCACAGTGTGGGAAGCAGTCACCAGACACACCTTTGTCCCTGTCTGTATCAGTGTCTGTGTTGGGACCATGGACATGAGGGGCAAGTACAGGGCACAAAAGACACCCCAGAGCCAAGAGGAGGAATGAGCAGGCAACAGAACCAATGTGCACACGCCCATAATGGACAAAGTCCTCACTGCTTAACTAGACCAAGTGCGTAGCTCAAGGTCAGGGTCTTCTCGCATCCATGCCTACTGCGGAATAGAGCCCAGCTTCTTAGTCTGGCATCCAAGCTCTCCCCAGGTTGGCCCACAGCCTGGCAGAATGGTATCGTGGTGGAGAACCCGGCTTTGAGTCATCAGATAGGTCTTCCCAGCTTGATAAATTCTGAGTCCCAGAATCCCCATTGTACAAGGAAGAGATAATAAATATCAGAGTGGGATTGGAGGTGAGGATTAAATGAGAACTAGGGTAAGATGTTTGGCACAGTACCAGCTACGTAATAGATGCTTAATAAATAAGTTGTCATCATGAATGTTTTTGCCACTTCCTCTGCAATTGTTCCCTTCATCCACCCTCCACTCCTCCTAAACCAGCCTTCTCTCCCTCACCCAAATCTGCCAGGGCTATTGGAAATTCTGGGCCTCTGTTCCTGTTCTGTCCTCCTGGAGGGGTTTCCCTTCCTCCCACTTCCCTGCTCGGCAAACTCCTACTCATCAACTTAGGCCCAGTTCTAATGTCACCTCCTCTGAGAAGTCTTCCATGACTCCATGGGCAAAATGAACCCGTCTCTCTGATGCTCTCAAAGTACTTGGTTTATACCTCATGAAAAGGCTTTTGACTTTGTGTTATAAATAATTCTTTACATATGCACATTCTCCCTTCACCCCAACTAGATGCCTTGAGGGCTGGAACTCTTAACTGATTAATCTCTGTGTCCTTAATGCCTTGCACAAAAGAAGATGCTTATTGAGTGAATCAACAAAAATGTACATGGATATGGACAGAGGGACAGACGGATGGGTAGATGAACAACGAGCCACATCAGCTGCAACTTCAACCTTATCTTCAAAAGTCTCGGGCTGGTCCGAGACCCAGTGATCACTTGGTTGATTCCTCGAGTGAACCGCAGCGGATCAGAGCTCACCTGGACCGAAGAAAAACTGTGGAATTAAAAAAAAACTTCTCAGAAACCCAGGCAGCAGAATTTGGCGCATTCCTCGGGGCCAGAGAAAACCACTCAGGAAGAGCCAGGCTCGGCACAAACCTGCAAGGAGCCTCAATGGGAGAAAATGATTTAATTATCAGAGTGTCACCAAACAAATCGTATGCCTCATTTTGGGGTACTTAATGCTTATGGTAATTAACATTACGAAGATTTTTCTTCTCTCTTCTGTTTATATTTAGTTTAGCCATTCACAATGGAGCTAAAATTATTTCAACTAATTTTAGGCGCTCCCTCTCCATTGCCCCTGCATTTCTTCCCCAGCGTTGCTACCCAATGCAGTCTTTAACTTCGGAGACAGCCAAATGCAGGACAAATTGGAATCAATGCTGCCTTTGTCTTCACTAATAAGTGGCTGCCACGCAGAGGAGTGCGGAACCGCTAATTGGCTGATCTCAATAGGGAAGAGACAATGGTGGCGAGAATGCTGGGGGGGATTAATTATAGGGCCGCCTTCTGCGAGCCCCAGTTTCCACCGCTTCTGGCTTGCAGTGCCACAAGGGTGGGTTTCTCCACCCATCTTTAGAAACAGCAAGCTTTCCAGCTGGAATTCTCCTGCACTGGGGATTCAGACCAAACACTCATTCACTCAAAGGTCAAGGGAGAGAAAGGACTATGGTAAGCAGGTGACCACCCAAGAGGGAAGGGACCCGGGGCAGTGTGTGTTGGGGGTGGGGTGTTTGGCATTGTGTTATAAGTGATTCTTCCCCCTTCAGCACAAGGAATCAGAGGCCCGGAATGGTGACGGGCATGCCCCAGGTGCATAGCTTAACTCCTCGAAGGAAACGCAGTGCCCTCACCAAACCAGCCAAGCTAAGGCGTAAAGACTCCTCTGAGGAGTTTCCTGGTGGCTCAGCGGGTTAAGGATCCAATGTTGTCACCGCTGAGGCTTGCGCCACTGCTGTGTCACTGGCCTAGGAACTTTTGAATGCTGCAGTCACAGCAAAAACAAAACAAAACAAAAACAAAAACAAACTGCTCTGTGAGCCTGGATTTGAACTCAATTTTTTTTTTTTTTTTTTTTTTTTGGCTTTTAAGGGCCACACTCATGGCACATGGAGGTTCCCAGGCTAGAGACTGAATCGGACCTACAGCTGCCCAGCCTACACCACAGCCACAGCAATGCCAGATCCCTGACCCACTGAGCGAGACCAGGAATCGAACCCACATCCTCATGGATCCTAGTCAGATTCGTTTCTGCTGCGCCACCACGGGAACTCCTGAACTCAATTTTGACTGATTTCAAAGCCCAGGCTCTTCACACTCCTCGGGACATCTCTCCTCCACCATTGGTCTGTGGCCTCTGTAACCTCATTTCATTGTCTTTGGGGCAAAAGAGTCCCCTCCTAAACATCCCTGTTAAAATGCAAATACATCCGCTGAGTGGGGGAGCCCATGCATCGTGCATCCCTTAGTCCAGATTTGCTATTTAAATTCAGCACCTGAGGCAGGGCGGGAGGGCAGGTTCCGAGGGAAGGAGACACAGGAGGCTGCTGAGAGGCAGCAGGCCCAGATGGAGCTCAGCGGTTGTCTTGGGAATAGGATGGGGAAAATCAAAAGGGTGACATCTGGTTGGAAAACACCAAAGGGATTGCGCCAAAGACAAACTGGGCAAAATCCAGCAGTTCACAACCAAGTTTGGTATTCTCACCCCCAAAGCCACTCTCCCTCCTGATTCCACATCTCTGTTGCTTCACCTGGAAGCCTGAGGTGGTTGCAGACTCCTTCCTCCTCTCCTTGACAACACCTGATCTTTTCTATTCTTTTTTTTTTTTTTTTTTAGTGCCACACCCACAGCATACGGAAGTTCCCAGACTAGGGGTTGAATCAGAGCTACAGCAGCCGGCCTACAGCACAACCACAGCAACACCAGATCCGAGCCGCATCTGCAACCTACACCACAGCTCAAGGAAACTCCAGATGCTTAACCCACTGAGCGAGGTCAGGGATCGAACCCGTGGTTCCTAGTTGGATTTGTTAATGCTGCGCCACCACGGGAACTCCAATGCTATTATTCATTCCGTTTTCTTTCTTTCTTTTTTTTTTTTGTCTTTTTGCCTTATCTAGGGCCGCAACCGCGGCATATGGAGTTTCCCAGGATAGGGGTCTAACAGGAGCTGTAGCTGCCGGCCTTCGCCACAGCCACAGCAACGTGGGATCCGAGCCACGTCTGCAACCTACACCACAGTTCACGGCAACGCTGGATCCTCAACCCACTGAGCAAGGCCAGGGATCGAACCCGCAACCTCATGGTTCTTAGTCGGATTCGTTAACCATTGAGCCATGAAGGGAATTCCTGATCCCATTTTCCAGGTGTAAAAACTGAGGCCCTGAGCAGTTAAATAACTCACTCGAAGTGATAGAGCAGGGATTTTCACCTAGATGTGCTTGACTGCCAAGTCCATGGTTCTGGTCTGTCCTCTGTACTGACTGTTTAATAACGGCCCTGTGAATAAGTGAAGGACTTGGATTCTCGAGCTCTTTCTAGCATGCTGTGCTTTCATCTGAGTAACCACCTCCCCACTCTCCCCCACGCCTGACCTCTGGGCTCAGCCGAATGTAGACACTTTACATGCAAAAGAAAAAAAAGAATTCCCAAATATTAATGCTTATGGCTAATGTTTCTAATTTCAATGTTTTAAGATATTAATGTTCTTTTGACTGCTCTCTTTTCTAAGTGCTTCTGAGTAAACACATCTATCCAGGGCTGATTGATTCTTGCAATTGGGCTATTATCACCTAAACTAGGACATTCTGAGTCACATATTCAAGGGGAGAAATTGTTCGGGGTGGGTATGTGTGAGTGCGTGTTAATATTTTTTTTTACGTTTCCTTTTGTGCTCAACTCCAGAGAAATATTTGAAATTCAAATAATGAGGTATATTCATAGTGCGTTGGCTTTCCTTATGCCCAGGGTAAAAATAAAATAAAATGCTAGACCTTCCCCCCCCCCACCCAACCCCGCGCTCCATTATATGGTGCTGACTCTCCTTTCTCATTATGTTTACCTCCAAAATTTGAATGAGAGTAAAATTTAAAAGGAATTACTACAATTCTTCAGTACATTTGCAAATCAATTAAGAGGAGCCAAATTATGCTCCTGCTTTTTGCAGGGAGTCAGTCTTCCCCAGCTCCCAGTAATGCTGCAGCCCACAGCTGCCTGGCAAACAAAGAGCAGCTGTCACGTCTAAAAGCACGCTTGGCATTTCAGCGCTCACCTCCAGTGGCCAATGCCACCCCCCCAACACCGAGCCAAACTTCACCGGGCGGTTCAGCTTACCTGCCAGGAGCAGGGGCTCCCATAGTGTGTTAATGGTGCTGAAAAGCACACACTGTCTCCGGAGTCAGATCTGGCTTTGCCGTCCTCACTCTGCTGCCTCCCTGCTGTGTGACCCTGGCAAATCGCTTCACCTCTCTGAGCCTCACTTTCTTTCTTTTTTTTTGTCTTTTTGCCTTATCTAGGGCCGCACCCGCGGCATGTGGAGGTTCCCAGGATAGGGGTCTAACAGGAGCTGTAGCTGCCGGCCTTCGCCACAGCCACAGCAACGTGGGATCCGAGCCGCGTCTGCCACCTACACCACAGCTCACAGCAACGCCAGATCCTTAACCCACTGAGCAAGGCCAGGGATCAAACCCGCAACCTCATGGTTCCTAGTCGGATTCGTTAACCACTGAGCCACAACGGGAACTCCGAGCCTCACTTTCTTGAACTGCTGAGTGGAAACAAAAACGCCCCTCCCAAGGCAGTTCTGAGACTCCGATGCCGAGGAACGTACTTTCCACCTGCCTGGCACACACTGGCCGGTGGAGGTTACCTTCCTTTGTCACAGCTCGGAGGGATGGGGGAGGTTGGTATCATCTATCTATTCATTATTCCAGACCCCCAGAATGTTTTGTATTATGAGCCCAGGTCCTACCGGAGAGGTGATTCTATCAAGACCTGGAAGTCAAGGACTTCTCGTTGTGTTTCAGCGGCCACAGTGTCCGTGAGGTTGCGGGTTCCATCCCCGGCCTCGCTCAGTAAGTTAAGGATCCGGTGTTGCCGCACGCTGTGGCGTGGGTCACAGATGTGGCTCAAATCGGTGTTGCAGTGCCTGTGGCTTAAACCACAGCTGCAGCTCCAATTCCACCCCTGGCCTGAGAACTTCCGTCGACCACAGATGCGGGGGCGGGAAACCTGAAAGTTAAGATACTACCTCCTCCAAGAAGCCCTTCCAGATTGCAGCTATATCATCTCCTCTTTCTTTAATTCCCTCTGAACTCTGGGGATTTTACTCTCTCCCTTGTATTCTGTACCATATGCCCATGTCTCCCCTCTCAACAATGAAGTGGTTCCATGGGGACAGGGACAAAAATATGACGCCTCTTTGCAATGAATATCTCTTTCAGCCGAACAGAATTTATTACGGTTTCAGCTGACTTTCTGGCCACCAGGCCTTTACTCATGCTGTCCCTTCCATCTGAAGGATCCTCTAACTCCACTTGAAAATGGATCCGTGCTTCTGCCTTAATCAGTTATGAATTTGCCCTTGCAGATACAGGTGTGGGGGAAATGTCCCATGTTCTGCTTTTCTATATTTTTAATTAAAAAAAATTTTATTTGAGTGTAGTTGATGTCAATTTCTGCTGTACAGCATAGTGACCAGTCATACATGTGTGTGTGTGTGTGTGTGTGTGTATATATATATATATATATATATATATATATATATACATATACATATATATATACACTTTTTCTCATACCATTTTCCGTCGTTCCATCATGTTATATCCCAAGAGATTGGACATAGTTTCCTATGCTACATAGTTCTACTTTCCTTTGTTCTTTTCTTTTTTTTTTCTGTCTTTTCAGGGCCTCACCCAAGGCATATGGAAGTTCCCAGGCTAGGGGTCGAATCGGAGCTGCAGCTACCAGCCTACACCACAGCCACAACAACGTGGGATCCAAGCCAGGTCTGTGACCTACACCACAACTCACGGCAACGCCATATCCTTAACCCACTGAGCGAGGCCAGAGATCAAACCTGCATCCTCATAGATACTAGTCAGGTTCATTACCTCTGAGCCACAAAGGGAACTCCTTTTTTTTGTTTGTTTGTTTGTTTTTCTTTGTCTCGATCTAAACTCAGCCCTGAGCTGAGGCTCAGGGGCTGACCTGAGACTCAGCCCATCTCTGACCAGCTGGGAGCAGCTGGTACCGTAGGGCCCAAACTCCCTCCGGGGAAGAGACCTGAGCATGGTCTATCCCCCCCAAGGCTGCCGTTCTGTCGCAGAGGAGGAGGCTGCAGAGTAGTGGGGTTTGGACTCCAGGACGTGGAGAGACGGGGGGTGACTCCTGGGAAGAGACTAGAACCCATGCATGCCTGCAGGCGGGTCACCTTGGATGGGGAAGCCTGGTGAATGAAGGTGTGGGTTGGAGAGGCCAGCACTGGAGCAGGGCCTGGCTGACCCAGTTTCCAGATCGAGCCCTGGAGAGAGACCAGCTGGGGAGAGAAGTTGGGGTTCGAGCACAGAGGACAGGATGCTGTGGGCCTCTGGGCTGGCCCTTCCCTCCTCTCTACCTCAGCTCCTCATTAAATTAGACAATTTTGATGAGGTGACCCCCAGGGATCTTGTCACTCTAACATTCTGGGGGCCCTAGAGGGTGGGTGCTGCATAGATGACGGTGCAACTAGTGGGGCCAAGATACTTGCCATTCTCTGTCCAAATAGCCAGATGACCTTGAAAGATTCTTCATGACCTCACACTCCGAAGAGCTGGATGCAAAGCACAGTCCAACTTGCTTTGCTTCTCTGGAGAACATGTATGCTAGATACTGTGCCAAGGGCTTTGCAAATATTCTGTGCCAAGGGAGGTGGGCAGTTAACCTCTGATGGGCCCCAAATGCCCAGGCATGACCCTTTTCCAGCATGGAGGCTCCAGGCTGATGCGAAAGAACATGGGTGAAGGATAAGCCTGGCCCACCAGGCCCTCTTCTCAGAGTACGTGCCATCCTTCCTTTGCCGGGCCCCGGGGCCGAGTGGCTCCCGCCCGCCCTCCTCCTGCCCTCGTGTACTGGGCAGCCCGTTCCCGGGGCCCCAGCAAAGGCAGGCCGGGCTCCACAGGGACGCCCCAGCCAGGTGTGCAGTGCTGTGCTAAGCAGCCTGCCAGCCCCAACAGATGGCAGAGCGGAATCGCCATCCATCACAGCCGTAAGTGGCCACCTCCCCTCCCCGTGCCCCAGACAAATGGCTCCACTCCTCCGTCCCTCCAGCCACCTCCCTTGCCAAGCAGCCGGGCGGAGCTGTTTACTCAGCGAGTCCTGCGTGCGGAGCGGGGGGCGGGCAGAGCTGAGCATCAAACGGAGACCCATCCATCATCCCTGAGAGCCAGCGGCTCGCTCCACGGGCAAGGCAGAGGGTGCCAGGCGCTGCGTGTGTGTGTGTGTGTGTGTGTGTATGTGCACCTGCTCTGAGCCCCATCCCGTCTGCCCAAAAGACCTCAGTGGACCACACCCTCACAAGGAAGGACAGGGTCTTGCTGCTCGCCCATGACCCATCTGTCTGCCTCTGCCCTTGGTTTGAGCCCCAGGGCAGGACAAGCAGACAACTCAGGGCTCCCAGATGGGCTGGCCTTCAGCTTCTGCGTCCATTTGTCCACCTGTTAGGCCCACCAAACTGCGAGCCATATGCCAGGCCTCTCGGCAGGTCATAGAGCAAGAACGTAGGTCGGACCACCTATCAGGCCACTTAAGCTACGAGTGCCTACTTGACATCCAGAAATTAAAGCTATTAAACAGCTTAAAATCTCCATCCAACGGCTCTACCCCAAGAAGGAGGGAAACACAGAAGGGAGGTGGTGCTAAATCCTCGCCCTCCCGCCTCCCAGCTCTGGAATCCTGGGCTAACAATCTTAGCTTCAAAAATCTCAGTTAGCACACTGGGTATCCCAAGGGCTTTGTGTCCACCAGGCACCCAGCTGAGGCCTAGACAAGAGAAAACACACTGCATATGGCAGTGCTAAGCCCCAGGGCCCCGACAGACAGCTAGGTGGTCAGGGCAGCGGGCAAAAGCAGGCATTGGCAAGCTCTGGTGAGGACACAGGTAGGAAGCCACGCAGGGCAAGAGTGGGGTGGAAGAATAAATGTGAGCAATTGAGCCATTGAAAGAACTTGATAAAGATCCTCAGACTGGCCCTCTCCTATTTACCCAGTTTCTAAGCAGCATGCCTGAGGACACATTAAAGCTCAGGGCTCAGGGAGTTTCCATTGTGGTTCAGCAGGTTAAGAACCCAACTAGTATCCATAAGGATGTGGGTTCGATCCCTGGCCTCACTCAATGGGTTAAGGATTCGGCGTTGCAGTGAGCTGTGGTATAGGTCACAGATGTGACTTGGATCCAACATTGCTGTGGCTGTGGTGTAGGCCAGCGACTACTGCTCTGATTTGACCCCTTGCCTGGAAACCTCCATATGTCACAGGTGCAGCCCTAAAAAGACATAAATAAGAGTTCCCATTGTGTCTCAGGGGAAAGGAATTTGACTAGTATCCATGGGGGCGCAGGTTCCCTCCCTAGCCTCGTTCAGTGGGTTTAGGATCTGGCGTTGCCATGAGCTGTGGTATAGGTTGCAGACGCGGCTTGGATCCCACGTTGCTATGGCTGTGGTGTAGGCCGGCAACTGCAGTTCCAATTCGACCCCTAGCCTGGGAACCTCCATAAGCTGCGGGTGAGGGCCTAAAAAAAAAAAAAAAAGCAAGACAAAACATTAAAAAAAATTTTTAATTAAAGATAAATTTAAAAATAAATAAAAAGATACAAATAAAAAACAAAAAGACATAAATAAATTAAATAAGATATAAAGAAATATTTTTTTTTTTTTAAATAAAGCTCCTGGGTCAATTCTGTGAACAACTCAGAACAAGACAGGAAACTCATTCAATTGACTGCTGCATTCCTGGCTTACCACTGATGGGCCAGCACCTAGACAGCCGCTTAATTAGGACACGCCTAACATCCTGCTTCTGCTTACAAACATCAGAGTGTCAGGCACAAAAGATGGAGAGGACTGAGTTGGCATAAGTTCTTGTGAAGGTGCACTAACAAGGCCCTACCCATCCTTCAAGACCCAGATCATTCCTCAGCCCCCAGGCAGAGCCTTCTCCAGATGTCCCCATCACACATGCTGCCCCCAGCCTGAGCTTCGAACACTGGATCCCGCTCCCATTCTCTCCCTCACTGCAGGTGGTCTGCTCCTTCCTCTGAGGCTGGGACTAGGGCTGATTTACCTCCTACTCATATCCCAGAGACTAGAAAAATCCCTGACACAAATAGGGAATGAGTGAGTGAATGAATGCATGAATGAATGAATGAATTACACTTTTAGAGGTTCACAGGCTCTAAAGGAGCCAAGAAAGTTATACAGCTCCTCTAAAGATGTGACCTTTGGAGTTCCCATTATGGCTCGGTGGTAATGAACCCAGCTATTATCCGTGAGGACGAGGGTTCAATCTCTGGCGTCACTCAGTGGGTTAAGCATCCAGCATTGCCATGAGCTGCGATGTAGGTTGAAGACGCAGCTTGGATCCCAAGTTGCTGCAGCCGGGGTGTAGGCAGGCAGCTGCAGCTCCAGTTTGACCCCTGGCCTGGTAACTTCCATATGTCACGGGTGTGGCCCTAAAAAGACAAGGAAAAAAAAAAGGAAAGAAAGAAAGAAAGAAAGAAAGAAAGAAAGAAAGAAAGAAAGAAAGAAAGAAAGAAAGAGACCTTAGCAGAAATTGGCACAACACTGTAAATCAACTATACTTTAGCAAAAACATTTGTTTTTTTAAAGATGCCAGCTTAGCTAGGCTGCATCAATAGAAGTATTGTCTCCACAGCAATGGAGGAGAGCATTCCTCTGTGTTCTATGCTACTTGGAAAAATGTCCAGAAGAAGGAGATGAGGATGGAGGTAGAGTCTAAATAATACGTGCCGTGAAAATCTTCGAGGAAACCAGAGAGAGGAGCCTCAGGGCTCAGAAGAGCTGTCTGCAAAAACCTGATGGGTTGTCAGCCCCTTCCTCCACTGCTCTGCCTGGTCTCAGCCAGTGGAGATGTCAGACCGCCTGACACACCCCAGGGAAGGACAGAGAAGCAGGTGGCGTCTCCTGGACCGATGGGTGGCTCCTGGACCAGAAGGTTGTCCTGACCCACGGAAACAGCTGGGTCAGGCAAGACAGCTGGCAGATTCTCTAAACAAATAAATCTAAATTCCAAATGTAACTTCGTTCCAATTTTATATCCCAAACTTCTGTGTTTACTTCAAGGAGAAAGTACCATTTCGTGGTTTCCAGGACAATGCAGTTCATAATTTTTTCACACCTTTCCGAGCAGGTGACAGCTTGCTTACAAAACCTAATTCATTGCCCTGCCGGGCTCCAAGCTGTACTTTAACACACGCACCAACAGCACATCACAATAAAGTTAAAGACAGACAACTCTCTCCCTCCGCCCCAAATAGGCATTTTCTGGATCCAGCCATCCAAGAAGAAAGCCATGCCAAGTAGATACCTCCAGCGAGTCCTCAGAAAACTAGCAATAAGAGAGGCCTCCCTGTGTAATTTCCTCTTGGACCAAGCACCACCTCCTCACCCCCCTCCCCAACTTAATTGCAGGAGGAATTGTTATGCTAATTAGCATTATTCACAGAGTTAGCAGAGCACAGGGTCTAAATTTAGATCCCCTGTTGCAAAGAACTATGAACTCCCTGGGAGCTGGCAAAGATGCTGGTGGGCGGGCAGGTCCCTGGGGTGGGGACTCTCAGTGGGCTACAGAATGGGGGAGGGGAAAGCCATCTTCAGGCTTACTGGGGTCTTTAATTGGCAGGGGAAAGCCTGTGGTTCTTGGCAAGGAGGACTCTGAAAAGGGAAAATTCTCTGCCAAAAGAATATGGAGCAGAAGAGAAGGGAAACCCAGTGTGCCAGCCAGGCCAGGCACCCAGGTTACAGGTGGAAGGGCCAGTGTGATGAAGCAGCTCTGGTTTTGCCCAAGCCTGAACTTTTGACTTACAAGCTAGGTGGCCTTGGTGATGTAGCTTTGCCTGTCTGGGTGGGACTCAAAATACCTGCTTCAAACTATTACATTCAGAATAGATAAGGGATGAGGTCCTACTGTACAGCGCAGGGAACTATATCCAGTCTCTTGAGGTAGGACATGATGATGGAAGATAGTATGAGAAAAATAACGTGTATATGTATATGACTGGGTCACTTTGCGGTGCAGCAGAAATTGACACAACGCTATAAATCAACTGCACTCTAAAAAAAAAAAAAAAAAACTGCTTTTCAGGGCTGCTGTGACGGTTAAAGGGGTAAAGCTGCAAAGCCCCTAGTGCAGGTCCTGACCTGAGGGTAACACCTGCCAGCCGGATGAATGGTGGTGAAGGAGAAGGTGGATTCGGAGTGAAACCACCACCACCACCACCCGGAGAAGAAGGAGTTCTTGGTCTTGTTCTGTGAATAAGGAAACTGAAACCGGAGAGATGTTTGGAGGCCACCCAGGGTTAGAAGGTGTCAAAGAGCTGAGACTCAAAGCAGAATCTGTCTGATGGAACCAGCAGCGGGCTTCACCCCACCACCCCCAACCTCCCCCACCCCCATCCCAGAGCCCTGATCCTGGCGGGAGGGAACAGCAATTCAGCCCAGCTCTGGCCCGCCCTCCTATGCATCCCTCACGGCCCCATGGAAGTGGAAGACCAAGGTGGAGCCAACAAAGGCACAAAAGGCCAAGTTGGTCAGTCCCGCCTCCTACCTCTCCATCCCTATCATGTCAAGGGCGAGCAGAGGTGGCCTGGTGACCAGTGACCCTGGGCCCTCAGGTACAAGCGAGCCCTCCCCCTCGTGTATAGCCTGGTGGTTAAGAGCACGCACTCGGCCCGGACTGGAATCCCAGCTCTGTGTGACCTTGGACACCCTCTCTGGCCTTCAGTCTCCTCCTCTGTAAAGTGGGGACCACACTTCACAACCCCGCCTCACAGGGCTGGTATCTGAATCCAGTAAACTTACTCTCTGTGAGGCCCTCAGAACAGAGCCCAGCACGTATTAGGAGCCGTGTTCCTCTTAGTTGGTAGGAGACTCTGCAGCTCTGGGGCCCAGCCCTGTCCAGGACCGTGGCCTTGATCTCCTGTCTGGAAGTCCCTAAGCCAGTTTTCACCGTCAGCTCCTGATGGGTGGGGTTTCAGTGTGATGTCAAAGACTGAGGGAATGTGACGCCCTCCGAGGAGGGAGACGGTCTTGGATCTGAAGTTACATTCCAGCCCTGCAGATCTCCAGACTCCAAAGACGTCCTGGGCGCCCAGGGAATTTCCACATGTGGCCTGAATTCCCACAGGACCCTTGGCACCAGGATCCATGTTTGTAGTCTGGGAGCAAAGCTAAGGCTCCCCCTCACCCAAAACTCAGTGGAAGAACACCTGCCAGCTCCGCGGGCCTGTGATGCCTGTGAGCACGGGTCTGTGGGGCTGCTCTGGGCCCACAGGGGTCAGAGGTGGGCTCAACTCCCTGCACGTCTAGACCCTTACTAGCTACGGGCCTCTGGCACATCTCTGGGCCTCTTGGAGTCTCAACATTCTTCTTTTTTTTTTAGAGCCATGCCTGCAGCATATGGAAGTTTCCAGGCTAGTGGTCAAATCAGAGCTACAGCTGCCGGCCCATGCCACAGCCACAGCAACGCGGGATCTGAATTGCGTCTGTGACCCACACCGCCTCTTGCAGCAATGCCGGATCCTTAATCCACTGAGCGAGGCCAGGGATTGAACCCGCCTCCTCGTGGACACTGCGTCAGGTTCTTAACCCACTGAGCCTCAATGGGAACTCCTCAGATCCTCACTTTAAAGTGAAAAGGAAAACTCGTTCAGAGCAAAAGGCAGGTTGTGCAGATGAAGCAAGACAATGTGGTGTTGCTAATCAAGCTGGAAAGTGCCACCACTGTTCACATGGAGAGTGTCTCCTGGTGTACAGTCACAGATGGCACATCCGCTGCATGAGGACGACGGTGGGGGCCTGCGTTCTGGGCCCTCCCCCACCTGGGTGGCTCCTCCGTCGCTGATCCCTCTTTAGCCCCATGAACCCTGTCGTTTCCCAGTAGCCATCGTCCACCCCTGTCCTTCTCACTCGACAACGATCTGACCCTCCCATGGGCTCTCAGCTACCACCTCTAGGTTGAGAACTTGCTTTCCAAGTGCCACCCCTAGACCAGTTCTCTCTCCTAAGCTCCAGACCCTTCTATCCAGCTCCGGCTCAGACATCCAGCCCTGGGCATCCCACTGGCATTTCCGACCCAGCAGGCCCCGAGCTGAACCATCCCCTTGGATCTGCTCCTCCTCCTTGTTCTCCATCTTCAGAGCAAGTCCCCAGGAGCCAAAGCCGGAAACCTGCATCTCCCCTGCCTACCCCAAGCATCCAGTCACTCCTCAAGTCTTCCTAACTCCACCTCATAATAGCTCTTAAATTCAGCCACATCGCCCTCGGCCCTGGTCCAGGCCTCCTCTTCGCACCTGGACCAAGGGGCAGCCTCCATCCCATTCTCTTGGCACTTGCTTTGTCCCCTCCAAATCACACCATGGTCGGCAAATTCTTTATATACAGCAAACCTGCCAAGGCCCTTCCCGGGTTAAACCACCCTGAGGGCTTCCTACAGACACGGGTGTGAGTCCAAACTGAGTGGATCCTACAAGGCCTCTATCGTCTAAACTCCAGGACCTGGCACATGCTGGCCCTGAGCGACGGAAGGGCATGGGGGAGGTGGGCACATTCCTAGGAGTCGTGCCCGGGATGGATAGTTGACTTAATGAGCTCCAACTCTGGGCCAGGCTCTGTGCTAAGTACTTGACATGCATTTCCTCATTTGACCTTCGCTGCAACCCTCTGAGGCAGGCACTACTATTAGGTGGTGGGCAGAGATGACCGTCAAACCTGTCCGGCATCCCAACCCCCAGAACCTGTGACTATCACCCAACACAGCAAAAGAGATTTTGCAGATGGGATCACGTTAAGGACACTGAGATTATCCTGGTCATCTGGGGGAGCCCAGTGCCCACAAAGGGTCCTTAAAGGAAGGAATCCTATAAGAAGGTCCTTAGAAGAAGGCAGGAGGGTCGGAGTTAGAGAAGAAGGTGTGATGACAGAGACTAGAGCCACGTATCATGAAGATGGAAGCAGGGGCCACAAGCCAAAGGATGCAGGTGGCCTTCAGAAAGGCTAGGATGTTCCTGGAGTCCTCAGAAGGGACATAGCCTGAGACCCCTGGATTTAACTCGAATAGACCCATTTTGAGCTTCTGACCTCCAGAACTGTACAATAACACATCTGTGTTGTTTTAAGCCTTGAAGTAATTTGTGACCAGCAGCCACAGGACACTCATACACTTTATCTGCTTATCGCAGATAGGGAAAGCGAGACACAGAGGTGCCAGTTACACGCCAGAGTTAAACAGTGAGTGGCTGGCAGAGCCTGGATTCAAACTCGAGCCTCTGGCACCAGATTCCCAGGATAGGAATCTCAGGCCAATGAGGGTAGAGGAAAATGGGTCTGGACAAAAATCTGAGAATGAGTTCCCCGTCCTCGAGGAGGTGTTCAGAAGAAGCTATTTACCAAAGTTATTTACCAAACAGTAAATAGTTATTTACCAAAGTGTTCTAAGGGAAATTTCTTTATCTCTATTATCTGGATAGTGTTGGGTTTTTTTTTGGGGGGGTACCCATGTTATGCCAAAGTCCAGGGATTGAATCCAAGCCACAGAAGTAACCAGAGCAACAGCAGTGACAATCCCAAGTCTTTAACCACTAGGCCACCAGGGAACTCCCATCCAGGACACAGTGTTTTTCTCTTCTTTATTTCTCTCTGTCCCCTCCCCCCCTTTTAGGGCCGTACCCATGGCATATGGAAGTTCCCAGGCTAGGGGTTGAATCGGAGCTGCACGCCACAGCCAGCCACAGCCACTGCAACGCCAGATCCAAGCCAAGCCTGAAACCTACTCTGCAGCTCATGGCAACGCGGA
This sequence comes from Catagonus wagneri, assembly GCA_004024745.2. NCBI lineage: Eukaryota > Metazoa > Chordata > Mammalia > Artiodactyla > Tayassuidae > Catagonus > Catagonus wagneri. Next base: position 2,215,012 of record PVHT020000046.1, on the reverse strand, counting down.
TCCGTAACCCTGAGAGAGGCAGGGATCGAACATGCATTCTCATGGATATTAGTCAAATTCTTAACCTGCTGAGCCACAACAGAAACTCCCAGGACAGTGTTTTTTCAATCACTTAGCAGCAGAACCCTTCCACTGCAAGAGTGTCTCTTGGGATCCCTAATTAATAAAATCCAGGTCAAAGAGGAGATTCCCGGTTGGACGGATCAGGGGGTGTAGGGCCTGGAGAGTTTCCACCTACTGGGCTGCCCCTCCCTGCAGACCCTGCCGCGCTTCTGCAGGACCCCAGGGTGCCATGGAACAGCGTTCGAAAGCACCGACCTGCAGGCTTTCTGAGGTTCCCCCAGGTCTGTGGTCCCAGGAACCTGAGGAATTCCCAGGAGACACACAGCAGGAACACGTGGTGTGTCTCAGAGCCCCTGAAAAGGGGCGGGGGGGGGGACCCAGAGAGGGTTTAAGAGCCTGTCGCAGATGCTACTAACGATTTTTAGTTATTTAATCCTTCTAGACCATTGACAGGTCCCCATAACTTAGGGTTTATTTGCTTTCTCTTGAATGTCACATATAATTCTTGTCGAAACGTTTATTTGCTTAATGCAACTTTTAGTGCCCGGGTAATTTATTCCCCTTATTTGTCAGCCTGGAGGAAGGCAGGCTACTTTTAGCCTCTGGCTGGATTGTAGAAAGTCATACTGTGGTCCCCAGCCTTCCACCTCCGCCACACAATGGGGCGCTCTGGCTGCCGCACACCTCTCCCCAAGAAAAGCCAAGTCCACGCCACTTCAAGGCCTCCAGCTCCTCCCACACCGTCTGCAGCCTCAGTTCCATCCAGAAACCAGAGTTTTGTTTTCTGCAAAGAAAAAGAGCAACCAATGAGGAGGTGAATTGTATCATCACACGCCCCTGGGGAGTCAAAAATCAATTCTCTGGATTCGATGTCGTTTACAAATTGAATCCATTCAATGAGTTGTGAGGGAATTCGATTTGGCTAACACTAATTGAGCGCCTACTATGTGCCGGGCCCTCTACTGGGCTGGGGATTCGGCAATAAACAAGCCTCCGCGCCCTGGAGGTGGTGACAGCCGGTTTGGGAGATGGGCATGCAAACCAATAAGTGCAGCACAATCGGGCTGTAATGGGGGAGCAGACAGGGTGCTGGGGGCATGTGCGCGGAGGGCCTGTGGGGGAGGAGCTGCCCTGCCCTGGGAACCAGCCAAGATGGGGAGGCAGCAAGGGGCAAAGCCTCACACTGTCTCAGAGGATGGGGTTTATGGCACTGCACACCCAAGGAGCCTGTTGCAGAGGAAATGCAGGTTGGAACGGGGTGTGCTGGGAGCGGTGTCAGGACACACGGGCTAGAGAGGCTGAGGCCAGACCATCGCAGGCCTTGGATGCTGTCCAGTGGCTTCGATGTCACCCACAGGCAAGGGTGAGGCCGCTGATAGTCTGTGTTCAGAGGCCACTGTGACCTCGGTGCATTAGCGAACCAAGATGAGACTGGCGTCAGGTGTGCAGGGCCACCTCGGGGGGGTCTTCACGATAATATAGGAGAAGCTAATCCAGGGAGGTAGGGATGGAGGCGGGATGAGGGAGCCGCGTGCCTTGGAGAGATGTAGCCTTCATTTGATGTGGCTGTGAGGACGGGGGTCTCAGGAGCCATCCCTGAACGGAGATTAGGCAAGAGGAGGCAGGCTCTGGACATGTCAAGTCAGAACGGCCTGGAGCGACCCCAGTAGGAAGGATGGCCCCGTGGCTGTTGGAAAAGAAGGTTGTTGGAAGGAAGGGCAGGCCTGTCTGGGCCTGGCTCACTGGCCAGAGAGGACTGAGCGAGCCCGCAGACACCTGGGGACCCAGGATGAGGCTGGGACAGATTGTCTCCCCAACCCAGCTCTCGGCTGTTCTGGCCCCACAAAGGGGTGCTGGCCGCTCCACACGTGCCCCACACCCCCCGCCCACATACTTGGTGACAGACGCACACCTGGAGCAGGAAAGATTCCTATGAGGAGTTCCCTGACGCTCTGCAGTCCTTTCAGAGATGGGGGAGGAAGTCACATGGGGACTCCCACGCCTCCAAAGGGACAGGAGAGAAATGGGGGCACACGCCGAGACTGTGGGTCCTCAGAAACCTAGAGAAGGGCTGGGCTGGGGGGTGAACCAAAGGCCATCTCAGTGATGAGGGGACCCCAAAGGCCATCTCAGAAGTTCCCCCAGGACCCCTTCCCCACTCCAGACCTGGCTGTCCCAACAGCCTGGGAGAGTGGGCTGAAATGAGTGTAGGGAAGCCCGGGAGTAGAGCCGGGCCACCCTCCCAGGCAGAGAGAAGGGACTGCTAGCTTCCAGAAACTTCTGGAAAAGTCTGAACACAGAGGTCTTAGTGGGGTCACCCGGGCACGAGCAGTGGCTGCATGGGCAAGACAAGAAGGAGTCACCACAGGGAAGGATGGGAGCTGCACGTCCTCACGTCACGGCATAGACTTCAGCCTCAAGCTGGGCCAGAGCTCAGATCCCAACACTGCTACTGACAGAGGTGTCCTTGAGCAAGTCACTTAACCACTCTAGGCCTCAGTTTCTTTTTTTTACATTTATTTTTCACCACCGTTTTATTGAGATATAACTAACATACAGCACTGTAAGTTTGAGGTGTACAACATAATGATTTGACTTGCCTATATCATCAAATGACTACAGTGAGTTTGGTGAACATTCATCATGTCATCCATTTTCTTAACCTAAATAGAGATGATAATAACAGCGTCCCCCATAGATAATTGCTAGGAAAATTAAATGAGGAATAACATGAAGCATTTAGCACGGTGTCTAGCACTTGATAAGCACCCACTAAGTAGGTACCTCTTTTTTTTCTTTAACCATCATCATTTTTATAAGAGGAGCTCCAAGCGTTCATGTTGTAGCTCAGTGGTAATGGACCCATCTAGTACTCATGAGGACACAACTTTGATCCACGGCATCGCTCAGTGGGTTAAGGATCTGGCGTTGCTGTGAGCTGTGGTGTAGGTCACAGATGAGGCTCGGATCTCACTTTGCTGTGGCTGTGGCATAGGCCAGAGCTGTGGCTCTGATTCAACCCCTAGCCTGGGAATCTCCATATGCCATCAGTGTGGCCCTTAAAAAAAAAAAAACAAAACTAGGAGCTCCAAAAGCTAGAGTGTGTACATCTCAGTCCTGTCCAGAAAATATCTAAATCTGGCAGAATTCATTGTGAGTCCTAATCCTGGGAAGGAGCGTCCGTGTTCTAAATCAACACCCCAGCCCCTAGCAGGCAAGAGGCCACCCCAGACTCTTATCACCTCCCTCCTGGTGGCCCACAGGCAGAGCCAAGATCACACCCTCAAACCATGGTTGCGCCAGCAGTCCCTAAGGGGGACAGCCCCATTGTAGGAACCAGTCATCCCCGGACAACCTCTCCAGCTCTTTCACCTTTAGGTTCAGCTCTGGCCTGGATGAAGGGGTCCCCTCCCCTTCTGTAGAGGCTTATCACCAGCAAGGGTCTGCTCCCTGGACCTCCTCTGCAGGAATCGGCTCAGGACCTGATTGGGGGAGCCACAGCCTCTCCCTAGGGGGCTGACAGAGGAGCCCCCCTTCCCCACGCCAAGGACTGCAGGCTCCTTCCCCATTTCTGTGTTCACCAGCTCCCATTTTCCTGGGCACCTACTAGGAGTCACCCCAGGGAACACAGCAGCCAGCTTTCCACAATTGTGCCAAGAAACTGAAACCCTCAGATAACAAAGAACCCAAAAGTCATTGCTAATCACATTTGCATAATATGATTTTTTTTTTAGCAGATTTACCTCCCTAATTACTCTTGTCTCTAGCCAATATTAAAGTGATTTTGCACTCCCTGAGCATGCTGGTGATGAGTGAGGCTGCTCCAGAGGTGGGTGGGGAGCCAAGCTAAGTCATCCTGGAGGCTGAGGTTTTGCGACAAAGTGGATAATTCCTAAGTGAGGAATTAATAAGGCCCACCTACATTCCTAGTCAGGGAAAAAAAGTAACAACCGATGTGTGTACAGGGTTTAGAGCTCACAAAAGACTTCCACAAACTTCCCCCATTTGATCTTCACAGTAACGCCTGCAACTCAATATACAGGTTGGGAAACTGAGGTTACCCATCCTAGGATATTTAGGAGTCAGTCCAGGACTTCAACTCAGATCTCCTAGATCCCAAGCTCTTCAGGGAGGGTCTCCCTAAAAGACCTTCTTTTTTTCATTTCTTTTTTGGCTGCTTCACAGCTTATAGAGTTCCCAAGCCAGGGATTAGATCTGAGCTGCAGTTACGACCTATACCACAGCTGCGGGGATACAAGATCCTTTAACACACTGTGCCAAGCTGGGGACCGAAACTGCATCCTGGCACTACAGAGATGCCACCAATCCTGTTGCACCACAGTGGGAACTCCGCCTTCTTCTTAATTGCACAACCTCTACCAGAGATCTGGATACTGGAGCAAAGAGAACTCATGGCCCGATTTGTTCACACCTCGCCTCCCTGGGTCCATGCCCCTGGGTATGCCCCCAGCACATTGACTCTAGAATTGGCCACATGACTTGCTTTCACCAGTGGGACAGTATAGAAAATATCTCAAGCAGAAACTTGGAAAGTGCTTGCTCCATGAGTGTAGCCTCATGCCATCCTTGGAGTCCTTCAACTACCATGTGAACAAGCCCAGGCTAACTTATTGGAAGATGGGAGACATATGGTTCAGTGACCCTCATCACCCCAAACAACAGCTGCCCAACCACCAGATGGGTGTGCCAGGCCATTTGAATCCATCCAGGTCCAGCTGACATAAGCGATTCTGCCGAGATTAGCCAAGTTAACTCAGATCATAGACTTGCCCTGCCAGCCAGTCTAAGTGCCAGAATATTTTGTTACACAGCAAAAACTAACTGATACAGGTAGCATTGATTCTCACTGCAAGAGATCTGCTGCTGGGGAGTATTTCCATACACAGCCAGGCCCACCTTCTCATTCTATGCTGCCATTTTTGAGCTTTAATCCAGGCTGAGTGATTTCTTCACCCCAAAGACCTGGACTTGCTCAGTTCCAAAGTACTGTTCTCAGAACTTTTAGAAGGCATACTCCTTGATCCACCATCTCACACTCCATAAACTGTCTTCCTTAGTAAATCCCAATTACTGGCCTCACGCATTCTTTACCCCTAGAAAGACCCCATATGACGTCAACTGGAATTTCAGAGACAATTGCCTGGGAAAACTAAGCCAGATCTTGGAAAGCTCATAGGCAAATCTACACTGCCACCAATGTCAGCTTTATCTAAGTCCAGGCACATGGAGTTCTAAATCTTCCCACTGGTCTTAAGAGGTGGCCCTGCTTGAGGCTGGACCTGGATCCTTTTCTCCAGATGGTGCTGGCCCCAGTCATGCTTCTGTAATCAACTCTGTTCTTCTGGGGAGGTGAAGAGCATCCATTGCGGACTAAGAGTACTTGGCATGTAGTAAGTGCTATTTAAGCACCAGCTCTCATTACTTCTACCACATCTCCTATTATAATTATTATGATTGTCATTCATGTTCTTATTTTCTATGTCTCAGAGAAGGATCCTGGAGGAGAAAGCTCAAGCTCGTGCTCTTGGCTTCAAGCCCTCACTTTAGCCTCATGGAAGTCCCTTTAGCCTGTGCAGAGTCCCACAAAATGCCATTCTCTTCCCTGCTTTCTTTTTCCTGGACCTAAGCCCAGGAGGTGGTCTCTGAAAGTTTCTCTTTCTGACTCATTAGCCCTAAAGTTGTTCTGAAATCTACACACAGGACTATTTCTTTTTTTTTTTTTTTTTGTCTTTTTGCCTTTATCTAGAGCCGCACCCGTGGCATATGGAGGTTCCCAGGCTAGGGGTCTAACAGAAGCTGTATCTGCTGGCCTTTGCCACAGCCATAGCAACACGGAATCCGAGCCGCGTCTGCAGCCTACACCACAGCTCACGGCAACACCAGATCCTTAACCCACTGAGCAAGGCCAGGGATCAAACCCGCAACCTCATCGTTCCTAGTCTGATTTGTTAACCACTGAGCCACAAGGGGAGCTCCTACACACAGGACTATTTCTAATTCTGTGGCAAAGACAAGCTTTCTTACTGCAGTTCCCCCTAGAAGTCCATCCTCCTTTCTATGCTCACCCCTCACTTGAAGGTCATGTAGGGTGACTCGAAGCTATAAACCTGGAGTCAGAGGAATCTAGGTTCAAATCCTGGCTGAAGAACTCACTAATTGTATAGCCTTGGGCAACTTATCACTTAACCTCTGAGTTTAGAGTTCTTCATCTTTAAGATGGGTTCTTAAGACCGCACCCTAAAGTTTTTGTGAAAGTTAAATGAGATAAGGTACATGTATTAGAGTCAGAGTAGCTGCTGTGAAAAAGAAGCCCTGATATTTCAATAACTTAACACAATTAGATGTGTCTTTCTCATTCACATAATAGTTGAATGAGGTTTTTTCTGTTTACTTGGTGATGTGGGGTCCCAGCGTGCTTCTATCTAGTGGCTTTGACATCCACTAGAGGCATGAGGCTCTCTGCATCCAGTCAATAGACAGGAAAGAGAATTTGGAGAAGATACACCTTATTCTTATCCATTTTGAACCAGAAGGATCATGCATTCCCCCCTTACATTCCATTGATGAGACCAAGCCAGGGGCCCCATCTGGATGCAGGAGGGATTAAGAATAGAAATAGTCCCTGGCTGGGTAGCACTTCCCAGTGACAGCTCTGTAGGATGGAGGGGTGTTAAGAGGAAACAAGCCTATGGTGGAGAGACGCCCGATCAGGTCTACTTACATCTATGGGTGCTTAAAGACATACCTGGGATGCACTGTAAGTAGTTATAATGGCTGCTTCTACCACTGCTGCCACCATGACAACCCCCACTGCTACTACTGATATTTTTATTAATAGTTGCTCTATAAAGTAGAGACAATAATACCAATCTTATGAGTATTAAAAGATGTTAAAACATAAATGATACTATCTGTCTCTTCCTCTACCCACATCAAAGTCCTCAGCTGCCCCTAGAGTACTTCCTAGGGTCAGGCACTCCTAGGCTGAGCTCCTGCAGGGGAGACACATATGGGGCTCAGCACCCTTATAAATTGAAAGCCAGCCCCTCTTGCTGGCTCATCCCCTACCCAAGATTGTCTAGGCCATTTGTCCCTTTTCCTCACCCTCCTAAGAACCACTAGAGAGTTCCCCAGTTCAGGCTGACCATGATGTATCTGTGGTCAGAACAGAGTGTTCTCTGCCCGCTTCTCTCTGCAGCTCATAATGGACTCAAAGTAAGGTTTCATGCATTATGTCCCTTTCGCCCATGACTGTTTCTTTTCCAGTACGAATGACATTTCAGGTAGCTATTTTCCAAGTGTTCCTTCCCACCATCCCACTCACTCAAGTTCCTTTAATTCCCACTACCTACCGTTTTCTCTAGACTGTTTACTGTGGAAAGGATTTTATTTGCAGGAGCAGGTCTTCAGAATGGGGCCACCCATTTAAACGTGGCTTATCCTAAGACCAAGTTGCTGAAGGTCAGAGTGGACTTTCCGGACAGGCAATGGGGCAGTTTGTGTGATCTTATGTTTTCATCACTTTGCAAAAGAGAAAAGGCAGAGGCCTGTGTTTGAGACACAGATATAAGGGGATGAAGTTAGGAGGAGAAATCTAAAGAGAAGGATGGATAAGACCAGATAGGACTCATCAAACATGCATTCCATTCTGCCCTCTTTCTCCAGAATGATCTAGTGGATTTGAATTCTTGTTCTATCTCCCTGGCTGTGGGATTTTCAACAAATCATTCAACTTCCCTGAACCTCAGTTTCTTAATCTAAAAAGCAATGCCCACTTCATAGATTTATGGAGATGGTTAAACACACTTAACATATGCAATACAGTCAGCATAATGCATGATGCTTACTAAGGTGGCCTGTAAACAATAATTCCCTTTGCTTTCCTCCTTCCAAAAGAAATGCAGATTAAACTTTCTGAGTCTGAGCCTAGCTGGGAAATTTCCAATTTTTTCAAAAAAGGATTTTTCTGAGTATAAAAGTAGCACATTGTTAATATATCTTTATGTAATAGAGCCTTTGCAATGCTGCTGAAGCTGACTCAGAGCCACAGGGCAGGAAAGAATGGCCACAGAAAGAAAAAAATCTTGCGGTATAAACTTCATATTATGTTGCCAGTGTTGAATTTTTTAATCTACAAAAAACAATTTTATAATGGTTTCAACCTAAATCAAGTAATAATGAATGATAATAATAATAATATCTGCTGTGAATGAATTCCCAGTGTGGTGCAATGGATTGAGAATCTGACTGCAGTGGCTTGGGTTGCTGCAGAGGCACTCAGATTCAATTCCTGACCCAGAGCAGTGAGTTAAAGTATCAGTCATTGTTGCAGCTGCAGCATAGGTCCAGTTGCAGCTCAGATTCAGTTGCTGGCCTGGAAACTTCCATATACCACGGGTGCAGCCATAAAAAAAGTATGGTAGGGAGTACCCATTGTGGCTCAGTGGTAACAAACTTGACTAGTATCCATGAAGATGTGGGTTCGATTCTTGGCCTCGCTCAGTGGGTTAAGGATCTAGTGTTGCCATGAGCTGTGGTGTCAGTCGCAGACACAGCTGGAATCCTGCGTTGCTGTGGCTGTGGTGTAGGCTGGCAGCTGTAGCTCCAATTTGACCCCTAGCCTGGGAACTTCCATATGCCCCAGGTGCGGCCCTAAAAAGACAAAACAAAAAACAAACAAAAAAGATAAGTGCTTATATAGTGCTTACTATGTACAAAGCCTTTGTTTAAGGATCTTAGTGTTCATTAACTCTGCACACCACCTCTGCAAGGTAGATACTATTATAAATCCTTTTTATGGCTAAGGAAACTTCAGCACAGAGAGGTTAAGTGACTTGCCTGAAATCACACAGGTGAGTGGCAGAGCTGGCATTTGAACCCAGGTGGTTTAGATTTAGTGGCCATGACTTAAGCTACTAGATTTTACTGCCTTCTGCATGAATCTTTGAGAAGCTTCCTGAGGAGGATCCTACCTATCTGCTCTCAGATAAACAGGGAGGAAGGAGGCAGCAAAGTTGGGTCATCAGGGATGCCCCAAGGAAGAAGAGAGAGGCTAACCCCTCAGAGTCAGCCTGCAGTCCTGAGCCCACCCTAGGAAGGGTGATGACGCTCTCTCCAGAACTACAAAGCAGGTACTGGCAGGCATCCAACCCCTCCCTCTTTCTCGAGCATTTCATTTCTCTGTCCTTTGTGGCATGACCCTCATAAAACTATTCATTTCTTAATTTTGATGGCAGAAAAGAATTTAATCAAGTTGCTTGAATATGACGACAGCCTCCTGCTAAGCCAGCTGCCTCCCAAGGGTCATTGGGAGACAACGCCCTGTTAATATTTAGCTCCAACAGCAAACATTATGGCTTTCAATTTAGAAGATTATGCTTCTGGTTAGTTATGTATCATATGTGCATGCGCGCGCGCACTGGGTGGCTCATCTCATCAGCACAGGAGCATTTTGCCAGGGTTATAAAAAATGCCATTTTCTCTGTGAGCCCTTTCCACTCAGTGATCCAGTGAAGTAACATCGGTATCAAAACCATGTTCTGAAAAATAATTGATCTATTCCGCAGCTCAGAGGCCTGCATTCCAACCGCCCCAAAGAGCCATTTTCAAGGGAAGCCAGGGGCCACCGTAGGAGGGGGCTTCAGGGAGGGATCAGTGTCCGTGGAGCTGGAAGCCAAGAGGGATGCTGGGAGCTGTCCGTGGTGCTGAACACAAGCTGAACCAGGATTGTCCGGCAGTGGGAACGAATACAGCCCGGAGGGACTGGCTGACTGGGGAGCTGTGCCTATTCAAGGGTCTTGGATCATTACATTTTCCTTCTTTCCAGAGCTCCCAATCCTCTCTCTAATTCTGGATCCAATCCTCAGGTGCCTGCTCTCCTGCTTGCTCTCTCTGGCGTCTGCCTGAGTCCTGAGGAACTCATTCTTACTAGCCCTTTCATGATTTTTCTTCCTTTTTTTTTCTTCTCCTTTTCTTTTTTGTTTGGACCCTTCCTTATGAGGGCACAGAACCTTGAGTGGGTCTGAGAAGCTCAATATTTCTGAAGTGCAGACCCATCTTGCCTCCCTTTATCCGTGCTTCCTCACCTCGGTTTCTCTTTCTGTCTGATCATCTGCATTCTCTACTTTGGCCCTTCCCTCTTCTCTCCCCTTCCTGTCTACATGCCTTTCCTTCTCTCTGTCTCCTTCCTTACCCACTTCTTGACACTTTCTCAATCTCTTTTTCACTCTCTCCCTCTTCTCTTTCTCTCTCCCCCCCTCCTTCCTTTCTCTTTCTCTGTTTCTCTCCCTGTCTCTCTCTCTCTCCCCTTCTCTTGCCCCCACCTGCCTTCCTCATGGTCTCTCTCACTCTTAACATCTCTTTGTCTCTCTCCATTATACTTGCTCTTTTCCCCTCTCATTTCCTCTCTCACTATTTTCTCATTCCTTTCTATTTCCCACCCTCACTCTAACTCCCTCCTTCTCTTCCGGCTTTGTCACTTTCTCTCCCTCTCTACCCTTCTTTTCTTCATTCCTTCCTTCTATCCCTTCTTTTCACTCCTCCTTCTATCTCTCCCTGTTTGTCTGTGTGTCTTTTCCCTTCCTGTCTCTCCCTTCCTTTCTGTCACGCCCACACTGCTCCCTTCCTCCCCCTTTCCACCTCTCTTCCCCCTCCCATCTTCTCTGTCTCTGCGCACAGATCTCCCGTCTAGGAGCCCCCAGCTGCCTGGCGAATTCATTTCAGCAGCTATTAGGGATCAGCACCTGCCCTGATACTTGGTAGTGAAGATGAGTTTGAGATAAGATGGGCTGTTTCAATCTCAGCACATCTGTAATTGCATTACCATTAAATTGCACCATTTTCCAAAGGTGAGAGCCCAGGGCCCTTGTGCTGAGAGTCTTCTGTAAATCCACTGCCAAGTCCTGCATGATGTGGAGGCCCCAGGCAGGGAGGAGAGTACACCCAGCTTGATTTGACCACGATATTAATCCCTCTTGTCTTCAGGGTCTCTTGTTTTCCATTTTGTTTCAAAAGTAAAAGAACCCCTGGGAATCATTATTTTCAACCTTCTCATGTCACAGACAAAGAAACTGAAGCTCAAAGAAAGGAAGGGAATTGCCCAAGGTCACTCAGGCATGAGTCAATGAGTCTGCAGATGTCCTACAACCTGCAGTCATCCAAAAACTAGGAGTAAGCAGGGAAAAGGAAGGGGAAGGGAAAAAACAGGAGCCAGAATTTTCAGGTTCCAAGAGAAATGACTTTGGTCTAACATGAAGGCTCTGTCAGATCTAGGGGGTAGGATACACAAATGGTACGTGGAGCAGAGCATAGCAACATCATGACTCTTGTGGTCTGTCAGGTTTGGCCAGGGATACAGAAAACAGGATTCAGCCCCAAGGAGAGGACAAAACTGGCAAAAGCTGAATGGGGATTGGGTACATTCATTCTCCAGACAGATGGGCTGGTATGCAGGGTAGGACTTTATTTGCAACTAGGACCTGGGAGACACAACCAGGAAATCAATACAGAAGGCAACACATAAACCCAGGCCATAACACAGGGGCTGGCAGCAGGGACTGAAGTCCAGGGGCCTACCCAGATTGTGTCTGTATGAAAAGAGAAGTTGGGAAGGATGGAGCCTGGGAGAATGAAGATCAGGTTGAGCTAGAGCCTAGAAGCAGGGGAGGCAAGACACAGCTGCTGGCTGGGGGTGAATTCAGCGGGAAAATCCGCACTACAGATTGGACATCAGGCAGCATTCCAGACAGGAGGTTACGAGAGAAAAGCGGATGACTCCAGGGAAGGGTCGGTATTGGCACAAAGCACCAAGCAGAAGAGGTCCAGTGGGCCAGAGAGGGTGTCACCAGACACAGGAGTCTGTCCTCTTAGGTTCTGCTCTCCCTTGTTGGTGCCCTGTTTCCTGCACATTAAGGCAAATAGATGTAGGATCGAGCATAGCCCAGGCTTGCTGTGTGTTAGGGGGTCATTCCCAATGCCCATCTACCGTTGACCTGCCTGAGGAAGGACACATTTGGGCCTCGAGAGGGCAAGGAAAATGTCACCACAGTGGCTTCCGATGGGTTTTGGAGCCCAGTGATGCCCACTCCCCAGCTCCTGGCCGCGATGGCACTGGGAACCTAAACAGGCAGGCTGAGCCGATGCGGGTCCTCAGGACATTATCTCCAGCTCCAGGGCTGGGAGGCCAGCAAGCAAACAAACAGCTGGCAAATGGATCCCTGTGCCCCACAGGTCATCCTGTGGCAATGGCTACACCTGCTTTGGCAAAGCAGTCACTTTGAAGCCCAGCCTGAGGCAGAGAGAGCATGCAGCACCCAGGGACAAAACAGGGAAGGGGTTAATGATGTGAAATAGCTCTGTGTATAATCTGGGTGCACTACAAGGGCTGCTGAGAGCCTCTAAAAGCTTCCCCGAGCTGGCCGGCCTCTGAGGCTGGCCTATTATGTTGTTTGCTACCTTGTGATCAGGATGAATCCAGCCCCTGCCAGCCCTGGTTCCAGCCATTCTACTCTTTTCCCCAAACTCCAAGCACCCATGGGGCCCCCACCATGGGTCAACGGGCACAAGGCCAGCTGCCCCTACAATTCTTAGATAAATCAATTAGGATAAATGAGCTTAGTGATGTGCGATGCCCTTGCTCCACTGTGTGCCTTCGGAACTATTCGTTCTCTGGAAAAGATTAATTGCAGGAGTACCGTACTAATGCTCTTTTAATGGAATCTGTTATTTAAGTTTAAGAAGAGCAGATATTGAATTTATGGGAGTTAGATACCTGTTATGCGCATCCCAAATCAGGGGCTATGAATGGAGCAAACCTCAGGATAGACCTGTTGAAACAGGAAAGCCAGTAATCGCTGTGACAGGAGGTTGTGCCAGGAGGTTGTGCTGAAATGGATTGCACGTGTTTGTGGAATTAAGTTTTCAGTCTATTTGAACAGGCATTATTATGTTGGTAGAAACAGAACAGAAAAACGGAAAAGGAGGTATTGAAAGGAAGAGGCTGGGTGACCTTAAAGTCATGGAGTGCGGTGTAGACAGAAAGAGCTTGTTTGATTTGGAGTCATATTAATAGAGGCACGATATCACAAGCAAAGGAGGTTTGAGCCTTGCGCTAGACAGTCATATATAAAGCGAAGAGTGGCAAAAATGATGAGAATTGGAAAACTGAATCCTATGAATGTTGCAAGTGGCTCCTGGGAAATGAGGATGAGAACAAGCAAAGCTGGCAAACATTCAGTCTCTAAAGCAGTGGCTCTTAGTCCTGGCTGCTTCTTAGAACCATCTGAGAAAAACTTCAGAAAACACCAACACCCCCAGACCTCCTCCCCAGAAATTGTTCCAATTAGTCTTAAGGGGACCCAGTCAAGAGTGTTTTTTTAAGCTCATCAGGTCACCCTAACGTACAGCCAAGACTGAGAACCACTGCCCTAAATGATGCCACCGGTATGAGGGGTTTGGGGCACTTATGTGCATCTCTGTAGCATGAAACACATGAATACCTGGAAGTTTTTGTCCTGATCGGTTGGGATCCCTTGGTGGGTAGACCAGCAGAAGATGGGGATGGAGTGAGCCGGCGGGAGGGGTTGAGTCAAGGTCTGGCTCCCGGGTAGAGGATGTTAGCAACTGAGCACAGCACTGAGCAGGTTGGACAACCTGAGGGGGCCCTAGAGAGCTGGCATTCATGCAACCAGCCTCACGTTTGTTTACCGAACCTTCGTAAAGGAGAACACGGAGAGGTCAGCAATGTCACCAGGATTCCCGGAGCCCAGTGTGGGCTGAAGGCAGTGCAACAGGTGTCTCTGGACAGAAGCAACACTCAGAGATGGATGGAAGGCTCAGAGCAGCATTATGGGCCAAAGCCGAGTACCTTAAGGGCCCCAGACAATCGCCAGGTGCCCAGAAGGGGCCATGGTCCTGAGCCCAGGAAGGAGGAATCTGGCAGGAACTGGGCGGAAGACCCAGGGTCTCACCCTCCCAGACAGAAGCTGGAGACTGAGTTTCTATCCCAGAAAAATCAGTCAGAACCAGAAGCCCCTCTGGCCGGGCACGGCGGGAGTGTGGCGGGGAGAAGGAAATTCGTACTTCCCAAACACCTGCTGGAGGCCAGGCCCTGAGCAGGGGCTCCAGGTCCGCCACCCCCTTCACTCCTAGCAATGGCCCTGCAATTGTAGGAAGTCAGCAGCATATTACAGAATTGAAATCTGAGGCTCAGGCCAGGCCCTGAGCAGGGGCTCCAGGTTCTCCACCCCCTTCGCTCCTAGCAATGGCCCTGCAACCTATTACAGAATTGAAATCTGAGGCTCAGGGTGCTTGGTCACAGCCAGGGTCTGGCTGCAAATCTCTTTCCATGGACCCAGTGGTGTAGGTCACAGACACAGTTCAGATCCCACGTTTCTGTGGCCGTGGTGCAGGCAGCTACATTGGCAGCTACAACTCCAATTCAGCCCCCAGCCTGGAAACCTCCGTATGCCATGGGTGCGGCCCTAAAGAGATTTAAAAAGAATAGTAAAAATAAATAAATAAATAAATAAAATTTTTAAACAGAATCTGAGAGTCTTCAGAGTCCCAGGAAACTGAAGTGGGGGATACAGGATACTTTGTGATGGAGAGTCTGGGCCAGGAGTTGGTGCTGTGCGCTGCTGGTTTCTCTACGGTAGAGGTTCTGAGAAGCCTCCAAGCTATCTGCCAAATGGGTTCAGCAGCCTCTGTGCTGTCCCCTGTGGGTGGTGCTGTGTGCTGCAGGGTCGTGGGATGGAGGGGTATAAAAGGTTTAGAAATATCACAGACCCCAAGTGGGGCAATGTCATCTTGCCGCCCGCAATGAAGCATGATCCTCTAATACATACACACACTCACATCCGCACATACACATACATAAATACGCACGTATACAGGTAGACACAGACACACGCAATGCTCATTTATACACAACCTACAAGTTACACCGTGTTTATTTCTCTCTTCTCATGCCCAAGCCTTTGATAAAGTTTTGTTTAAATATTTCAGCCCAGTCTCAATAGGCCAAAGTCTTTCTATGCTTGGGCCAGAATAAGAAATCAGGGGTAGGGTGCCTTTTAATGAACATAGAAGTTGCATGATAAATATTTGATGAAGGAAAGAATAGATGAATGAATGAATGAATGAATGAATGAATGAATGAATGATATTGCACTGCAATCGCAACCCTAACAATTCACACATATAGAACATTTTAGAGTAAACAATGAGCTTTAATACATTTTATCTCAGATAATCCTGTAAGAGGTATTATTCCCACTTGACAGATAAGGCATCTGAAGCTCAGAGAGGTTAAATCACTTTCCCAAAGATACCCAGCCAGTAAATGGAACAGGAGCTGTAGAGCAGAGAGCTGGGTGAGACCTGCACTTACAACACCTCAAGAGTTCTTTAAGTCCACAGTGACCTGCCCAGAAGCTCGCCTAGCCTCCCCCTCTCCTGCTCCCTGCCTCCTTTTCTCCATAGCGCTTCTCACTATTTGACTTTATTACTCAGGTATTCACGTATCCGTTATGGCCCTTCTCTCTCCCTTGTGAGCATGTTCCCGGAGGGCAGGGCTCTCTCCCTCTTGTTGATCGCTGTGCCCGGTGCCCAGGACAGAGCCCAGCACACAAATCCCCCACCAAGCATCGATTCATGCCTGCGATTCATGCCTGCTGAGGGATTGCTCTAGGGCACACGTTGGGGGCATGGGCGGTATTCTTGGTGACACGGCTGACTCCTCCACGTCCTCCTTTGCAAAGGTTCAGTACACAAATGTGAGGTTGGTTACCAATTATTTCTGCCATTTTTCATACAATGGAATTAACAGCTGGCTGAGCTACAATATATCAATTGTGTAAATTTCGAGGACATTTTCATGTTTCAATCTCCTTATGTATTTCTAGTTGACCAAACTTGTTCAAATTACCATTAACTGCAATCCCATCACCTGGCTCACTGGGCAGAAAGACAGTGGCTTGGGTTTAACTCTTCAAGGGCCATGGAGGGGGGAGGTCTGGGGCCAAGCAGGTGTGGAAAGAACCTGCTGTTAAAAGTCAGTCAGCTGCTTTCATCTATAGACCCTGTTTCTTATTTTCCACCGGGGCTCAGACCACTTTCCATCCGACTTCTGTACGTGGTCAGAAGGCCATTTCCTGCTATATGTCCACCCAAACCAATGGCTGATAGAACCCTTCCTTAAATACAGGCACACTTCAAATTCAAAGCCACATAGTGGACACAGGGAAAGAGAGATGCTGAGAAAGCGGGGGTTCTATTAGGAAAACATAATCCATTGGGAGTCAGGGGAGAAGAGAAACACTGGAAGTATTTTAGGGCAGGAACAAAAACTCATCACTCGATTCCTAATACCTGACGCAGAAGCTGGCACATACCAGGAACTAAACAGCACTTCCTGAATAAATGAATAAGTGAATATAATATAAAGATCACGCATAGGCTTGGAACCAGATAACTGGCTTCAAGTCCCGGTTCTACCATTCTGTGATCTTGGGCCAGTCACCCCCTGAGTGGTGGTTTTCATCTTTAGCACAAGCAGAACATTCAGAGTGGGAAGGTGTCACATGAACCACTCCCCCTCAATTTCCCAGAAGGAGAGAAGCCCTTGTAACTGTCAATAACGTTCAAGAACTGTCAAAAGTACACAAAGGAGCTACGTCAGTTGAGAAACAGAAGTCACAGTTCTGTTTACTTTGTGATGATATAAACTTCACGGTTTTTCCTTCCAGATTAAAAATATAAGCCTTCCACAGCTGCATCCAAAATCTGTAAACCTTTAAACCCTGTAGTCGAACCCTGCCTATGAGACAGAGACAATGATACGGGGTCTTCTCCACTGTCAGCCCAGACGTGGGCAGGTGCTCCCATCCCTGCCAACAAGGAGGGGGCATTCGGGGAAACACAGCTCACAGGTGACAGGGGGAAAGCTTCCTGGAGGAGGAGGCAAATGAAGTGAGCTCAGGGAAGCAGAGAGGCTTTGAAGGCCTGGTGATGTGGTTGGGTGATCGCCCTTGGTCTTGGGGTCATGAGAACTGGGGATGGTCGTAGGATTTTGCCCGTCTTAGCCTCAGCCCAGCCTGGCTTTGAGAATAATAACAAAAACAGTAGCAATGATCAATTGATTGAGCATGTGCTATGTGCCAGGCACATGCTAATTACATATAGGCAGAATCTCATTTAATCTTTAGGACTTCCCTGCAAAATAGATACTATTGTATTCTGAGATGGTGCCCAGTGATCTCATGGTATCCGTGCCCTTGCCTTAAGTGGGGACTGAACTTAGCGACTTTCTTCTAACAAATAGAATAGGGCAAAGGTACTAACTAGCATGTCACCTCCGAGAATAGGTTATTAAAGACTGAGACTTCTGTCTCATTTGTGTTCCCTCCCTGTTTCTCTCTCCCCCACTCTCTCCCCCTCCCTTTCCCTCTTTCTCTGTCTCCCTCCCTCCTTCTCTCTATCCCCCCTCCTCTCTCTACTCCCCCCCAACTCCCTTTCTCCCCCCACCTCTGGCTTTTCACGATGAATCCAGCTGGAAAGGCCATGTGGCAGGACACAGAGGACAGCCTCCAGCCAACTGCCAGTGGGGAACTGAGACCCTCAGTCCCACAGCCCTTGAGGAATTGAGTCCTGCCAACAACCTGTGCTTGAGTTAGGAAGTGAATTCTTCGCCAGCACAGTCTTTAGCTGAAACTACAGCCCATCCATAACTTGACCACAACCCGCGGGAGATGCTGAACAGAGAACTCAGCTGAGCCATGCCCGGCTTCCTGACTTACAGAAACTGCAAGATAATAAGTGTGTACTGTTTTCAACTACTAAATTGAGGGTGGGGTGGGGATATTGTTTATGCAGGAGTAGATAACTCATATGGTCATTATTTCCATTGTATAGGCGAAGGAACCAAGGCTCAGAGAAATCGCCAACATTGCCTGGGACACACGGTGAGTAAGTGGAGGTGCCCAGCTCAGAACCGAAGTTGATCTGACCTTGAAGCCTGCGTTCCTATCCACTAAGCACTCCTGCCTCCTCCCTAGGGCCCAGTACTGCAGAAGCCAAGTGGCCTGTCACAGGCCTGCTCAGCCACTGGTCCAAGGCACTCCTGTTTAGGGATTTGGTTTTAGTGGGCTTTGAGGCTTCGGTCACTTCTTGGTGAGACGCAATTGAGGCACATTGATTCCATGACTTTTGGTGCCACCTTGGATGGACACCCTGACCCTGGAGTAGGTGATCATATACAAGGAACAAGGATAAAGAAAGAGGCAAAGGAGAGAGATGCTGGCCGTGGTGAGAGAGCCCTTTGTAAAGCCGCCCCATCACTTTCCTCAGTGTTCCCAATGCTCACTCCTGAGCATTGCCCGGTACCCATTCCATCCAAGGTCCTCAGAACCATCTCAGCCCCAGCGGCCACCCACCTGTGCCAGATCTCTGATTGCTAACAGTTGAGCAGGACAAGACCACATTTGCCTGGATCTCCGTTCTTCGCCAGGGCCCAGGACAGGCCTCACCCAGAGGAGCTGGACCAGTGAAGTCCTGTGTGGTCAAGAACCCATGAACCTGGAGTCAGCCAGACTCGGTTCCAATCACTGCTCTACTGCTTATGTTCTATGTGACCTTGAATAACCTCTTTAGCCTCAGTTTCCCCATCTACAAAATGGAAACAATAATCTAAATAATAACAAAGTTTGGAGTTCCCATCATGGCTCAGTGGTAATGAACACAATTAGTATCCATGAGGATGCAGGTTCAAGCCCTGGCCTTGCTCAGTGGGTTAAGGGTCCTGCATGGCTGTGGCTCTGGCGTAGGCTTGTGGCTACAGCTCTGATTTGACCCCTAGACTGGAAATTTCCACATGCCACAGGTGTGGCCCTAAAAAAACAAACAAACAAAAACCCCCAATGCATTAAATAAATAAACAAATAAATAAAATCAAAGTTCTTAATCTAGTGCCTGACATGCCGTCAACACCTAATAAATGTCACCCCTTAAATTGTTACAGTTATTATTATTTCCTTATCTGTAATATTGGAATGCCTCCATATTTCATAGACCTACTTGTTGGCTATAAAACCATTATTGCATAGGCCACTGAGAAAGAAAAATGCTATCAGTTATAACCCCATCCATCGTGTTTCCTAGTTCAAAGTGTACATCTTAGGATCAAGGAAATACAGAAAAAGCGTTCACTTCACGGAGCTGTTGTGGGGACTGGAGGGGATAATAGCAAGGTGCTCAGTAAGTGTTTATTGAATCAATGGAGGCTGGACTCCCACCCAGGAACCAGGACTCCCAGTCCAGTGCTCTTCCACCCCGCAGCCTCCCCATCGCTGCCACTCTACAGCACCCATGGGGCAACAGGACCAAAGGCAGGGAGGTGGCTTCCATCAGCCCCTTTGCTGCACAGTGTCTCAGTTGCAAGACCCTCAGCCCTGCAGAGACGTGCTTCCTGAAGCCAAGGGAAGCCCAGCCCCAACCACCCTGGGGGGCCCCTCCTCCTTGCAGGCACATCCACAGGCAGCAGCCCGAGGGTCAGCCCATGGCCCCCTGGGACAGTGCTCAGGACTCCGTGCATCCCCACCCTCCTCCTGGGACTACGCTCTCTGAGCCTCAGCTTCCCTGTCTGCAGAATGGGCATGATGATTCCTACGAGAAGCCTGCGGGACAAGGCGTGTGAAAAACCCTGAACTTGCTCAGGTGCATTCGTTTCACTGGAATGAAGTCCCCCCAGACCTTTCTGTTGCCCACCTGACTTCCTTGCACACTTAATAGAGTCCAGCAACCTGTCCCTGCCGGTTCAGGGCCTGTCAGCCTCCCAAGGTCAGTGGCAGCTTGGGACTCGGAGCCAGGAAAGTGGACACTGGGCAGAGGTTTCTCCCTACAAGCCCCCTGAAGCTGGGATTGCACTGACCCTTTCAATAATTCCTTAGGAAGTTCTTCCCAAGATCTGCCCTGTGTCCTTCGGGGAGCAGGAGCCCAGGCCCCAGGCTGAGCAAATCCCAGTCACTAAAGGCGGCTGGATCACCGTCCCCTGCCCCTGAGGTGTCTGGGACAAACAGCAGCCCAGCCCCCAATTGGTAGGCATGCATCCCTTGGCCAGAACAGGCATCCACAAAGCTTCTCACTTGTCCAATTTCCAAACACATGAGTTCAAGCTTCTCTGTATCCAGGACTCTCTCCTAAGCACCTCTGTGCAGGACTATGTCCCTCCCCAGCCACCTCCTGCCAAGGTGACCAGGACTAAGATCACCTAGAGATGGGCCGCTGAGGCCACGTGAGCCCAGACACCCCACCCCCAGCCTGGAGCGCCTGGCTCACCAGAACCAGCTCGCTGCAGCTGCCGGGAAGCACAGTACCCCCTCCTTCCGTTTTGATGAGCTCCTTATCTCTCTGTGCAAATGAGGAGCACTTCACAGTAATCTAGCCCTGCTCCAGGCCTTGGCAGACTCTCCAAGAGAAAAGAGATGGATTTGAGTCATCCAATATTTACGTGCCCCCCACCGCCCTTTCCCCCTGCGCCGGCAGCCACGCCTATGAAGGGGGTGGGGTGACGCTGCGTGTTCCTACTCCCCTGATTCTTGTCCCCTGCCTGAGCCTTCCCCAGTGTCCAGGGACCCAGAAGTCCAAGGCCAAGTCCCCCACAGGTCATGTGGGGACCCACCCCGAGCAGGGCTCATACCCTAGAGAATTCACCAACGATATTAATTAATGTTCACCATTTTTGGAGACTCAGAAGGGTAGGCACTGGGCCACGTGCTTTTCATGAATAAGCTCATAGAAGCCCCAGGACAGCCCTGAGGTGGGGGTAGGGGGATAACTTAGTCCCATTTTTCAGATGAAAGGCATTAAGATGGAGTGCCTCAGCCACGGTCACAGGGCTGGCAAGTGGCAGGAGTGAACTGCAACTCCACCTCCGTCCACTCACATACTTCTGGGTCCAGGTCTCAAGCCGGATTTTTTTTTTCCCCCTCAAATGGACCCAGAAGGAATGCGAGACGGACTGCAAAGTACAGACCCAGATGATAAGGCAGAAAATCAATTTGTAATGGAGAAAGCCACGATCTGATCTCCCAGAGATGCCCAGGAGGGCCGAGCAGCCAAGCATGAGGCAGCGGCAGCTTCCCCAGAGCTTGGCTCTGCCTGCCTCGCTGGCTCCCTGCTCCAGAGGCAGGACCCGCGCAGCCGTGCACCATTTTCAGATTGTTGTTGCTAACAGGTTCCCACTGCCACTTCCCTCTTGGCGGTGGTGACTTCGTTGCAGATGCTGAATTCCAAGTGCAGTGAAGAATAAATATTTTAAGATTCTGTGGCCTGAGTCACTGGAGTTGGTGGCAGCTAATGCTTTGCAGCTGGCCCTGCCCACGGGCCTCCTTAGCATGCAATTAAGACGCAAAATAACATCCCTTAAAAGCTCCCCTCTGGGCTTCTTTGCTTCTCCCTTCAAGGCCCTAGTGGATTGAGACGGTCAGGAGCAGTGGGGAGGTGCTGTTCCAAACGATCTTACTGGCCAGAGCTCCAGGCTGGGTTGATGGGCTTGGCACAGAGCCGGCCTGGGTTTGGGACTCTAGTTCTCACTGCCCCCTCCTCCTGGCTCCCTGCAAGCCACCCCTGCACCAGAGCCCACACAAGCCTAAAAAGGCAAACCAGACTATCTCCCTAATAGAACATTCAATGACGCCCCCATGGCCTTGGCTTATATTCCAAACCCACCGAGAGTGACCTTCAAGCCAGACGCACTGATCACCTCCCGTTACCCTCAAATCTGATGTCTTCCTCCACTCTGCCTCTCCAACCACGTGGGCCATTCAAATTCCCCCAAACAAGACAAGCTCTTTCCTGCCTCAGGGGCTTTGTACTTGCGGTTCTACTTTCTCCCAGTCTGTGCACTGCCGGCTCCTTTTTAACCTTAAATATCACCTCTTCAAAGAAGCCTTCTGATCACCTCACGTAACAAGAAGAACTTACTATGGGCCAACGCTGAGCAGGTACTTTATAAGAACCTGGGGGGGAAGAAAACTGAGGCATAAACCTGAACTTGTCCAGGGCCAAATCAGGGTTTGAACCCAGGTATTCCAGCTTCAGAGTCCAGATGCTTAACCATTGTGCTACACTATCTCTGGCTAAAGTGGCTTCTTCCCCTCTGTCTTTATTTGGAAATCTTGTCTGTCACCCCAGCTGGGTGTCACTAGACCAGGGAAACACGAGCCTCTTCTATCTTATTCTCTCTTGTTTTTTGTTTTGTTTTGTTTTGTTTTTTATCTTTTTGCCTTTTATGTAGAGCCGCACCCGCGGCATATGGAGGTTCCCAGGCTAGGGGTCTAATCGGAGCTACAGCTGCCAGCCTATACCACAGCAACGCAGGATCCGAGCCACGTCTGCAACCTACACCACAGCTCACGGCAAAGCCGGATCCTTAACCCACTGAGCAAGGCCAGGGATCGAACCCGCAACCCCATGGTTCTTAGTCGGATTCGTTAACCACTGATCCACGAAAGGAACTCCATTATTCTCTCTTGTTCCTCCATCACCACAGCAGTGCCTGGCTGGGGGGGTTGCTCAATACACATCTATCGGACAAACAAATAAGGTATGAATGAATGGTGTTCCAACCCCCTTCACCCACTCCTGCCCTTTTTCTGCAGCGCTTTGGAGTCAGGCAAATGACACAGGCAAACCGAGCCTTGCCCACTGCATGGCACATAATAGGTCTTCACGGCCTGGGCACTAAACTGACTCTTTGGGAACAGACAAGTTAACATTTGTATCCGTTTCCCTTATTTAGACCTTATGCTGCAGCTGCTTCCAGAAACAAAAGGAAGACAAAAAAGCAAGCAGAGTTCGTAGTTCCTGAATTGCAACAGGCAGCAGAGAAGGCATAAATACAGAGGGAGATCCACTCAAGCTAAGGAGAATGCACCAATGGGCCAGCCAATAAGGGAATGGTAGAGGTCTCTGAGTCATTCGTGGGCAGGAGGGAAGAAGGAAGAGGCCCCACTTCTGAGCACATACTTTAGGAGGGTTATAGAACAAATTTATAGAACCTATTAAGACTGCTAATGAATGGTAAGAACATGTATGAGGGCATAGCTCTGGGGTCTGTAGGTGACCACGAGGTAAATATGGGCCAGTAGAGTCAAATGGCTGCTCAAGAAATTTAGTTCACTCTTAGGCTATATCAATAGGAGTATGATGTACAGATTAAGGGAGGTCATTTCCTCCCTGCACCTGCTTTGGCCAGACTCAGACCTCCCTCAAATGTTCTATGCAGGTCTCACTGCACAGGAGACAGCCTCAGGCCCACTGAAGGAATGGTGGCCACCCAGCTAGGAGGAGAATAAGCCAAAAGGCCTTGACTTTTTTTCTTTTTTTTTTTGGCTTTTTAGGGCCGCACTTGCAGCATATGAAAGCTCCCAGCCTAGGGATCGAATCAGAGCTGTAGTTGCTGGCCTACACCACAGCCACAGCAACGCAGGATCCAAGCCGCATCTATGACCTACACCACAGTTCATGGCAACGCCATATCCTTAACCCACTGAGCAAGGTCAGGGATCGAACCCGAATTCTCATGGATCCTAGTCGTTTTCATAAAACGCTGAGTCACGAAGGGAACTCCCAGGCCTTGATTTTCATTTGCAATCCCAGAAGGCTACCTGGAGATGGAGCTCAGATTCATAGAGAAAAGAAGATTTGAGTTACAGGACTTATATGGTAAAGGGACCTCACCCTAAGGGTAGTCACACTCCTGTCCTTTGCAGGGTTCGAGTCCCTTTTATTTGTGGAAGGCGGCAGAGGGGATGCTGGATGCGTGAAGGTTTAGCATGAAGGAACGAGCCTTCGAGCTCCTGTCCACAGGCCAGTAACATCTTTTCACCTGGGAGCTTATTAGAAATGGAGAATCTCAGCCCCCAGACCTACACGATCAGACTCTACATTTGATAAGATCCTTGGTGAGAGGCTCTGGGTCAGAGGGCGAGGAGGAGGAAAAGGCCTGGGGAAAAGGAAGTGGCTTGGTCACATGTTGGGAGGACGCTGGCTGAGCACCTCCCTGCTGTCAGGCCCAGGCAACCCCTGTGGAGAGTGGTCCAGTCTCCCCACTGAGGGTGGCTGGGTCCATGAAGGAGGCAGCGGGCTCCTAGGCAAGAAGAAGCCAGGTGCTGAGATGGGGCCTGTGCAAGGGGGGCAGTCAGTTCCAGGGGAGGGAAGTTGGGGGGAGCTCCCAGAAAAGGCTTTAAAATAACAGGTGACCTTATAAATCAACTGTACTAAAATAAAATTAAAATAAAATAAAATAAAAAATACAGGCCAACTTGTAAGTTAACTATACTTCAATAAAATAAAAATAAATAAAATAAAATAACAGGTGGCCTTTGTTCAAGGTCACAGAGCGAAGACATAACAGACACAAAACTGCAGGGGCCAGGCCCCCCATTCACCTGGTTGTGCTGTTGTGTGAGTGTGAGCTGTGTCTGTGCCCGTGCGTGAGTGCTTGGTGAATCTGCTGGGTGTGAACGTGTGTGCCTGTGTGTCACTGTGCACATGTACGAGTTGGGACATCTGGGCTTGTGGGTTTATGAGTGGCGTGTAAACGGGCGGGGGCTGGGAGCAGCGATGTGTCTTTGGTGAGTGTCAGGGTGCGAGAGTGTTTCTACAGACAGGGGTCCAGCCCTCCTGACCCCACCATGCACGGCCGTTGACCTCATGCAGCAGCGTCTCCTGTCTTGCAGTTCACGCAGCCAGGCCCGGGCTGACTGCTATGGCTGGCCCTGGGGAAGCAGGGATTGTCAGGTGTCAGGCTGGGAGCCAGGACACAAGGGGCCTTGTTCCTGATGAATCACCTCTGCCCATGAGGCGTCAGGCAGTTCACAGGCTCCTCTCTGTTCCCCAGTTTCCATTCCTAAGTGCAAGGGAGCAGGATATGGGATGAGGCCTGGAGCCGCCGTGGCTGCCGCTTCCATCGCCTCCACCGCCACTGCTGCCCCACCATGGGGTAGGGCTCACCAGCAAAACCGTAACGGGTCTCCATCAGGGAGTATCACCACCTCCCCCACCATCGTCACCTCCCCAAGGAGAATCCAGAAAAGTAATGCAGGAACAAGGGCTTCAAGGCTGAAGGTGAGCCAGGCAATGTTTGATGGTGTCAGGGATGGCGTGGGACAGTGACACAGGTAGTTGTAGAAGTCCCAATGGGAGCCAGAGATAGAGAGGGAAAACTAGGGACCTTGGGGAGACCACTGTCGGTTAGTAATCGCTCAAGAAAGCCATGAGAATGAAGCAGGCTTGCTTAACTATGAAACCGCAGATAAAAGCACAAGATATGCTGCAGGTCATTAAGTGAAAGATAAAATGAAACCTGCATTCAAGTTCAGCAAGATAAGGATCCTTAGGACCAAGGACAGGAAATTTAAGGGGAAGATGACATCCCAAAGTAGGAGGCCCTCGTTATACGAAAACCTGAGATAATTCAACATATTTTAGCACATGTTACCACCCTTCTGCTGATTTGAATAAAAACCAAGACAGTCCTAGTTTGACCTCATGAGAGTCAAATATCCTCTCACCAGATATGAAGGAGGAGCTATGATGGAATGAATGAATGATGAATGAATGAATGAATGAATGATGTAACATATGAATGATATAAACCTGCCGTCTACTCAGAGAAAGAGAAAGAGGAGGTCTTTTTCCCCTCCCTTTCCTTGGAGTATAAAACTGCAGCCCCTAATCCTCAGGGCAGAGCTTCCTTGCCTGCCTGCTTGCATCTCTCACAAGCGTCCTATCTTAATAAATCTATTTCTTGCCTATCACTTTGTCTTTTCACTGAATTCCTTCTGTGCTGAGGCACAAAGAACCTGAATCTCAGTAAGTCCAGACACAGGGTGAATGATTCTAACTTTAAAAAACCATGGGTTCAAGTCCTAATCTGGGCTTTGACTAGGTTCAAGTCATAAGTGTTGTCAGTTTCGATGGGAGGCACAGCTAGTCCTCTGGCTCCCAGGCCCAGGCCACCATATTCTCAAAACATCAGGAGGGCCAAAGCCCACCCCAAAAGAAGCTGCCTCGGGTCTTGCTCCATGTGTTGCCCGAGTCTTCCCTGGTACCTCCAGACCCCACTGGCTTCCCAGCCCCACACACAGATCCCTCCAGGC
This sequence comes from Catagonus wagneri, assembly GCA_004024745.2. NCBI lineage: Eukaryota > Metazoa > Chordata > Mammalia > Artiodactyla > Tayassuidae > Catagonus > Catagonus wagneri. The sequence continues at coordinate 2,188,769 of PVHT020000046.1, read as the reverse complement.
TCCTGCACTTGGGGAGAGGGTTGTGGGGTGGGTGGCTAAGAGCAGAAGGAGAGACACAGTAGGGAGCAGGCCCTGGCAGGGCACTGCTAGGCTGGGGTGTGAGTGTTGGGCTCAGTCCCAGGTGGATCAATAGCTCTTTAAGTGGCCCCAGGCAGGTCCCTGCCCTGCTCGGGCCCCAGCTTCCCTACCTGTAAAAGGACAGATATTCACACACCTGTCCATGGGACTATAGATGCTCCTGGCCATTTCTCTGACAGGGCGTCCAGAGCCAGGACCTCGCAGGGAGTGGAGGGAGATCTCCTAACCAGGGAGTGGCCACCCAAGGCTGAGACAAGGTGGAAGCCGCTGCCCAGCCAGCCTCCACCACCATAGTCAAGGAGCTGGCCCTACCCTGGGTTTGAATCCCGGCTCCACCACTTTCTTGTCATAGGACTGAGCAGGTGCTCAATGGTTCTTCCTACAGAATGGATGCAAACAAAACACTTGCCATGGTTCCTGGACCACAATGGGCCCCCAGCGGATGCCCACTGTGATTAGCTACTAGTGCCTGCCCAAGAGGGCCAGAGATGGCTTCATCTGGGACCACATTCTCCACGTGTGCTTCTCTTGCGCTTTGTTTTACCGGAATGGAGTTTGCTGGAGGCTGAGCAAGGGGACAGCTATTTCTCTAAATTGGAAGAATTTGGGTCACACAATGGAAACCCTGGCAACCCGCTCCAAAGGATGGGGGGCAAGGGGTGCCTGCCTGCGACATCTCAACCACTCCCATGGTGGTCTCCTAGATAACAGGAGGAGGGCACCCCCAGCCCAGGGCCCCCCCACCCTGTCCTAGAGGCCAGACCGAGCCTTCTCTCCTACCTCCACGAAGGAAGGGGCGGCCCTTCGGATGGGGACTTTACCCACTGCCAGCATCTCCTCATGTTTTATCAGTGCAGCTCACAAAGCACCTCCTCCATCCAAGTCAAGGCCAAAGGGAGCTCCCCCACCCTGGATACCAGGACCCACAAGGCTGCAGCTGCACCCACATTCCCTGGATCCCCACCACCATCCTCCAAGATCTGCCACGGGCTCCCTGATTGCTAATTTAGACTTTCCTGCCATCCCACGCAGGGGAATCAGGGGAAATCAAATTACCGAGTTATTCTCTCTTTTTGTACAGCTGATGGGCTGATTAGCTGTCAATCACGGCCTGCATTAACATCTGACACTGTGTGCATAACAATTACCAGTCACATTAAGGAAACCTTTCCTTTTCTCTCTAAAGGGAGATGGGAGGGGAGAGACAGGAGCGAGGAGGAGGCAGAAGGAGGCCCTGAAGAGAGGAGGAAATTCAATCAGCATAATTAGCTCAATCAGAGGAGAGCACCACTTCACCAGCTGAGCAGAGCTACCGCCACTGCCAAAGGCCCCCCAGCTGACCAGCTGCTCCGGAGCTCCTGCCCACCCACCCTGTCCGGCAGCAAGTGCCCGGCCTCTCCCCGCAGCCACTGCTCGGCCAAGGCAGGCTGCTCTTCCTGTCAGTCAACCATTGGCCCCACCCTCAGGCACTCCCTGCTCCAATCAGGCAGGCCCACTACTGCCTGCTTCTCTAGGACTGGCTCTGACCGAAGAAGGGGGACTATATAAGACTCCAAGGCTGAGGCAGAGTTGGGAGCTGGTTGTGACGTGAATGGGAACGGTTCCTGTTGGAATCTAAGTTTACGATTATTTTGTGGAAGAGACTTCCTTACATTTTGTGAACCATCCTAAAGTTCTTCGTGCTCCTTCCCTGGGTGGAGGGGGCCCATGCGCATCCTTTGGCCCTCAGCAATCCTTCTGAATTGTCCGACCTTCTTCAGGCCGAACTGCCTTTCTTCACTTGATTGTCTGGGATAGTTTGAAGCCCTCTTTCCTGTCCTAACGGCCCCCTCTGAACACTCTCCAAGTTGTCACTGTCCCTGAAACTAATCGGTATTCCGGGTATGTTGTAACCAACAGGGCCTTTTCAGGGACTCAGTTTCCCCATCTATAAAATAGGCCCCCTGAGGGCCCTCAGACTAGATTTTGAGAGACTCTCAGTCAGAGAAGCCCTTACTCTGGGTGCTGCAGCTGTCCCACCAGATCAGGGATGGGAGTTTGAACCATTTCCACAGGCTAGACATGGGGGACTTTTGTGGAATCCCCGTGTGTGCAATCTTTTTTTTTTTTATTAAGTAAAGTTGATTTACAATGTTGTGCCAATTTCTGCTGTATAGCAAAGTGACCCAGTCATACAGATAGGCCAATCTCCTCTTCTTAGAAGGACACCAGTCAGGTTGGGTTAGGACCCATCCCAATGCCTCATTGTAATGTAATCACCCCTTTAAAGACTCTCTCTCCAAATATTCTTTTTTTTTTTTTTTTGTCTTTTGTCTTTTGTCTTTTTAGGGCCGTGACTGTGACATATGGAAGTTCCCAGGCTAGGGGTTAAATGGGAACTACACCACAGCCACAGCAACTCTAGATCCGAGCCACATCTGCGACCTACACCACAGCTCATGACACCAGTTCCTTAACCCACTGAGTGAGGCCGCGTCCTCATGGATACTAGTCGGGTTCGTTAACCACTGAGCCATGATGAGAACTCCAAAATGGTTATATTCTGAGGTACTAGGAGTTGGGACTTCAGCAAATGAGTTCTATGGAGGTGCGGGAGGAAGGCGCAGTTCAGCCCAGAACACCCGGAGAATCAACAACAGAATTATCATTGTTGATATTGATCTTAATAGCCAGTGCCTATGTAGCACTTACTTCATGCCAGTCATGGGTCTAGGTGCTTTACGTGTTCTCATTTAAGCTGAGTGGGGAGTTCCTGTTGTGGCTCAGTAGGTTAAGAACCAGACTAGTAACTGTGAGGATGCAGGTTCAATCCCTGGGCTCGCCCCATGGGTTAAGGTTCTGGTGTTGCCATGAGCTGTGGTGTAGTTCATGGATGCAGCTTAGATCCCTTATTGCTGTGGCTGCGGCGTAGGCTGGAGGCTATGACTCCATTTGGACCCCTAGCCTGGGAACTTCCATATGCTGCAGGTGTGGCCCTCAAAAAAAAAAAAGAAAGAAAGAAAAAAGGAAAAGAAAAGAAAAAGCTGAGTGGGTCCTAGGAGCTGAGTAGGTCCTAGCAGGCAGGTATTACTATCATCCTAACTTTACAGATGTGAAAACCAAGGTCTAGGGAGGTTAAGTAACCTGCCTAGGAAACAGTGGAGCCAGGATTCAAATTCAGGCAGCTGGTTCCAACATCCACACTCTCAGAAACTGTATTCTACGCCTGTCTGCAAGGTCCTCAAAGGCTCACAGGCAGTGTTGGCCATCTTTCCCGGACCCAGGAAGCAAATAGTCCCCTGGCCTCCAGCCCAGCAGTCTCCACGGTAAGGCCAGTTCAGGCAACCTCCAGCCCAGACCTGGTACCCAGCCATATTTAGCCCAGAGAGCCAGACACCGCCCTCAGTACTCAGGAGGGTCTCCACATGCAGTATCATGGAGCACATCGGAGCCCAACAGCTTCCAGCACTTACCCAGCCTTCAGTAATGTTCCAGGCCCTGTGCTAAGTGCTTTGCAGACATTGTCATTCCATCCTTGCATTGGCCTTTGTTCCAGAGCCCGGTATTATGCCCGCTCTCTCCCCTCTCCCAGCAAGATCTCCCAGACTGACTTCAGCTGAGCCCACCCCAGCCTTGGGCATGTTGACAAATTTACTTACTCATTCAAAAATTTAATAGGGAGGGTCTCCTACGTGCCAGGCGCTGTTCTGGGTGTCAGGTACAAGTGGGAAAAAAAATACAAAGGACTCCTGCCTTTGTGAAGCTTATGATCTAGGAGGTAGCCACTTTAGATGGTGTGATCAGGAGAGGCCTCCCTGAGGAGGTGAACTGAGATCTGAATAAGCAGTCGGGCGGGAGGGAGAAGGGCAGGCAAGGCAGAGAAGATGCTAAGTGCAAAGGTCCTGAGGGACATTCAAGGGACCACATGAAGACCAGTTGGGCTGGAGTGGAGGAAACACGGAGACTGGTAGGAGATGATACTGATAAGGTTTGGTACCAGGATTTACCTTCACATCCCCATCAAAGGCAAGGCGACAGTTCCTCTCAATGTCTATTCCCAATCCTTCCAACTTCAGTTTAAACCTCATTGCGTTGCTCTGTCTTCAGTGAAGCCCAAACTAAAATCCAAGAACACTCAGCATGCTCCCATTCTGACAAAGTACCATCCCACCCAAAAGACCCAGGATCCTCCTCTCTCCCCCTATTCCAGGTGGCATTTAAAGAGGTGGCAGGGGTGAGGCTGGAAGCTTCTACCAGCTCAAGAAAATCTCCTTTCTGATGTTTTCAGCCGCTTTCCTCCATAGGCTGTCAGAGTGTGACAGGAACATTTCTTGCCAAAGGTCCCCTTATGTTACTGTCTAAACGCAGTCATAAATCCTTGCCTGAACCAGAGGCAAGGCCTCGTGTTTAGTATGAGAGGCACAGAGACCCATAGAGGACCCTCCTCCCCTCTCCATTCTATTTTCCTCTCCTTCTCTTCCCATTTCCTAGCTGCAGAAAGTGAAAGAAATGTTTCCGGAAGTCAGAATGCCTGGATTCTCATGTCTACATCCCGAACTACCAGCTGTGTCTCATGGCAGCAACAGATGAATCTATAAACAAGTGCAATGCATGTTATAGTCAATTAATGACTGAGGAGCCAAGGAAGTCCATGGGTTGGAGGGATGGGAGAGCTGCATTCCTTTATTCATTCAACAGCTATTTATTGAACACATACTCTATGTCAAGTGCTACACAAGGCACCTGAACCAGTTAGGGTCTGGTTAAGAAAACAGAAACTGGGTGTTCCTGTCGTGGCTCAGCGGTAACGAAACTGACTAGTATTCATGAGGACACAAATTCAATCCCTGGCCTTGCTCAGTGGGTTAAGGTCTGGCATTGCCGTGAACTGTGGTGTAGGCTGAAGATGCAGCTCAGACCCCACGTTGCTGTGGCTGTGGGGCAGGCCAGCAGATACAGCTCTGGCTAGACCCCTAGCCTGGAAACTTCCATATGCTGAGAGTGCAGACCTAGAAAGACAAAAAAGAAAAAAAAACAGAAACCATTTTAAGTGTGTTTCACACAGCGGGGATTTAATGCAGGGGATTGATTACACAGGTAATGAAAGAGTTGAGAATTCAAATTAGCACCACCTAAAAATTAGCAACAGCAAGAAGACACTGGCACCCCTAGGAATGAAAAGAGAGTGAGAAGAGATGGTTTTATTAGATCCCAGAAGACAGATTTTCCCTACAGAGAGCTAGACCCCAAAGAAGCCTGCTCAGAAGGATCTGAAACCTCAGAGGGGTCACTGTCTGGCAGAAGATGTATTTGCTGATACAAAAGCTGCTCCAGGCAAAGAAAAAGATGAGAAAAATCTTCTCCCTTCCATCCTCCAGTCATCCTCTTATTGGCCAAACCCAGCCAAAAGGCAGTTTTCCAGGAGCCTAGTAAACACAGCGTGCAGGAATAAGCCATCCCCCCGCCCCGCCCATGATAGGAAGAGGAAGAGCAAGGGATGGGTTTGACAGTGAACAGTCAAATAAGTTGCACAGTTCTAACTTCTCAGAGAAGGGACATTTGCTGTGGGTTTTAAGACATGAATAGGAGTTTTGCAAGCAGGAAAGAGAAAAAAGTAGAAGAAAAAAGCAAGTTCAAAGATATAGAATGTGACTTATTGGGCCTACAGCAAAATAAGCTGCTTGGCTTCCAGGAAGAGTATATGAGCAGAAGCAACAAGAAACTGGGGACCATCCTGAAGAGCCTTGAAGTCTGCGCTTAAGAGGTAGGATTTTATCCCATAGGGAGTGAGGACCCCATTGCATCTCAGTCATGAGCAACTCATTAATAAAGAGGAGGGACCACATGTTAGGAAGAGAGGCAGTGAGGAGCCTCTGTGAAGGCCCTAGTGAGCTATGATGAAGTCTGAACTAGGGCTGTTTCCATAGAGACTAGGGGAGAGGATGGATGGATTTAAAAGAATTTTAGGATATAGAGCCCTCAGGGCTTGGTGGTTGACTGGTTATCCAGGAGAGACAGAGAATGAGAAAAAACAGTCTGATGTGTGGGTTAGTTTCTGGGTCTCCCTCTCTCTCCCTGACTTCTCCTTCCTCTAGGGCCATCTGTGGCAGGGCCTCCACTTATCTCCTAACATCCAGTCTCCCTTTTTTTCTCTTGCGTTAGAATCCCCGGTTTTCAGCTGGAAAAGAGGCCTCTTGGACTACATTTCCCAGCATCCCTTGCAACCATGCATGGCCATGTAACTGCGTCCTAACTAATGGCAGTGGAAGTTCCCGCTGCTTGCTTTGAGGAGCCCTCCTTAGAGGTAGCTGGCATGTGTCCTTTGATGCCCTCTCTGTCTCCCTTATTCATCCTGGACAGCAGGTATGGCAAATGGATAGACCAAGGTGCTAGAAAGAGCCTGGGTCCCTGAGGACTTGATGGAGCAGACTGGGCACTAGCCTTGTATTGCCAAGCATGTGGGTGAAAGAGAAACATCTTCTTGTTTAAGCCACTGTTATTTGGAGTTTGTCATAACCAGACTTAATCCTACATGATACTCCATCTCACCAGTAATAATTTAAATTTATTTACTTATTTATTTAAATTAATTTAGTTATTTAAATTAATTTATTTAAATTAATTTTTTAAATTTAAATTTCTCATTTACTCCTCCACAATCCAATGATATAGATAATATTAATGTACCCAATTTATAGATGAAAAGATGAGACTGAGTCACATGTGGGCAGGTGTACAGGTAAAATCTAAACCCTGGAAGTTTGACTCCAAATGCTCTGATTCCCCAGGAGCTCCCTTTTCCCATCCCAGATGTTTTTCATCCCTCCTGCTTCTCTCCACCTGACACATGCTTCTAGCAATAATAATGGCATCAATAATAAGGATAATAATAATAAGAGCACCGAGGTTTGTTCTTTTGTAGAAATGAACAACTTCCCATTATTTCTGCCAACAAATTTGTCTTAATAGCACTGTGGCATCATTAGGTGGCATTTGGGAAAACACAGAAGGTCCCCAAAATGTCAAGAATACAATTTGTTCAACAAAACATCTGAAAGGGAAAAAAATCAGTAGATACTCATAAAAAAAAAAAACAACAACCACTAGTGGCTGAATTTTATAATCTGTCCTTTTAACTTCTCTCTTTGTAAAAGACAAATTACACCTTGGTGGCTTCTGGGCTCTGCCTCGCTGAACAGTCGCTAAGCTGCCTGTGCCACTTCCAGCTGAAATGCTCCCTGCTGTCAGCTGGAGGGAGGGGTTATTTCACTGAGAGAAAAAAAGGGTTATTTGGGCTATTTCCCTGCTTCCACGCTTGCCCCTCTACAGTTGAATCAACAGAGAGCAGCCAGATGAGGCATTAAAAACCTTAGATCATGTGATTCCTCTGCTCAAAAACTGTCAGTATCTTCCCATTCTATTTTGAATAAAACAGCAAGTCTTCATCATGGCCAACTAGGCCCTGTACAACTGGTCCCTGGCCATCTCTCCAGCCTCAATGCCAAACCTCTGCACTTCACCTATGATGCTGCTGCCACACTACAACAGCACATCCCTGCCCCAGGGCCTTTGCACTTGCTACTCCCACATCAGAACCCTCTCCACACACCCCCACCCCCAGATATCCGCAGGCCCTCGCCCTCACCTGATTCAGCTCTCTACTAAGAGTTACCTACTCAGGAGTTCCCGTTGTGGCTCAGCAGTCTAAGAACCCTATGTAGTCTCCACGAGAATGAGGGTTCGATCCCTGACCTTATTCAGTGGATTAAGGATCCGGTGTTGCTGCAAGCTGTGGTGTAGGTCACAGATTCCTTTCGGATCCACATCGCTGTGGCTGTGGTGTAGGCCTGCAGTTGCAGCTCCGATTCCACCCCTAGCGTGGGAACTTCCATATGCCGCAGGTGCTGCTGTAAAAAGAAAAAAGAGAGTTACCTCCCCAGAGAGGTACCTACCACAGAGAGCATCCCTTGTGGCTGTTTACCACTTTTTCTGTCTTTTTTCATTGACTCAATCGCTACCTGCCATTACGGTATGAAAGTATGTGTACTTTTTGTTTTGTCTTTGCTCCCCGTGTACAAGGTAAGTTTGTTCAATATCTGGTCTGTTCAGTGTTGAGCCTCCATGCCTAGCACGATGCATAGCACACGGAAGGTTCTCAGTCAGTACTTGTTGGAGGAAGGGAAGGGGAGAATGAGAAGGAAAAGGCAGGCAGGAGGGAAGAATGAGAAGGTAGGGAGTCAGGGACACAGGGATGCTGGGAGCAGGGAGGAAAAAGCCAGCCAGTACCTGCCGAGGAAGGCATCAGAGAAGGAGGGAAGGAATTACTCTTAAGAACCAAACGAAATGAAATTGGTAAGGTGCATCCTTCCCCCCACCCCCACCCCCACCCCGTTCTTGCCTTTCCGTGGGAGCAACTCCAACAGAGGGGATGTGGTGCTCAGGGAGCTCGGGAGGGGAGGAGGGGGGAGGGGGAAGAGAAGAGGTAGTTCTTTTCTTTTAACCTCCCCACAAAGTTCCAGAAGAAATCTCAAGTGTGAATCATCCTTCTTTACAATCAAGCAGTTATTTAAAATGGGAAAAGGAAAAGAGACACAGAGAAAGGGAGAAAGCGGGAGATTATCGCCCGCCGGCTCTCTCCCAAACTCCCGGCAATCAGCCTCTGAGCTGTGCCTAATCTCACGATGAGCTGCTTTCCTGATTGAGGGAGCTAATTGCAGGGCTGACACAGCTTCCCAGGAAAGTACTTCAAGACAAAAATGCCAAGTGCTACCACCAACAACAAAAATATACGCAGGCGCGCCCCATAGGGGCTCAGGACCCAAAAGGCTTGTGCTGATGGAAATCGTAACCCCATCCAGCACAAGGAGGCGATGCTCTGAGGCCACTCAAACCACCAGGAAACCCCCAGGGAGAAATTGGTAGAGCATAGAAACAGCAGGTCCACGGAAGTGGAGGGACAAACGGCCAAAAAACCTGGGAAGAGAGGTTCAGCCTCACCAGTAGTCAAAGAAATGTCAAATGCAGCAACCGTGGTACCATTTTGTGGATCAAATTAGAAAAAGGTTTTGGAGGGGGAGAACTTCTGTTAGCTTGGGTCTGTAGGGAAACAGAGACAAGACCGTGGGCAGATTTGTTTGCTCTGGGAGTGGTTCATCATTAAAACACCTAAGTGGAACGGTCACCGGGAACCATGGTTTTAGCCACTCTGGGCACAGAGCCCAGTGGAAATAGAAGAAATAGCTCAGCCTGCTCTGGGTTGCAGCTAAGCCACATCCACCTGCCTTCTGATTGTCCATGCCCACCCGAATGCTATCCAGAGAGAGGACTTGGTGGGCACGCCACCCAAAAAGGAACCCCCACCCTGCACTCCAGTACCCTGTCTCGGTCCTCAGGGTCAAGCTCAGGTCTAGCTAAGGTCTAGCTATTTCCCCAATCTCAGATCTAATCCACCACGGCAGAAGTGCCCGGTTTCATTTCACCTAGCTAGGCATCAGAGTCAGATCGACTTAGGCAAGAAAGAACGAGTTCTGGAGACACTGTTCAAGGCAAGCACCTTGTGGATGCAGAGCCTGCCTGACACAACAGTAAACTCGGTGCTGGCAGAGATGTGGTGAGACACACTTTCCTGTGCGCTGTCGGTGAGAGTGGAAACCGATGCCATCTTCCTGGAGGACAATTTGACAAAAATTAAAATGTTCATTCCCTTTGCCTTTCTTGGAATCAGGAGTGGAAAGAAATGCTTCAGCTATCCTCTTATACTAGACATCCCCTGCCTGATCCCTTTGGGATTCCACGCTGCCCCCCAAAGAGGGAGAAGGCGCCGTCTGATTGGAGTTGGGGGTGGGGTGTTGATCAGTTCATGTCCTTTAGGAGATGAGATCGTTGTCCATTAGCGTCAGCATCCCTGGAGTTCCCGTCTTGGCACAGTGGAAACGAATCCAACTAAGAACCGTGAGGTTGCGGGTTAGATCCCTGGCATTGCTCAGTGGGTTAATGATCTGGCGTTGCCGTGAGCTGTGAGCTGTGGTGTAGTTTGCAGATGCGGCTCGGATCCCCCGTTGCTGTGGCTGTGGTGTAGGCCGGCAGCAACAGCTCCGATTGGACCCCTAGCCTGGGAACCTCCATATGCCGTGGGTGCGGCCCTAAAAAAGACAAAAATAAATAAATAAAGTCAGCATCCCTGTGCTGAACTCTTAATGATACTTCCTTCTGTCTCATGGGATGGAGTTGGTGGACACACCCAAGGATGCTGCTCTCAAGGCTTAAATCCAGGGAGAGGGGACGTACTTGGCCCCACTCAAGCCTCAAGCCTATGCCATGCATCCCGTGATGGTTAATTTTATGTGTCAATCTGAGCAGAACACGAGGTACCCAGAAATTTAGCTCAGCATTATTTTGGATGTGTCTGTGAGGGTGTTTTGGATGAAAATAGCATTTGAATCGGTGGACTCAGTAAAACGGGTTTGCCCTCCTTAATGTGGGTGGGCTTCATCCAACCCATTGAGAGCCTGGATTAGAGCAAAATGTGGAGAAAGAGGGGAAAAAAATCAGCCCTTCCTGCCTGATTGCTTGAGCTGGGACATCGATCTTTCCCTGCCCTCAGATCTCCTGGTTCTCAGACCTTTGGACTCCAACTGAATTACATCAACAGCTCTCCTGGGTCCAGCTAGCAGATGGCAGATTGTGGAACTTCTCAGCCTCCATAATTGCATGAGTCAATTCCCTATAATAAATCTCTTCATATATATATATATATATATATATATATATATATATATATATATATATATAATCTCCATCCTATCAGTTCTGTTCCTCCAGAGAACCCTGCCTGATACACACCCTACTAAGCCTTGCACTCGAGTCCTGAATTTGAGACTTCTGGTACTGCATGGCTATGAACAAAGTGGTACTTGATGGCAGTTCTGCTGTCATTCCTGGTGTCATGCTTTTTGAAATCCTTAAACGCAGGTGACCAGCAACTGGGAAGGCTAGATTTTTGGCATTTCTGAATGTCTGGCAGAAATACCTTCTGATGTAATCGAAATTCTACTGCAATTTCTTTTTTTTTACACGGAAGCTAGCCTCCACACAGTAAAGCATATAGACTGTATTCATTTTCATTGTACAGCTTGATAGTTTCTTTTTACTTTCCTCTATACCCATGTAATTGCCACTAAAATCAAAATAAAGAGCATTTCTGGAACCCCATAATCTTCCTTCATGTAACTTCAGAGTCATTATCTATCCCAAGAAGTGACCACCATTTTGATTTTAATAAGCACTGATTCATTTTTGCCTGTTCTTGAACTTCATATAAATGAGATCATACAGAATTTTTTTCTAGCTTTTCTCATTCAACTTAATGCTTGTGAGATTTATCCATGTGAAGTCTATTCCTTTTTGTTGCTGTATGATATTCCATTGTGTGAAAATACCACAATTATTTTTCCAGTTCTCTATTGATGAGTATTTAGATTATTTCTAGTTTATGGATATGATGGGATGGAACTGTTATGTATATTCTTGTGTATTTTTTTAAGGACACACACACTCATTTCTCTTGCATATAAACCTAGAAGTGAAATGACTGGGGCATAGTGTATATATGTGTTTACCTTCAGTAGAAAGTATTTTCCAAAATAGTTGCACCATTTTCAACTGTGCTAGCAATGTACGAGAAGTCCAATTGCTCCATATCTTTGCCAACACTTGATGCTGTTAATCTTTTTAATTGTATCCACTTGGTATATAGCAAAATCTCATTGTTTGAACGTGCATTTCTCTGACAGGTAATGATATTGTACAGCTTTTCAAGTTCTTATGGCTGTCTGCATATCTCGTCTTGTGAAGTGTCTCTTCAAATTGTTTGCCAATTTTTTATTCCAAATTTCAAAGGAATCAATACTAAGGAAATAATCAGACAAAACTTCTTTCATGAAGATGTTCACACACATTGCTTACAATACCAAAAAACTAGAAACAATCTAAATGTTTCACATAGAGGATTAGTTAAGTACATTGTGATAGGCACATATTCAAACACAAGGTAGGCATTTTTAAAGATACTTATGAAAAGCATTAATAAAATGAGAGAATGCTTATCATGTAATGTTTTGATAGTGACTCTTTTTTTTGGTCTTTTTAGGGCTGCACCCGAGGCATATGGAGGTTCCCAGGCTAGGGGTCAAATTGGAGCTATAGCTGCCAGCCTATGCCACAGCCACAGCAACGCGGGATCCAAGCCATCCAAGCCACATCTGCAACCTACACCACAGCTCACAGCAATGCCGGATCCTTAACCCACTGAATAAGGCCAGGGATCAAACCTGCATCCTCATGGATGCTAGCAGTGTTCATTAACTGCTGAGCCACATTAGGAAGTCCAATAGTGACTTTTTAGCATAAGCATTAAAAGAAAAACCAGAGGGAAAAACACCAAAATGTTACTGCTGGTTATTTCTCAAAGATAAGATTACGGGTGACCACTACCTTCTTCCTCCTCCTTTCTTTGTTTCCCAAATGTTCTACTTTTATATATTACTTTTACCATCAGAAACACAGTAAACATCATTTTTTTTAATTGCTAAGACTATTAAGTATAAGGGGAGTGGAATGCTGCAAACAAACCATCGCCGCACAGAAACTAGCCCTGTGACTTTCACCATCTGGGGCACGATTTTCAAAGCCTGAACGCCGCACAAACACGTCCTCAAGACGAAACTGTTTTGTTTATGCCACAGATGTAAAGATACCTTTGTGTCCACGTTCTGATTAGGTCTCTATCAAAGGAGGCCAGTGGACGGCTTGAATTTGAATAGGACTAGATGGAGCTCAGAAAGGCGCCTTCCGAAACAGGCAGACTCATCTGCAAAAGAACACATTTCTCTTTGTTTTGTTTTTTTAGGGCCGTATATGTGACATACGCAGGTTCCTAGGCTAGAGGTTGAATCAGAACTGCAGCTGCCAGCCTACACCACAGTCACAGCAATGCAGGATCCGAGCCATGTCTGTGACCCACACCACAGCTCACGGCAACGCCGGCTCCTTAACCCACTGAGCAAGGCCAGGGATCAAACCCGCACCTTCATGGATACTGGTTGGGTTCTTAACACCCTGAGCCACAAAGGGGAACTCCAAACGAACGTATTTCCTTGTTGTTTTTTTTTTTTTTTTTTTGGCTTTTTAGGGCATATGGAGGTTCCCAGGCTAGGGGCCTAATTGGAGCTGTAGACGCCGGCCTACGCCACAGCCATAGCAACGTCAGATCTGAGCCATGTCTGTGACATACACCACAGCTTACAGCAATGCCGGATCCTTAACCCACTGAGCAAGGCCAAGGATCAAACCCGCATCTTCATGGATACTATTTGGGTTTTTAACCCCCTGAGCCACAACGGGAACTCCAACGGAACATATTTCTTTTTCTTTTTCTTTTTTTTTTTTTTTTTTGGCTTTTAAGGGCATATGGAGGTTCCCTGGCTCCTCCAGGGGTCTAATCAGAGCTGCAGCTGCCGGCCTACGCCACAGCCACAGCAACCTCAGATCCTAACCCACTGATCGAGGCCAGGGATCAAACCCACAACCTCATGGTTCCTAGTCAGATCCATTTCTGCTGCGCCATGATGGGAACTCCAGGAACACATTTCTGATTCTAGGCAAAGGAGAGAAAGGACAAGAGTTTCAGGAGGGTGGGGACTTGGAGGCCTGTCCTGCTCATTATTGTCCCCAAGGCCTGGCATAGGACCTGAGCTCCATAAATACTTGCTAAGTAAATGAGTGAATACCTGAGTAACTATAAAGTACTTATTCCCCCTTACAAACAAACCAGACCTTGTATACACAAAGGAGTGCTTCTCTCACAAAGCCACACCCTCAGGAGCCTAGAAATAGTTCTTATAATGGTGCTCTCAAGGCACAAAACATTAGAAATTTGTTTTATAGGATTCCTTCCAGCGTCTATAATAGAGTCTTCTGAAGAGTCTCAGGATGGCCAATCATAAAGGGTAAAAGGAAGGGTTCCTAGAAAGGAGTGAAGCAGGACACAGGTGCCAACCCTTCCTCTTGGGAACAGGTCATGGAGCCCCACTCTGTGCCAGGCATTCTGCTTCTCCCTCAAAGAGTGATCCCTTAGGCTGGCAGAGACTCAGCTTCTCTCCAACCCATGGCCATTGCCCTCTTGGGCACTGAAGCGAGCCCAGACCAGGCAGGACAGTACAGAGAGCCTGATCTGAACACAACAGACCTGTAGGCTCATCCTTTCCCACCACAGTAACTCTCCTAAAAGTCATTCTCCTCCTGCCAAAGCTCTGGCCTCCTCCCAAACCTTTGATGGCTTCAGAGTCAAGGCCGGGCTTTCCAGGCTGGCTTTTTGAGCCCCACAGAGTCATCTTCTTCTCCCACCACTTCCTCGTGTGGACCTCCCCAGAGGGAGAAGGCTGTGTCTTGAGATTCTCTGCAGGTTCCCACCCATCCTCTATGCCGGGCTGCGAGACATGGCATGATGTCGGGAGGCACGGCAACCCAGCAGGGGGTTCATCCTGGAACTCCATCGCACTAGAGATTGAGCGGGGAGGAACTGGAACAAAATTCTGATCAAGTCGTGGAGCTCTGGGCCAGTTGTTCTCAACCCCGCCTACACATTAGAATCACCCTGGGAGCTGAGACAGAGCGGCCAGCTGGCCACCAGGATCTGTGACTCCTTCCTAGCGTGGCTAGGAAGTGGCCGCCCTGCCAAGGATTAAATTTTCCCATTTCCCTGGCATGAAGATGGGACCACTGACTGAGCTCTAGCCAATGGAATGTGGGTGGAAATCGTGTGCGTCTTCTAGAGCTGGCCCGTGAAAAGCCTCCCAAGCAATCTTCCACCCTCTTACTCCATCTGCTGACTAGATATTGAAGCCCAGGTGCCCTCAGAAACCATGAGCTGAGGATGACAGAGCCTCCATCAGCTGGGTCCTGAATGACAGCGTGGAGCCTAACCGCCCCCAGGCAGAAGAGACTTTAATAAGTAAGAAAGCCTTCTCCTGCACTAGGCCACTAAGATTTAAAGGTCTGTCTGTTATAGCCGCTAAGGGTACCTTCATTAACAGGACTTTTTGGAAGAGTGTTTGCGCCCCAGCCCCAGATTCTGACTCCGTCCAGGATGGAGCCAGGCTCTGGTGTGTTTTAAAGGGTCCCCTAGTCATTCTCATGTCCAAGTTGAAAAGCAGGCTTTAGGCTCATAAATATTCATAGATCTTCCTCCAGTTTGTTCAACATATCACAGAGCCCCACTACGTGCCAGATACTCCGCTTCTCCTTGAAAGCCTTGTCCCTAAAACTGGCAGAGGCTCAGCTTCTCTCCCACCCAAGGTCGTGGCCCAGAATTCTGTCGCCTCGGACCTAAGGCAAGTGGTGATCTCTCAGCTGGTACCTGCTAGAAGGCCTGGTAGGTCTCTTTGGTTTATAAAGAAGCTCCAGCCACCACCCCAAGTCCCTGCCTGCTCCCTGGACCACAGCGTAGAAGACAGACAGAGAGTGAAAGTTTCTGTAACTGGAGAAAAGTTGAAGAGTTTCTTCCTGGCGGCCCACGGTGCCACCCCGGAACATGCCAATGCCTTAGTAGAGTCACACCAAACGCTGGCTGACCCCTCCTCTAGGACAGCCAGTCCTCAGACTGGCACCTGGGACACAGAGACGGTTAGGATGCACCACCCCTTGGAGACACGGTCTATGGTGTTAGGATGGAGGATGAGGGTTGTCCAAAGCCATCCTGGGTTCCCCCACCCTCGAGGCAGTTGGTGTGGTGGAAAAGGCACTGAACCCACTGGCTCCAATGCTGCCTCTAGCACGTTCCTTAGATGGCATCAACACAGTGCAGCGAGAGCCGTAACAGAGGTTGTTCAGGGCCCTGTGGGATCCCACACGCAAGAGCTGGGTCTGGAAGAAAAAGCAGGAGTTAGCTGGACAGACAAGAGGGGTGGACAGTACAGGCAGAAGTCACAGAAGCAAGAGAGTGCAGGGAAGTTTCTAGAAAGAAGTTTGGTCTTCGGTTGGAGAGGATGGGGCAGGAGACAAAGCTGGGGAAGGGGCTGGGCTGGTTTGAACAGAGCCTAAAATCTGAGGCGCAGGGGCTTGGGCTGTGTCCTGTAGGCACTCAGGGGCCGTACAAGGGCTTTGAGCAAAGCATGACATAGTCAGACTCAGGGTTCACAAAGGGGCTCTGTGTTGGGAGGGGTACCAATTGGGAGGAGTCAGGAGGTGGGAGCTCAGTGGGGAGGCTATTAGTCATCCAGACAGAGGTCATGAGGGCAGTGGCCAGGAGATGGAGAAAGGAGCCACCCTAAGGCTTCCCAGGCTCCCTCCTCTAGGAGGCAGCAGGGTAGCTTGGAGAGAGAGCACCAAATCTGGAGTCTACACGGGCTGTATCCTTGGTCTCAGGGTCTCTTCCTCCAACTCTTCATTCTCACCCTTCTATTCATTCCAATACCACCTCCTCGGAAGGGCTGTCCCAGGCCATCAAAGTGGATGCCTCGGTTTCTCCCCATCACATGCCCTGTGATCGCCTTTATTTTAACTTCACGATCTGTGAGTTTATCATTTATCCAGTATTCACACATTTGCGACAAGCTCCGTGAGGCGGTCAATTTGCCCTGCTTACCGCGAATCCCTAGCTATAGGCACTGTGCCTGACACAGAGTAGGCGCTTTTGATAGATTACGTCACTGGCCTCAGTTCCTTGCCTCTTCCTCTATTCACGCCCTCAGCCATGAACTTGGCAGAGGCCCCACTGCCAGTGAGGTGTGTTTCACCAGCTCTTCATTGGAGTTTGGCCATGTGACTTGCTTCCGCCAATAGCATAAGGTAGACTTGAGGATGAGCCAGCTCCAGGTTCTCTCCTGGGCATCTGGGGCACGTATGTATTTCTGCCTGCTCTCTCACCTCTGCTGCAGCCAGGAAGAGGACACACCCAGGCTAACCCACTGGTCTCAAGAGGCCAAGGAGACAGGTGAAGCAGAGCTGCCCCCAGCCAAGCTCAGCCAGATCATTGGACCCACAAATCTAGGAACATAAATAACTTTTATTTTAAGCTGCTGAATTTCAAGGCTGATTTGTTATGTAGCATTTTTCTCTATCTATAAAACAAAGGAGCTGGTTGGGAGTTCCCATTGTAGATTAGCAAGTTAAGAACCCAACTAGTATCCATGAGAACTCAGGTCCGATCCCTGGCCTCACTCAGCGGGTTAAGGATCCGGCGTTGCCGTGAGCTGTGGAGTAGGTCACAGACGCAGCTCTGAGCTGGCGTTGCTGTGGCTGTGGTATAGGCCGGCAACTGCAGCTCTGATTCAGCCCCTAGCCCAGGAACTTCCCCTATGCCGCAGGTGGCCCTAAAAAGAAGAACTAAATAAAATAAAACAAAGGGGCTGGCTTAAGCATCTGTCTCCAAGGTTCCTACTTTCCCTTAAAGCACAGTGGCGGGTCCCAGCTTCCCAGTCCTGCCCTCTCCACCTTTTCTCTTTCTCTCGCAGCCACCCCACCTCAGTCCTCATGAATAACCATGCGGCATCCGCTTTCACAGGGCCAAGTTCATAGCTCCTGAGAGCCCCACTTTCAAGGCAGCCTCTTTGCTACTGCTGCCTCTTTAGCTGCTTCACCAAAGCCCGGGGGCACGAGCAGTTAAAACCCTCCCTGAGTTCTGATGTGCAAATCAGGGAACCACAGGCAGCCCCTGGAAGAGCCCCGTCCTTGCCAGGATGGCGGGCCCCACAGCCCAGGTGCGTCCAGGGAGGGCGGCTCGGCTGCATATGAAATATGGGGGGGTCATCTCAGCGGGGTGCCAGACGGGAGGGAGTCGGGGTGTGAAGTCGTGGAACCCCGGGCCTGGAAGGAGCCTGAGGGATCGTCTGAAACCAGCCTTCATTTAGTATCTGGGGAAACGGAGGCCCAACGCATCTAGCATCCGGGAAAACGGAGACAGGAGGCAGTAAATGGGCTTGTTCGAGTCAGCCTTTCGGTGACAGTCAGGAGCCGGATTTCCAGACTCCCAGCTCCGTGCTCCTTCCACTGCCCCCTGCTGGTCACAGGCGGAGTAGCTCACAAGGCGAAGGTTTGGAGGCTGGGATGGATCCTCTACCGCTTCCTGCGGCACCACGCCCCGCCCACCCCCAGGCGGGACCGCCCACCGTAGGCTAGATCTGTGCTGGGAGAGGGGGTCTCTATTAGATATCAGGTCCCGTAGTGGGGAGCTTATGCCAGGATCTGTGTCGGGGAGCAGCTGAGTGCCATGTCATGGGCTGGCTGAACACCCTACTATGGGCAGGTACTATGCCAGATGCCACCTACTGGATGGCAGATGGCGCGAGAGCGCTGCTGGCCTCTGCCTCCCCACCAGTCACTCGGCCTCCTGTGTCTCTCCCTCTGGGCCACTTGGCTGCCGCCTCTCCCTCTCTCTCTGGATATTTTGTCTTCATCCTGTTGCCCTCAAGGGGCTTCTGCTCTCTTTTCCTCTCTCATTCTCTCACTTTTTTCTTTCCTCGGCCTCTTTACATTTTCTCTTTTTTCTTTCTTGTTTTGTTTAGATTTTTTATATTTTATGGCCACATCCACAGCATATGGAAGTTCCTGGGTCAGGGTCTGAATCCCAGCTGCAGCAACGCTGGATCATTAACCCACTGCACGGGAATGGGGTTCAAACCCACCCCTAGGTAGCAACTCAAGCTGCTGCAGTCAGATTCTGAACCCACTGCACCACAACAGGAACACCTCTTTTTTTCTATCTTTTCTCTACCTCTGAACCTCCCCGTGTCTTTCTGTCTGTGTGTCTGTCTCCCTGCCTCCTCGGTCTCAGACCTCCTCTCTTCCCTGCCCCTTCACTGCCCCCCACTCCACCTGGTCTCTGGCTACATCAGCTTCTCTCTCTCTCTTGCTCTTGTTTTTGCATCGTCTTGCTCTGGCATCAAGTCTTTCTGTCTTGCTCTTGCTTTTTAATTTTCTTCTTTCTCTGCGCCTCTAGATCTCTGTGACTCCAGCACCCCCTGTGTCTGTCTCCTCTCCCTGCTTGTCTCCCTTCTCCGCAACCCCCCAGCCCCCTCCCCAGCTCTGTTCTCTGCCAGCTACAATTACAAGTGCATCTGCTGAAGTAGTCCAGCTTGATGGGTAACAAGAGGCTGTATGTTTGCAGTCACTGGCTGGAGATACTGAATTCCTTTTCAGCAAAGAAAGACAAGCACCCTCTCGGTTTATAAATATTAATTATAGGCACCCGGTAATGAGAGAACAGGGCGGGTGTTGGCTGTGATCTCCGATTGTTTGACTAATCCTAGAGGCAGTTTAAACAAGACAGTTATTACCTGACGGGAAGAGGAATTAGGTAGCATCGTCCTTTCGTAAGGATCAGCTTAGGAGATCGGCGAGAGACGGAGGCTCACTGAGGACACCAGGACAGTGACCTTGGGTAAAGCCTCTTCCCCTTTCTGGGCCTCAGTTTCCCCTGTTGTACTAGGATGGCCTTCTAGCACTCACCTGTGTGATACAGAGGTGCCACTGGGTGGGGGGCAGGCAGACCACGTGAGAGCATCTGCCAAGCAGGAATCATGGACCAACAGAGGGAAGGCCCAGCTCCGAGGAGAGGAACCTTGGGGGTCAGGGGGAAGAGGGGCAGCTTCTGGCTCCTCCAAATCCTTGGGGTGATTCAGGAGTCTGTCCTAGTTTGAGTCAAACCCCTCCCAGGAAAAGATCCTGGCATGAGACAAAACATTAAGCAAGAACTGAGGCGAGTCCGTGTTGCAAGTCAGACTTTCCAGACTTACCACCAGCTGAGCTGGCCTTCCAGCTACCTCAGTTGGGGTTTTCTATTCGTTTTGGGGTTTTTTTGTTTCGTTTCTGTGTTTGTTTTGCTTTTTAGGGCGGCACCTGTGGCATATGGAGGTTCCCAGGCTAGGGGTTAAATGGGAGCTACAGCTGACATCCTACACCGCAGCCACAGCAACGCAGAATCCTTAACCCGCTGAGCAAGGCCAGGGATCGAACCCGTGTCCTCAAGGATACTCGTCAGGTTCGAGACCCACTGAGCCACCACAGGAATGCCCCCAGGTATCTCAGTTTCACTTTCTGCAAAATAGGAATCAAGGACAGAAACTTTATGCCGCTCTTCTTGATGCCAGAGTTAAAAGTCGATCTAAATTGAATCTGAGAAGTCCCAGACTGGCCGTGCCTGCCGGAGGCCATCGCAGCCATTGCTCTATCTCTAAGCTCGTGTCTCAATTCAATAGTTATTGACATCATTATGTGCGAAGCAGAGAAGCCATCCCCCGATTCACAGAAAGGACAAAGGCTTGACGGAAGAAGAGGAGGTCCCGCTCAAGGTCCTGATGTTGAAGAAACATGGGCTGTTCCTTCTAGAATATGTATTTTCTACAATCTCCTCTCCTCTGGGAAGATCATTACATTTATAAAACAGCGTTTGTCATCTCTCGGGTGCACAGGTCAGCAGCTGGACAGCTGCCATGAAATGTGTGTTTCCCATTTGGTAGAAGAAGAACCAGAGTTGGGAGGCGTCCTGGTCTTTTGCCCAAGACCACGCAAGTAGAAAGCGGCTGAGCTGGGAGTCAAACCCCGGGTCTCCAATGCCAAGCCCCAGCTGCGGGGTCATCCCTGAGTTCCCAGCCGCATGAGCCTGCGACTCACCCAAGGGTCCTGAGAGCCCAGCAGGCATCCTTGGGGGCTGGGACCCGCCTCTCCTCCCCCGGGATCCTACCTTCCCATCATCACAGTGGAGCCCAGGCTGGTCCATCAAATGGTCATTGAGGGAAGGGAGGAAGGAGGGGCTGTTCTGGTTCCACCAGCCACTCCTTGCCTGGTAGTCAAATGAGTGTGAAGCTGGAATCAAATCCTGACTCCAGCATGCGTGTGTGAGACCTTAGGCAAATTACTTAACCTCTCTGTGCCTCAGCTTTCTAATCTGTGAAATGGGAACAATATTAGGACAGACTTCACTGTCATACGGTAAGGGCTATATAAGCGTTGGCTGTTGTTATTAGGAACCGGCTACTGTCAGCCCTCTTTCCAGAGCCTCTGAAGTCAGTTTACCCCATTTCACAGGAAGGCAGAAGAGGAGGGAACCTCAGGCTGCTCTCTGTCGTCCAGCTGGATGTCCTCTGTTACTGCATGTGGTCTGGGAGGCTGGGGAAGGAGTCTGGCTTAACGCCGGCCCTCTGAAGCCAGAGGCTGGTGGAAGCCACCTCCGCTGCCCTTGGCCACCCCCAGACCTTGATCTGTGGAAAGGCCCTGCAGGCCCCATCCTGGCTGACCCTGAACAGAGGGCAATAAAAGCTGAGGGCTCTGCTTTGCCCTGGGCTCTGTGCTTTGCAGCAAAGCCGCCAGCATCCAGCAGGACTTGGGAGAGGGGGCGGGGGCAGGAGAGGCAATGGCTTGTTTAAGAAAAAACAACGTTCTGAGTGTCCCTAAGGCCCCCCTCACGGGCTCAGACCCAACTAAGTGTTTCTCTAGAACTGTTTTAACTCCAGGTACAGTGGCTGCTGAACACGTCCTAGGGGAACCGTGGGCTAGGCTTGCACACAAATCAGAGCGCGGCCAGTTCAGGCCGCTGGGCAGGCAGCTAGGCAGGCGGCTGTCAGCAGAAATAAGCCGAGCCGTCTTCCCACTGGTCCCTGCCCCTTCCCGGCTCGCCTTCACCTTTCCAGCAGCTTGGAGATGCTCACCCTTCTTAAATCTTGCCTGGGGCCCAGGAACACATCAGACCCTCTCCAGCACCTTGAGAGGAGTCAAGGCTGGCTCAAGGGCTGAGATGAGAGCCCATTTTCAGGCTGGGCTGCTAGAGGTTCCAGCCCCTTTACCCCAAGTCCTCCTGACACTTCCCCAGACGTTTGCAGCATCAGCAAAATCTGCATGCGGTTCCCTCACATCTGCGCTCCCCTCCCATCCTCCCTCCTTCCGGCCCTCCCACCGTCCCCTCCTCCCCACTGTGCCAGACGTTGACAAGAACCAAAAGCAACCAAAGCCCTCACAGCTCCCCCTAAAAGTTTCCAAGAAAATCTCCCTACAGATTCAAAAGGAGGCCGGGAGCGCAGAGCCAGCCATTCAAATGTGCCACCTGAATTCATCGTTCACGTTCCATTAACCACCTTTGCCATCTGGGGCCAGCATCTTGGCCCCCCTGCCTTAAGCCTCAGTTTTCTCCTCTGTAAAATGGGGAGATGATGGCACCTCATAGGACACAGTCACTCGAAAGTCTCTCACCAAGTGAGTGAGGGGCAGTGAGAAGATACACAGACAGTGTTTAGCCGAGTGCCTGGCACACAGAGAAAGGAGCCATCCTTGGTAGCTGTTACTATATATAGGTTCCCAGGCTAGGAGTCTAATCAGAGCTGCAGCCACCGGCCTACGTCAGAACCACAGTAACGCCAGATCCGAGCCCCGTCTGCGACCTACACCACAGCTCCCGGCAACGCCGAATTGTTAACCCACTGAGCGATGCCAGGGATCAAACCCGCAACCTCATGGATCCCAGTTGGACTTGTTAACCACTGCGCCACGATGGGAAATCCTGTATATATTTTTAAGTCATTGATTACATGTGCCAGGCCCTGGAGCAACACAGATGAACCCAGCCAGCACCCCTGTTCTTTTTGAAGAGCTCACTCGGAGGAGAGAGAGAGAGAGAGAGAGAGAGAGAGAGAGAGAGAGAGAGAGAGAGACCAATGCAGTGGGGATGCCTTTGCATCACAGAAGAATGAATGAGCTGCAGGGAAGCATAAAAAAGGACAAGGTTGAAGGGGGGATGCAGGCATGCTTGGATCAACTCTTAAAGTCTGAGTAGGAGCTCACCAGGCAGCCAAGGCAGGAAAGGCATTGCAGGCAGGTGGAACAACCTATGCAAAAGCTCAAAGACAGGAAACAGCGTTTATGGCCAAGGCCTTAGAGAAGGAAAGGCCCAGAGACAAGACAGAACCAGGGATTTGGGGCCACCAGACTCACCCTGCACGCCCCAAGTCCGCCGTGGAAGGAAGGTTTTAAGCAGGAGAGTGACATTTATCACACTGGAGGTAAGCTGTGCTCATGTTCAAGCTTGCAGGGTTTACATAACTTTTCCTTTTCTTCTCGAGCATTTATCCAGCCTAGAAATTTGAGAGCAAGCACTTTCCCTTATTTCTATTCAACCTGAAAGCGGCAGTGCATCGAGCTTGCATCATATTGAAATGCAGGTGGCCTGTGCAACAGTGTTGCTAAAATTACCAAAACTAACCACAGCCAGGGAAGGGCCATTATCGGAAACAGATTTTATTACCATGGAAACCAGCAGATAATGCCAAGTCCAGTCATTTTTATTCTCCAAAAAGAGAGAGAGAGAGAAGGGGAGAGAAAAAAGAGAAACAGAGAAAGCAGCGGGAGAGGGAAAGCTATTGAAAGGAAGTGAGAACCCGGAGCAGACTAGAAGGGGGCAGAGAAAGCGGGGGATCTGCCTGGAAGTTTCATGCCACACGTGCCTCCTGTCCAGCCAGCCAGCTCAGCTCACGTTGACGGAACTCACACGACGTGCCGCAGGCTGGCAGGAAGCAGCCAGAAAGGGCTCTGCAGTGTGATTCCACCACTGGTCCAAAAACGCAGGAAAAGCTGTCCAGGTCCCCAGAAAGAGCTGGCCCAGGTGTGTTTCAAAGCAGCCTCGATGGTCTCCACCGATAGCATTGCACTTGCGGTTGGAAGATCTGCTTTGAGTTCAGGCTCTGCCCAGAATGGCTTTATGACCTTGAGCAAGGTCATGGGAATACTCGGAGCTTCAGTTTCTTCTTCCGTCCCAAGAGTGACCTCCTGGGGTAGTTGTGAGGATCTGGTGTTCGTGGCTGCCAAGACACTAACTGCAGAGGGCTGTACACACAGACAGTCCTGCAGGCCCCATGATTCCTCCATGTCTCTCTTTCGTTCCCCAATCTGAAGGACTCCTTCACGCATCACATAGCTGCCTGGTCCACGGCAGCGGGTGGAGGGGGTGGCGGGGGAGGGAGATTGGACCCCCAGATCTCATATCCCCAAATGCTGAGGGGTGGGCAGGAGGCCCTGCTGAGAGCCCTGGGGGCGGGGGTGGGGGTCCAGGGACCAGTGTGGGTTTGTCGGCAGGGCTGAAGTGAAACATCTACCCCAGAAGAAAAGAAAAACCAAAGACAGAGGGAGAGGAGGTGGGTGGACAAATGATGCGCGCCAGGACACCCCAGGGAAGGAGATACTGTAAATACGCTAGGATCCTGGGGAAGCAGCAAGTGGGAGGTTTTAGCTGAAAACAGATAGTCGGGGGAGGGAGGCCGATAGGGAGCCACAGACTGCAGGGGAAGACCCATAACAACCATGCAATACACGGACGTCATCACATCTTTGCTACTCCAGCTGTGCCTCACCTGAGAGCTTGTTAGAGACACAGACTCTCCCCCAGAACCTCCTGGCAGCTCAGCTCTACACACAAGAGAGCAGAAGTGCTGGTCGAAGTCACTTCCCTTCTCTGAGTCTCAGTTTCCTCATCTGTAAAACAGGAATAGTCACGCCCTCTTGGCCACTGTTAGGGGCTGTTAGGAGGATTCCAGAAAAAAAAAAATTTTTTTTTTTGAATGGATCGCTTTGAAAAATGAAAAGCACCGTATGAGTGTAAGTTATTGGTCTGTTGTTATGCAGTTATTACTCTTATATACAGGGAGCCCAACCTCCCGGGGGCAACAAGGCACTTTCCTAACAAAATGACTTGATTAGACTGTTCTCTTAAAATGCTGCTCCCCAGCTAACGTTTTCCTATCCGCGTGCCTCTTCTTGCAGCTGCATATTAAATCTTCATCCCATCAGCACTTGACTGAATTTGTAGAAACAAAATGGAAGAGGGAATTCAGGCATGAATTAGCAGTTTAAGACAGGAACAAGATTACGATAAAATCCCCACTCTCTCCATCCATCAAAATGTAATAAGAATAGAAAACTAATGTGAAAATATCAACATGACCTATTGCTTCGAGCCTGTCACCACCATCCTTTATGATCGAGCCTTGCAAGATGCGAGCATCTCATTTCGCTGTAAGCGTCACGCTTTCGGCAGGAGACGTAAACCGTGGCCAAGACCGGCTGCACACTTGGACAGATCTCTCTGGGGGAGATGGGAAGGGACCAAAGAGGACACGGTTCCCTGACCTTCCGAGGCATGGAGGATAAGAAGGAACGGAGGAGACTCCAACCGAAGGGTGTTTTGTTTTCTTTTAGACTGTCTATGGGTGGGGAAGCCCCAGCCCCATCAAGGGATCGTGATTCCTGTCCTTGAAGATGTGTGGGAAGGGACCTTTCCTAAGTTCCAAATGTCTCCAGGAGCCCTTGTTCCTGGGGAAGCAGCCACAGTGGTGGCCTTCAGACCCAGCTCCACATCCTGGCTCCTGGCAACCTGTCTAGCTGCATGGGACCCCCAGGATACAGAGCAGGTTCCTGGGAGGGGGGGGCGTGGTTCTACCATTGGTCCCTATGTCAGCAGATGGGGGACAGATGTCCTCAGAGAAGCAATGGGACTTGCACAAGGACACACAGCAAGGAAGGGTTAGACCTCAGGTCTCCTGCTCTCCTTAGCCAGTGCTCTTGACATGGTGCCCCGTTGCCGGCAGTGTGCCGAGACTGAACTTGGGCAGGAGGTATGTGAAATGGGAGCACTGGCTCCCACCCTCAGGGAGCTCACAGCCTCCCTCCCATCCTGAGCTCCCCCCGCCACACACACACCCCTTCCCCTCCACTCTGCTCTGGCCACCCTGGCTTCCTACTGCTCCATAAACGCACTGACTTTTTTCCCCATCAGAGACTTTGAACATTCTCTTCCCTCACCTGGACTGCTTTCCCCTCACTGTTGATTGAGACAACTCCCCATCCTTCAAATCTCCCCCAAAATATCACCTCCTCAAGGAAGCCCTCCCAGATATACCTTCTCCCTATACCCTCTCCTCCACTTCAAGACCCTTGGTTAATTCACTGTTATATCAGCCTGTGCTGTTCCCCTGTAGCGTATTTCCCAATAGCAATCAAATCATTATTTGTTTCAATCTATTTCATAGTAATTTAACGGTAATTAAATCAGTGTTAGTTAATATGTGTCACCTCCATGGCTTAGCAAGCTGTAAAGGTCTGGACCCACTCTGCCACATTTACTGTTGTGTCTTCCAGCATCTGACGTGTATTCATTCATTCAAAAGTTTTTATTGAGCACCTACTATGTGCCGGGCACTGTCAGCACACTGGCTCTCATGGGCGCACACACAGAGTAAACTAATGGCTGCCAGGTGGTGAGGAGCACGAGAAGAAAAACAGATCAGGGCCCTCAAAGCTTAGATCTGATCATGGGGAATTCTCTTTGAGAAGAGGATACCTGAGCAGAGCCTGGAATGGGCCAGGCCAGTACTTAAAGGAACAGCATTCCTTGCCCCTGGAATGGTAACCGCAGAGGCCCTGAGGCTGAGAGATGCTTGGCTTGTTCCAGAGGCAGGAGGAAAGGGGCGGGACAGGGGGAGGCCAGGCAAGTGGAAAACCCGGTGGGGAGGGTTTGGACTCTGTGTGATGGGAGAAGCCTTGGAGGGTTATGGGCAGAGAAGCAATGTGATCTGACCTCAGCTCTAAAAGGACAGTTCCAGGTGCTATACAACAACCAACTGCAGGGGTCAAGGGCAGGAGCAGGGAGACCCATTAAGAGACTGTTGCAACCATCCACATGAGAGGTGGTGGTGGCTTGCGCTGCGAGAGTGGCAGTGGAGGTGGAAGAAGAGCATGCGTTCTGGGTGTATCCTGAAGATGGAGCCAACAGGGCCTGCTGGTGGACGGAACATAGGGTGTGAGAGAAAGAGAAGGGTCAAGGACGATGCCTGGAATTCTGGCCTGAGCACCTGGAAAAATGCTGTTGCCAGGAACCAAGCAATTGCCTTCTACACTGAAGTCCATTTGAGTTGGCGTTTCATCACTTGACACTTTTAAAAAAAAAAGCCTTGATGAATTCAGAGACTTGACAGGCCAGAGGAGGAGACAGATGGGCGAGACGAGGGAAGGGGCCTCCTTAGACAGAGCAGGAGATGGGGGTCTCAGAATGGAACAAGGACGACTGGGGTTTCCAGCCTAGGTATGCGGGAGCGTGGCCGACTCACTAATGAGATGTACAGACTCAGACCACTGTTTGACTTTTCCTCTTTAACCTCTGGACTTTTCGGAACTAGATGCTAGAGCTTTGGAGAGAGCTCAGGATTGGAGATAAATCAGAATTATCATCTGTTACATGTCTTCAGTGAGCCAAGCACGGGGCCAGGCTCACCTTACACGCATTTTCCAACCCTGACAAAATGCTATGAGATTAGCACGCCAGTCTCCACGTGACGGATGAGGAAACCAAGGTGCAGAGAAGTTACGGGGCCTCCCCCAAACCACACAATTTAAAATAAAGATTTGGGAACCGCCCAGGAGAAAGAAAGCCCTTGACCCCCTAGGTCATTATGAACCCCCGGGGATGAAGGTCGAGAGACGTAGGGTCCAGCCCTGGCTCTGCCACTCGCTCCCTGAGTGACCTTGGGTGAGGTCGAATCCTACTCCATGCTGGGCTTCTCTATCTGGGAAATGCCAAGTTTGGGCTCCATGATGTCCCCGGCTCTTACCATCTTGTTCCCTCTGCTCTGTTCAGTCTTCAAAGGACCAGGGTAGAAAGACGAACTGTTTGCCACATGGGTGGAGCACCTACTGCGTGCAGCACCTTCTCCTGGGAAGAGACAGGAGGCAGGAGGGGCTGTGGCCTTTGCCACGGTCTGATGAGGGGCTAGGGGCTCACCCTCAGAGGACTTCCATAATGGTGGGTGCTGGGAGCATGGGGCCACAGCAAATAACTCCTCTGGGAGACACCAGGGAGCTGAGCCAAGCTCCTGCGCACAAACCGCTCGAAACATATGGTCCGCATTTCATACATCATTTGCAAGGAGCCGCAGCCATTTCACAAAGTCTCTTCCTGCTCCAAGAGCATTTGGGCTTTGGTTTCTGTCTTTGCTGATCCAGCTTCTGCCCTTGCCACTGTCCTCTTCCACCACCACCAGACACCATGGACAATATTTTCCTGTAAGGTTGGGAGCTGCTGGTCAAAGTGAACTGAGTCCCTTCCCCATGAGGGACTCAAGCACGTAGCGTGTGAACGTGATCCAGGTCCTGGGAGACATGCCTGGCAAAGGCTGGTCCCAAGGACGTCTGGGAGGGTATCCTGAGCAATGAGCACCAGGGCGTGGAGGGCACATGGAGTCATGTAAGCAATGGCCACATGGGACTCTCGGAGCGATGCTGGCACTGGCAGAGTGAGGTCTCTACACAGAGCTGCTGTGACACTGTAATGCGGGGAAATGCCCACGGTGGGCTCCACTGCTCTGTTAGGCTGCGTTTAAGCAAGCACATCGCAGGGACAGAAGGGCTGGGGGATACAAGGTATGTAACTGTTAGGGAGCCCCGGAAATACAGGCCAGGTGCAGATGGGGCAGGTCTGGGCCTCATTCACGCTTATTTCCAGAGCCTGGCAGCTAGTAAGTGCTCAGTGAATAGTTGCTAAGCAAACAAATGGATGATCTGAGTGAACAGCCTGCACCCAGATGCACCAGTGATGGGCCCTGCATCGCCGAGGTCTCCTCTGGGGACTGCTCCCAGGACCTGTCCAGGACTTCAGGGACGCCAGAAACTGGAAATGGGCCATCTGACTCAAACAGAGGAACAAACACATCTCTCCCTTTTTTTTTTCTTTTTAGGGCCGCAACTGCGGCATTTGGACGTTCCCAGGCTAGGGGTCAAATTGGAGCTGCAGCTGCAGCCTACGCCACAGCTTGTGGCAATGCTGAATCCTTAACTCACTGTGCAAGGCCAGGGATCAAACCCACATCCTCATGAAGACTACATCAGGTCCTTAACCTGCTAAGCCACAGTGGGAACTCCCCGTCTCTCCTCCTTGTTCACTCTCTTTCTCTTTTAGTCCCTGGCTCTACAGCTGAAAGAAAACAAAGACAGGTCCCGTCGCCCATGCCAGGACCTTCTCCCCAAGTCCAGAGGTTCCCAGCATACAGGCCATCCACCCTCCACCGTCCTTCCAAAGCTGGGCCAGCAGCTCAGCTCCTGGGACATGGGGAAGAGGGGAGTTTGGAGTTTCCACCCCACCCCTTAGGCCTAATCCCTATGGCCATGGAGCCTATGGAGGCAATGTCAGTCTCCATCTGAGAGAATACACACACACCCCACCCTGTCCCAGGTGCCCCACCCCAAGCTGAACCCAAGCAGGACCAAGATGGCACAGGGAGCCCTGAGCAGCAGAGCAATGGGGCTGAAGGAACCCCGAGCCTAAGGCAGATTCTCATTCTCTCTCTGATTCTTTCATTTAATTGAGTTATTGAGGACCTGCCCTGTGCCAGGCACCTTGCCCAGCCCTGAGGTAGGACCCACAGTAGCCAAGCAGAAATGTCCCTGTCGTTGTGGAGTTGACATTCCAGCACAGAAGAGAGCCTGTAAACCACCAGCCAGCCAAAGAAGTAAGAATATTTCAGCTGGTGACAAGCACAACAAAGGCAACACGAGGTGTTGGTTTTTCTCTCTCTTCCCAGACATCAGTCCCATTCTCTGCCCCCGACCTCTGCTCTGTGCTCTAGGGGGAGTCCTGTGTTCTGCATCCAAGAGCACCCTTGCCGGCGGCTTCTAACTGGGTTCAGACAAGGAACCTGGCCGGAGATGAGGGCACTGGAGGGAGGGTGTTTCTCCTCCCGCTTTCCCCGTGACTCATCGGCTGGTTCTGCAGGGCAGATCCTTCTATGATACCAGCTCCAATAACTCCAGGCTCTGGCAGCACCCTTGCCTCCAGGCCCCCAACCCACAGGCCCATGGGTGCTAAGAGCTTCCCACAGTTGCTTGTCGCCAAGCTCCCTTATATGTGTTGCACCTCTTCAGACTCCCAGCTGAGCGTGCCCTGCCCCTCTTGCTGGGGCCCTGACAGATCCAGGCAGATCTGATAGAAGGTGCTGGGAGATGGGGGCAGGGGGCAGGGAAGCTGCTCCAGGCCTGGGATGTTCAAGGAATAGAACAGTGGTCCGTGTGGCTGGAATGTGCAAAGTGAGCGGGAGATGGAAAGATGAAGTCAGGGGTGCCTTTCAAAATATTCAACAACCGGCTGGGCACAGGCACCATCCATGCAGAAGGGACTCTCAGCTATGAAGGGCTGTCACACCTGCTGGACAGGTGCTCAGGATGATCAGACAGGTCGGCTGGGGTCTATCAGCCAGGATCCCAGCAGAACAATGACAGTGCATGCAAGCTGGGTCATGCGAGGACAGTTTAATAGACTCTATACAGGGGCGTGCAGGGATGTCAGGAGGATGATGCAGATCTCCGTGACCGCAATAATCCCCAGCAAGTGGGTGAAGGAGAGAGGAGTCACCTGATGCAGACAGAGCTGCGTATCGAGGGATGGAACCCACCCAAGCTGCAGTGGCCCCACAGGGACACCACCAGTGACATCAGCACCCAGCCTTGCTCTTTCCCTCCCCACCCCACTCTCCTGCTGGTGATACTCACTGGCCGTGGCCACCCAGGAGCCAGAGAATATCCTTCTGGGTCACCCTCCTGGAACCTAGAAGAGCGTGGAGAAGAGTGGAACCTGTGTCTTAGGAGACAATGGGGAATCTGAGCCCTCTGACCTTGAAAGTCACGGTAAGAGGTTTGGATTTCAGGCTAAGCAGAGTGGAAAAATACTGGGGGTGAGAGTGATAGATTCTCCCTTAGACCCTTGTCCTCCATCCACGGGGAGGTGATGGAATAAGCTCTGCTCTGGGCAGCCTGGACCAAACATCTCCCAGAAGCATTTTTGTGAAGGTGGTTGGGAGGCAGGAGAAAGTTATGGGTGTGTTCTGGGAACTAAGCCACCCGGGCAGGCTTGTGTGACAACGTGTTCAAGAACCTCAGGAACCTCCAGCCTGCAGGGGATGAAGCCACATGCTCAGCATACAGGACCACCCTGAATAGGATGGAATTTGGCTTCCTTTCACCGAGTAAGTAGCGCAAAGAAACCAGAAAATGTCCAAGGCTTTCCTTGAGGGGATCTGGGGATGAGGGCCTGAAGAAGGGGATAGAAGTGCCCCCCACGACCCACGTTTGCCAGGCTAAGAAATGGAAGGGCTGGTTTTTGAAAGTCTGCTTGCACGATTCTTTCTCCAGCCATCATGAGGTTTAGGCAGGGACGCAGGAGAAAGAAGCGGGTAGCGCCTTTCTGTGCTCTGTCCACGGCAATGATCGGGTGCGAGAAGGGAGAATAAACTATACCCCCAGTGACCCTCTCTGGTCCTATGAGTGTTTGGGGCTTATAATCCCAAGATTCTACAGACCTTCTAGAAGGATCTAGGGTTTAAATTTTCTATAGCCTGTATGTTGGGGTCATGAAAAGCCCTAGACTTGGTCTCAGAAGCCCAGGATTCAAATCATTGCCTGCGCGTTACAGGTATACAGAAACACTGATTGAAGGTAAGAGAGAACCCTGATGACTAGGAAAATCCCCGAGATTCTCATCCCTGTCCATAAATGAGCCAGTCACTGGTTCTGCTTACATCCCTTTTGTCCTTTTTCATGTTATCTCACCCAGAGTCGGAGCCAGGTACTATTATGCTCATTTCGCAGAAGAAGAAACTGAGGTTCAGAGAGGCTAAGTCCCTCCCCGCCAGCCCTGCAGCTGGTGAGCAGTGGAGCCAGGAGGCAGGCCCAGGACTCTGACAGCAAAAGTCTGGGCCCTCTACCACCTGTCCGCCCATCTGTAGGGAGAAGGATGCAGCCCCGAAGCCTGGGTTCGCTCCTCGGATGCTGGAGTTTCTGGAGAGGGTTCAGCCCAATGCTCCGTTCCCAGCCTCACTACATGGAGGCTGGATCCCGCCTGATTCATTCTTTTAATCAGGGGCAGAGTGGTGGCAGCAGCTTCTTAAAGCACTCGTTCAGACTCTTATTAAAATTAAGTTATTGCTTTAATAACCACAGCGCGGAGGCGGCTGCAGCTAGGGGCTGGGGACTCTCTGCAGTTCCCGTGGGACTCCTGTCCCGCTACAGCACATCGTATGCCTTTCCCTCTCCTCGCTTCCAAGGCCACACCGAGGGAGGAGCTGTCCTGGCAGGTGCCTCTCTGACAATTATCCGTGTGGGCCAACCCTGGGTCCTGGGGGCACTCTAAAAGGTATGCCCATATGGACTCTGGCTCCAGACCCAGAGACGGGGTCAAGCTAAGCCTGAAAAAAATATGACTCCGAGAGGTTACGTAATTTGTCCGAGGTCACACAGCCAGCTAGAGGAAGCACAGGAGCCTAAACCCAAGTCCATATACTCTTTCTACTCCATCACACGGCCTCAGTGTGTCCTGCGTGGGCCCCGAGAAAGATGTAACATCCTGGGACAGCTGTAACATCACCTGGACAGACATACCTAACAATGTCACTGTGATTTGGGACAGATTGCCTCACTTGTCTGTTCCTCAAGTTCCTCATCTGTCATAGGGGATATCAGGTAATTGTGGACCTGGAATGAGATAAGAAATGTGAAATTGCTCTGTACGCTATAAAGTGAAGTGCACCCTTGGGAATGTGTGAGCCTAGAGTTGTGCGGAAAGGCAGGTCCCAGAAGATGTTAGGGCAGGGGGTGGGGAGCAGCAGAGAAGAACAGAGGGGAGGGGATGCTGGCTGGGAAAGGATAATGGGGTCCCAGCAGATTCCACGGGGGAGGAACACACAGAGACCTACGAGGTGGGAGCTGGAGCCAAACCCAGGGAGACGGAAGACATCCTGGCTGGATGACACAGGGATGAGGTGAGGTGGGAGGGATCCTGAGGATTTAACAGCAAGGAACCGGGCGACCACACTTCTCCTGGACAGAGAAAGAAATTGGCAGGTTAGGCAAGCTGTGGCTGCACACTGTGCAGGCAATGCCACACTCCTCCAGCCCCTGAGCCTCAGTCTCCCCTCTGTCCAAGCGAGAAAATATGTCTGCTTTCCAGGGCTGTTGTGGAGATCAGCGTGTGTGTAAAGTGGCCAACATATAGTAGGTGTTCAATAAATGGTTTCCATTATGATAATGATGGTGAGGATTGCTTTAAAATTACTTGCAATCTCTGAGTCTGTTTTCCAGGCTGCGAAGGATAAGTAATCAGATCTATGTCACAGTGTCCTTGTTCTCTTCTTTCCAGCCCACTGAGCAGATATGGAACATACAGATGGATCTTGTAGAAAGACAGGCTTTGGTTCCTTCCAAGAACTCTCGGCTCCCCGTGAAAGGTAGTGAGCTCCCCATCCCTGGAGACATCCAAGGAGACATTAAAAGACCATGGATGTATCCGTGGGGGGGGGGAAGTGATCAATTTCAGGCAGGGGGGTGCTGGCCTCAGAGCCCAAAGCCCTTCCAGCTTTTAGGATGCATGAGTCTTCAACTCTGATCTCATATAATCAGACTGCCCAGCCTGCTGTGTTGTCAACACAACCTTAGACTTGGAGTCAGAAAGCCGCGGGCTGAATCCCAGCTCAGCCTTTTCCTTTTTCTCAGAAGCTGCCTGTTACTGAGGTCTACCCGCGGTACCTCTGGAGGGCACCATGCCTGCAGCTCCCCTGGTCCCCCATCCTAGGCAGCCCTGGGCCCAGGCCCAGCAGGTGTGTTTGGAGAAGTACGTCTCAAGTCTCACCCTGCTCATGCTCCCCAGCTCAATTACAGGCTCAATTTTCTTTTCAGTTTAATCCCCAAATCAATATGTGTTCATACATATTTAATCGGAAGGCTGTTTTTATTAGAGTGGGGATTAGTTTTACATCTTTCTCCCCACTGTTTAGAAGGCATCCACCATTCACAAGGAAGGTGAGTAGATCAGTGAGGGAAAGGCCTGAGCACCGGCTGGGTCTGGAACCCCCCCCCCCCCCCGTCAAGTCAGAGAAACTGAGACCACCCCACTGCTCCTGGGCCTGCCATCCCTTCTGCACGGGGCTGGGGTCCTGCTGCTTCCCAGCTTCCTCCCTCACCCCCACCCACAGCCACCTGATGCTCAGCCCCCACCCCCGTTCTGCTCCCATCCCACCGAGGTTGCTGCCCAGGAACATTCCCTGGGGTCCTTCCAGACCAGCTCTCCACCTTCCCCCAGCTAGGCAGCCCGGAAATGAGGGCCAGCTGCCCGTTAGAGGTCAGAGAGTGGAGGTCACCCTCAGCCTTGCCCTCCAGAAGTAATAGATTTCTCCTTCCAACGCTGAGTCAAGGCTGAACAGAATAAATTATCGCCCTTTCACAGTGTAATCACTGTCACACTCAGCCCCAGCTGCCATCTGCTTCTTCACCAGAATCCCCACCTAGCCAAGCTGGAAGGAAGGAGAGGGCACGTGGACCTGGAGGTCACTGTGCCGGCCAGAGAAGGACAAAGACAAGAACACTCTGGGGCCTGGA
This sequence comes from Catagonus wagneri, assembly GCA_004024745.2. Classification (NCBI taxonomy): domain Eukaryota; kingdom Metazoa; phylum Chordata; class Mammalia; order Artiodactyla; family Tayassuidae; genus Catagonus; species Catagonus wagneri. The sequence continues at coordinate 2,154,266 of PVHT020000046.1, read as the reverse complement.
ACAGGAGAGAGATGGTCGGGACAAAATTTCTCAGCCCCCTTGTTAAAACAGGACGGTAAGAGTCATAAGTGGGCAGCTAAAGCCAAGCTCCAGCTACAGAGCATTGCATTTCATCCTTGCCACATTCCTGAGAGCCGACTCTCTTTTTTGGTTTCTTTTCTTGCAATATAGTTGATTTGCAATGTTGTGTTAATTTCAGATGTACAGCAAAGTGATTAAGTTTAGGCAGGTAGATGATAGATAGATAGACAGACAGATAGATAGATACTCTTTTTCAGATTCTTTTCCCTTATAGCTTATTACAAGATATTTAACACAGTTCTCTGTGCTACACAGTAGGTACTTGTTGTTTATCTCTTTTATATATAGTAGTGTATATCTGCTAATCCAATTTATCTCTCCCCACATTTCCCTTTTGGTAACCAGGAGATTGTTTTCTATGTCTGTGAGTCTTCCTATCTGGTAAATTCGTTCATCTGTATTCTTCTTTTAGATTCCACTTGTAAGTGGTATCATATGATATTTGTCGTTCTTGTGGCAGAGCCTTTTTTTTTTTACTTTTTAGTGCTTCACTCAAGGCCTAAATTTCCCGGAATGAAAATTCCCAGGCCAGGGGTTGAATCGGAGCCACAGCTGGCGACCTACGCCACAGCCACAGCAACATGGTATCTGAGCCACGTCTGCAACATACACCTCAGCTCACAGCAACATGGGATCCTTAACCACTGAGCCAGGCCAGGGATCGAACCTGCGTCCACATGGGTAGTAGCTGGATTCGTTACAGCTGAGTCCCATTATGGGACTTCAGAGCCTATTCTTATCATGCACATTTGACAGAGCAGGAAACAGGTTCAGTGGTCTCACAAGGGAAGCAGCAGACGCTGCCTTGAGGCCAGGACACATGGCTTCAGATCTGTGCTTTTAGCGGTTTGGCTGCCCTGCTGAGAAGTCCTCTCCCCTCAACACAAACTGGGGACCGTTTAAGGTGACATTTAGAGACAGGAGTATTTGGGGAGCACAGTTACTGGCAGGACATGGCCAGCGGCAGGGGAACCTGGGGACTTGGGGTGGGTCAATGCCGCAGCTCACGACCCTCACCTCTCTCCTCTGCCTCTTCCGTGGACTCAGGCCTCACGTACCTGTGGATACTTCCACCTGCTCTGTGCTCGGAGCTGGGCTGTGGGGATGAACAAAACCAGGCACAGTCCCTCTCTCACACAATGAACCACCTTATGGGTGAGACGGACATCAGTCAAACAATGATGCCCGTGGAAGTATGTCTGCAGACAGAGCCAAGGGTTGGGGACAGCGCGCCTCCTCTACCTGGCATCCTCTTTCCATACCCTGTTGGTCACCTCGCTTCCTACAGCTGGCCTTTCAGCCCAGGCACCCTCTCTGTGGTCTGGGACTGCCCTGTACCTCCCCTTCCAAGAACCCACCCCATTCGCCAGGATTTGATTGCAGAGACCAGGTCTGTCTTATTCACCATCAGATCTTACTCATCTCTGCAGAAGAGGACAAAATTGAGGGAGGAGGAAAACTAGGAGTAAGGGAGAAAGGAAAAGAAAAGAGAGACGGAGAGAAAGTAAAATTGGAGGAGAAAGAAAGCGTAAGGGGAGAAGGGAAGAGATGGGCCACTTTTGAAAGACCAGGTGCACTCCCCAAAGGCCACTCACTTTCCCTCCTTCTGGGCTGAAGTTTGACCTGGTTCCCAGGAACTTGCTAAGATGGTAGCAGCGGGAGGGCAGTCGCAGTGGGAAAGCATTAAGTCTTCTTGGGGTCTCCCAAGAGGACAAGTGTCAGCCGAATTAACCCCTTCACAGAGGTCAGGGGTGCACGCCTCTGTTCCCAAAGGTGCCAGAGACAAAGGGAGAGACACCATGACTTCCAGTCATTAACTTTATACCTAATGACCCCGTAAACTTGACAAAAGTTTGGGGAGGGAGTTCCCGTCGTGGCGCAGTGGTTAACGAATCCGACTAGGAACCATGAGGTTGCGGGTTCAATACCTGGCCTTGCTCAGTGGGTTAAGGATCCGGTGTTGCCGTGAGCTGTGGTGTGGTTTGCAGACGCAGCTCGGATCCCGCGTTGCTGTGGCTGTGGAGAAGGCCAGTGGCTACAGCCCTAATTTGACCCCTAGCCTGGGAACCTCCACATGCCGCAGGTGCGGCCCTAAAATGACAAAGGAAAAAAAAAAATATTTGGGGCCAAACCACCCCAGAGGGTTCTTCCCAGCAGGAAGCCCTTAGCCAGTGCTCAGGGACACGCAGACCTTCTCCAGAAGCTTATGTGTCTCCAGAGGCAGCCTTTCCCAAGCAGGTCCTTAGGTCCGCCATCTGGAAGAACCCCACTGATGCCACCCGGCTGTCCGGAGCGGGCACGACCCATCAGCTCCAGCTAACGGTTTGACAGTCGATGTTTGACGATGAGATTAATTCCTGAACAAAACAGACAACGCAGGCAGTGTGATTCCTCATTTAGCTGTCAGATCGGGATAAAAAAATGTGTGAGAGAGCAAACCCAAGGGAAAAAAAAATTGGATAATGATAAATTGTGACTGAACGCTCCAAAGAAACACAAGCCATCTCCCCCATCGTGTTGTGCCCGCTGTCACTTAATCTGAAAATATTCTAAGAGTGCAGGGCCTTCTCCTTGGCACTCCCTGGCTTTTCCTGAGAAAAGCCTATCCCCTTTGGTCCACAGTCTCATTTCCTCTGCAAATACAGCCACGCACCAAAGATCCAGGGGAAATGTGAGCCAAGAAGCCCCCCTGCCTCCCCCTCGGCCCCCACGGACGGCCCCTCTTGCTGCCACTCCCCAGGGAAGAGGCCTTTGCACTGCAGACTTTGCTGTATCATTACGAGGCTTGCTCAGAAGGGAGAGGCAGGAAAAAGGAAAAAAATGTTTTTTGCCATGATGTGTCAACTCTGTCTGTGTCTTACGTGTCTTAAAAGGACGATTGTTTTACAAAAATGGAACATTATTCAAATGTACAGAAGCAATACATTGAAGCAAGAAGGTTTCCCAGATCGGAAGTTGTTTGGCTTCCCGCCCCCGCCCCATCCTAGAGGGGGCAGGTGGGAGGTAATTAGAGTAAAGGCTCTTCTCCGGGTGTTTTGGTCCCACCACACAAGGCTCAGTTGAAAAATTTGTAGCCCTCGGGGCCTCCCCCAGGACTGGCCAGTGTCCTTTCCCCCAGGAGAGCCTGGGACCTCCTGCTTTGACTGAGGAAGCTCGTCTGCCTGAGGATCCCTGAAGACTGGAAGTGGTCTGATGGGGGGTCGGAGGGGACGTGGTGACTTGGAGGTGTCTGTGACCTCTTGGACATCAGCAAGGGTAGATGACAGGTCCTCTCCTCTCTGAGTGACTGTGTAGACAGGAGGCTGGCCTGGAGGACCTCCGGGGCTGAAAGCTGCGGGCTTCTGGAACGGGCACCGCAGCGCAGGGTGTGGGTTCAGGAGCATCCACCTGTGGGCAGATGGGCCCGAAGCCTCCTAGAAAAGGGCAGCTCAGGAGATGGCTCATCCATTGAGAGAAGAAAAACAGACACGCCCTTGCTAAGGTGGACCCCAGTGGTGGCCAGGAATGGAGACTGTCAAATGACCTCACATCAGGCCTGCGAGGCAGAAATTGTCATCACGGTTTTGGAGATGGAAAATGAATTCAGAGAGAAACCCAGGGCCTTGCTTGCCACTGTCTCACCAGAGTATCCAGCCCATCACCGAGCTCTGAATCTCAAGACTCAGCCCTTATCCCTCTACCTCAAACCCCACCCTCATCCAAGCCACTGCCATCCTTCCTGGAGCTGCTACAGCAGCCTCCTGGCTGGCCTCCCTGCCTCCAGCCTAGTCTCTCCACCATCAACCAGAGGTTGTCTTTTTTTCTTTTTTCATTGCTTAATGATTTTTATTACAATTATAGGTGTACAAAAATCATCACAACTCAATTTGATAGCATTTCCGTCCCAAACTCTCAGTGCATCCCCCCACCCCCCAGATTGTCTTATTTGGAAACCAAAGGTTTTCCAAAGTCTGTGAGTCATTGTCTGTTTTGCAAAGAAGTTCATTGTGTCTTTTTAGTTTCCACAATGGAATATTATTCAGCCGTTAAAAGGAATGAAATAACAACATTTATAGCAACATGGATGGACCTAGAAATTATCATGCGAAGTGAAACCAGTCAGACAATTAGACAGAGGTTGTCTTATATAACGCAACGTCATGCCACCCCTACCTAAACCCCATTGCTCTACAGCTCCCCCCAACCCATTGCCCTCAGGGTGAAAGTCAGCCTCCTTAACAAGGTACTCAAGGCCCTTCCAAGTCCCCACCCACCTCTATGCATCCTCATCTCTTGGCACTTCCTTCTTCACACTCCAGGCCCAGCCATCAGAACCACGTTTAGTGTTCCCCAAGGGGCAAATTCTCTTTGCTCCTGGTCCTTTGCCCAGGCCGCTCCCTCTGCCTGGTACACCCTCCCCGCTCCCTTTCATTTGGTTCTGTCACCCTTGGGAGCTCCTCTGAAGTGTCACTGCCCTAGGAGTCTTCTTTGAGCCCCAGCTCAGATCATTTTCCCACCACCCAACCTCTGCTCTCCCAGAGCCCCCCGTACCTCCGGTATCACAGCTACTGAAATTGCCCGCAGGCTGTCTCGAACTCCCAAGGGCCCAGACCCCAGAGAAACTGAGGACTGTATCTACCTTATTCATCGTTGTACCCTAGCACCCAGGACCATTCCTGGCACCCAAGAACTATTTGCCAGACCAACAATTGAATGAATGAATAAATGAGTGAGAGAATGAGCGATGAGGCCAGAGTGAGCTCTCCCTCTCCGTATATCCAAATGTATAAAAAGCCCAGGCAAGTCCATCAATAAGGCAAGCACTCGCTCCTCACAGCCTGTCCTTGGCTGGGAGTCGGGTGATGGATTTGCGGAGGTGATGCATGGGAGCGTGAGAAGGCAGAGTGGATGCATGGAAGAATAGAATATAGATTTCTATAGATTAATCATTTGTCATTCCTGCCACTCGGCACGCTCATGCACACACACGCCTTCCCTCCCCTGGACTTTCCCCTCCTCCCCTGAAAAAGCACAACCCAGACTGCCCTTGGACCATGCAACAGGGGTACACACACTCACAACACACACACATAGCAACACAAACACATTCAGGGAAACACTTCACGCAAGTTTGTACATCACACTCTCTACCACCTAGGATACACACACAGAAGGGCACGGTTGGGTGTTCCCGTCGTGGCTCAGCGGAAACAAATCCAATTAGGAAGCATGAGGTTGCGGGTTCGATCTTGGCCAGCATTGCTGTGAGCTGTGGTGTAGGTCACAGACGTGGCTCGGATCCCGCTTTGCTGTGGCTGTGGTGTAGGCTGGCAGCTGTAGCTCTGATTATACGCCTAGCCTGGGAACCCCCACATGCCATGAGTGCAGCCCTAAAATGACAAAAGACAAAAAAAAAAGTGCGCACTTACTCAGACACACGCAAACACGTACTCTCACAAACCTTGTCTCATTGTCTTAACAATTTGCTCCTTATTCCCAAGCTCCTATCTGTCTTCCTTGCAAACTGCAGCCAGAGCACTGAGCCTGGCTCCTTTCTCTCCGGGGGAGAACCCAGACTCTACCTGTCCGCATCCCCCCAGGCCCAGCTCTCCCAGCCTCGGGACTGCTCCCCCGATCCTCGCCTCCAGCTCCATGCCCTGTGTCCTTGCGGCAACCCCCACCCACATCATAGGTAAAGGGCAGAGGGGAAGGTGGGGGGACTCCGGTGAAGCCCCTGGTTATCTCCACTTGCTGTGTCAGTTACGTGGGCCGCGTGAGTTGCAGCCTGTCTTCTCAGAGATGCTGAGGAAGAAACTGAGAAGGCACGTCTCTCTTTCATCCCAAATGAAGGGGGAGAGCCCCAGCCCCAGCCTCTCCCCACCTGCCGCCCTGCTTAGTGCTGGGAAGGTGGGGGTTAAAAGACACCACTCCTCCTGGCGTCATAGACCCTGCACCTGCTCTCCCAGAGGCCCGCCTCCCTTCCCTGGCACCCGGGGGGGGCCAGGGTACCTCCTCCTCCCCTCTTGGGGCCACGCCCACTACTCTCAAAGAGCCTCCCAGAAACCTCCTGGGGTCACAGACGCAGAGTCTTCATGCAAGTCTCCAAACCGTAGAGCAGTTGAACACACACACTCACACACACACACACCACAAGCTCCACACCCACCAGCCACGTGAGTGCCCTGTGGTCTCTAAAGCCCATGGGGTCATTTTGGGACTCTCTCTACCTCCACCGCACTTAAAGACTCTCAGAAAAAAAAAAATGAGATATTATCTCATACTCATAGGGTTGGCAATTATTAGGGAAAAAAAACAAACAGAAAATAATAACTGTGGACAAATTGGAACCCTTGTGCACTTACGATGGGAAGATAAAATGGTGTGGCCGCGATGGAAAACAGCATGGCAACGCCTCAAAAAATTAAAAATACATACTGTATGAACAAAAAACAAAAGGATTCTCTACTACGTCCTAGTTACTCTCTGAGGCCCTGCTGACCCTCAGGTTTTTCCACACTGGTCATCCGCCTACACACTGAGGTTTTACCTTGTGCTGCCAGGAACATAGCTGTTGGCCCTCCTCCAAGCTGCCGTCTTGATTTCCGGTTGTTAGGAACTAAACCTACCCTTCCCAAAGCCCAGGGACCCAGGCACTCAGGTCGCTGGCTACTCCCAGGAGCAACTTCTCCATCACACTGGTCATAGTCAAATAGGAAGGTCAGTTATTACGTCTGTTCAATTATTCTGTCATTTGTTTGCTAAGCAAACACTTAGTACTGCTTCTGCTCTGCAATATGCCCAAAAGGATGGGCAGTACCTTTCCCAAGAGCCTGGCCCCTGGATCTGCCGTCCACGGAGACCCAGACACTCACAGAAGAACCATATCCAAGGGCAGAGAGATACCTGAAATCAGGAGTAAGATACAGCAGGCTGCCAGTCAGCAGACCATGACTTCCACCCAGATCCAGGGTCCTCATTCAAGACTTATGAAAAAAAGCTTGCTTACCACAGGATGGCCAACTAGTCCCATCCCAAGCATGGCGGATTGCAAGCCTGCCAGGCCAAGGGGGGCAACCTCCAACTATTAAGCAACCCCAGAGATGCAGCAGAAAGAACCAGCCCTTCCTGACCTTGTCTGTTGGTTCCCTGCTTACAGCCCCTACATCAACTGACACACCAACTTGTTAACTTTCTGAAGGACTGGATGAGAAGCAAGGGCCAACACAGACCCACAGAGAGGGCTCCACCGAGGCTGAAAGAGGTTCTTATTTCCTCTCTGGAGCCCCTGCTCATTGGCATGGGGGTTTCAGGAGCATCAGAACACAGTCACTCTAAGCTCCTCAGAGCCCCTCTCCCAGAGGGGCTGAGCCAGGCTGGGCCAGGCTGCAAGGGGCTTCCGGTGCCCCTTCTATTGGACTCAAGTTTCCTGGAACCTCGGTTTCCTCACTGGAGAGCCCTTCCATTCCTGTGTCTCTGTGGATGCCGAGGCCCGGAAGGGGTGGGTGGCACCACATTCCGCTGCCTTTGATCTCAGTCAGCACTTGAGTTGGTCCAGCATCCGTCTGCCTCTCTCTTCCCATCTCCCTTTGAAGCCGTTAAACAAAGATGGCTCTAGATTACAGCCATTTCTGCTGCCTGGAGCGGGACCTTCTCAGGCTGCCTTCCCTTTGCTCTTAGCCTGTTTTCTCTGCTGGGGGCGGCGGGCGGCGGGGGGGAAGGCAGCAGTGGGGGTGGGGACGGGGGAGATGCTCAAGTCCCTGCTCTGGGCTGGCCAGCACCAGAGCTCCTCCCTCCTACGAGTCCTGGACATTAGTGCAAAAATGTCTTAGCATCTCTCTGTTAGCCTTGCTCCCAGGAGACTCCGCAATGACCCTCTGGCCCTGTCCGCACTAAGCTGAGCATCCCTGGAGATGTCATCAAGGTCCCCAACACGGGCTCCCGAGAACAGCCTGGGGAACTCTCCTCTATGCTGAAGCCAGGTTCTGCACCGCTGTCATCAGAAAGTTTAAAATTGCCTCCCAAAATATGGTCTGCTCAGCACTGCTTTGAATTAGAAGATGGCCAGCATCTGGCCTCCCTTCTAATACCAACTTGACTTCCTTTGGGCAGACTGCCTCTCCCCATCCTTCCCAAGCTTCTGTCTTCCATCCTGCGCTCTCTATGGGCCCCACTACCCTTCTCTGCAGCTCAAACCTTCCAGTTCTACTGCTGTCACTGGCAGCGGAGTGAACTTTTCAGAGTGCAAGTCATGTCACCCCACTGCTGTAAAACCCACAAGGGATTCCCTTTGCTCCTACTATCAAGATTAAACTCCTTAATTTCTTGCCATACAAGGCCCTGTATGCACTGTTCCCAGCTGCCATGGCGTTTTGCTGTCCCATTCCCCCTGTCCCCTCCCTGGGGTGGGTCTTTGTCCACACTTGCCCTTTCCCTCCCTTATCAAACACATTCACCTTACAGAGGTTGGCTCACGTGTTACATCTTCCAGGAAGTCTTCTCTGGCCCCACCATCCAGGCTAGCTTCTCCCAGGATTGCTTTCTTAAATGGTTCTCCTTTACCTCTAAGCACTTGCCTTGATTTTAATCAATCATTCATTTGTGTGACAATTTGACTAATAGCTGTCCCCCACATTCCCATTAGACATGAGAATAAAGACTTTGTATGTTCTTATTCAGAGCATCGCCAAGATCTAAAACACAAAGTCTTGACCATTATGGGCACTCAATAAACATTTATCGGATGGATGGATGGATGGAAGGATGGATGGATGGATGGATGGGTGGATAGATGGACGGTTGAGAAGATGCTAATTGCTGTGGGCCTGAGGGAGCTGGCAGGCTCCATCTAGGCCACCCCAATTCTCAGTTCGTGCTATTTCATCAGACCAAATGTGAAGGTGGCTCCTAGGAAAAGAAATAAGAGACAGGTCCTTCCTTTCAGCCACCATTGTGATTTCTTAGTGCCATAGAATGTCAGGTGCAGGGACCTGGGCTTGAGGCTGGACTCCAACCCTTCCTGAGAAATCCACACCACAGGACATGAAACCTGGTGATTGCAGAGGCCCCAGAGACAGCAACCCCAGAACTTCACAGACCAACCTTCCTTCTGGTAAGACTCAGATTAAACAAGCCAACTTCAGATTTAGAACCAAGGCAGAGATACAGGAAGACCAGGAAAATTCTGGAAGTCACAGAGAAGTTATGATGCTAAAAGGAGCCAGAACCTGGAAATCTAGACCGTTGACTTCAAACCTGATATTCACTCTCTCAACACATGACCCAGGCTGCCATCTTGCACCCTTGCACCTGTCCCCAAGCCAGGCCCCATAGACTGCTTTCATCCTACAGAGCCATCATTGAGGACTTCGGCTACCTCCCCCACACCTTTGAGGGGTGACAGTGCCCAATAACTCATTCCTCCATCCCCATCCACGGTCCCAACCCACACTTCACCCCACCAAGCCCTGGGTTTTTTTTCTGGAGACACCGTGCTCTTTGATTCTGCTAGAAATCAAGATGCTCAGAGTTGCTGTCATGGCTCAGTAGTTAACGAATCCAACTAGCAACCACGAGGTTGCAGGTTCTATCCCTGGCCTCGCTCGGTGGGTTAAGGATCCAGCGTTGCCATGAGCTGTGGTGTAGGTCACACACTCAGCTCAGATCCCACATTGCTGTGCCTGTGGCATAGGCCAGCAGCTGTAGCTCCGATTGGACCTCTAGCCTGGGAACCACCATATGTCGCAGGTGCAGCCCTAAAAAGACAACAAGGAAAAATTAAGATGCTCTCCCCTTGATTAGTCACCCCTGCATCACTAAAAGCAGGGAAAGACCTGCTTCTTGTCTTCCAACCCTCTCCTCCCAATGCCTTTTCAGAGAGAAGGGGAAAAACCACCCAGTGACACCCCCTTTGCCGCTCCAGGCATTTTAATGAATTCCAGCCTTCAGGGAGAAGGACGGCTGTGTTAACGGTGCTGGTGAAAAATGAGGGGAGGAACAGTGAAGCAAATTTCTTTTTATTGACTTTTAGTGAGCTATTTAATCCAAACAGCTCATTATCTGCAATATAAATATACTATATAATGGATTTTGCAGTAAGAACAATTAGTTTTGCAATTAGCATGAGAATAAGCTCTCCCCAACTGCAGAGAAGGCAAGGCCCAGACGCTGGGGGCTGGGGGAAGCTGGGGGTGGGGGAGAGGTGGGAAGAAAGCTGCTTTCCAGGTGGAGAGGGCAGGGCTGCCCCCCACCCCCAACTCCACTGTCCGATGTGGTCCCCAGATCTTCAGGGTCAGTGCCAGTGGACAAGAGAGCGGAGCCGCTCAGGTAGTTGTTAAGAGCAGGAGCTTTCAGCAGATCTGGGCTCGAGGCTCAGCTCCATCCTTCTTAGCAGCTGTGCAACCTCAGGCAAGTCCCTTAAACTCTCTGAGACGCTTCTTGCAGTGGTTAGGACAATGACAGGAAGAGATACCTCAGGCCTGGCACAGAGGGCACCCTCAGCGGACACTGCTGTGGACGCTGAGATGGGACTTCTTTGCCTCTCCTGGGCTCCCCTCCAGGAAGGAAGGAATCACGTCTGTCTAGCAGTCTAGCATCCAGCGCCTGGCCTGTACCGGCACTTAATAAATATTTGTTGAATAAATGTTGCCAAGCAAATGAAACTCAATGGCTGCTTGGCCTGGTGCCTGATACATAGTAGGCACTTAATAAATAGGGAATAGATGCTGCCAAGTAAATGAAACTCGAGGCCTGCTCCCCTCTGTCACATGGCAGCAGCCACGCCTCAAAGAACCTTGCAGAGAAGAACCACGGCAGAGACCAGCCTGCAAACAGGAGCTCCTTTGCAACTCCATTTCCCTTTTTTTTTTTCCTTTATTGGCCGCCCCACAACATATGGAATTCCCGGGCCAGGGATCAGATCTGAGCCACAGTTGTGACCTACGCTGCAGGTACGGCAACGCTGGATCCTTAGCCCACTGTGCTGGGCTGGGGATCAAACCTGCCTGCCTCCTGGCGCTACGGAGATGCCACCGATCCTGTTGCACCACATCTGGAGCTCCTGCAGCCCCGCTGCTCGACTCTCCCAAGCAAGTTCTCTCTGCTGCTCCTCAGCCAGCTTCTCAGAGTCAGGGCTTCCCCGCCCCCCACCTTGTCCCCTCCTCTCGGTGGCCCCAGAGCCTTCCCGAACATCACAAGTTCAGCCCCTGTTCCTCGGGCTGCCCGCAGTCCCCCACCCCTGCCCCGAACAAGAATATTGAACACACCGGTGCGCAGACAGGGTGGTGAGGTGTTGCCATTGTATTGCCAAGGCAAAGAAGACAGGCTGGCAGTGGGGCTTTCCAAATGTCCCAAACGCAGCAGTTAAGGCACAGCCTCTCCAGCAGGCGGCCTGAGTCTGTCAGGAGCTCTACTTTCCAGCCATGTCTAACCTTGTTCACCTCATCTGTAAAATGGGAGCAATCATAGATTACTTATGGCTTAGAGTTTGGGGAGGATTAAACGTGAAATCCGTGGGAGGCACCGGTGCCTATCACAAGGTACCATTTCAACAAGGGTTAACCACCATCGTGAGCACCATTCCGTTCTGGGTTATCAAGATCACACTCTTGGGAGCTGCCGTGGTGGCACAGTGGTAACAAACTGGACTAGTACCCATGAGGATGCAAGTTTCATCCCCGGCCTTGCTCAGTGGGTTAAGGATCCAGCATTGCCGTGAGCTGTGGTGTAGGTCGCAGACATGGCTTGGATCCCGAGTTGCTATGGCTGTGGTGTAGGCCAGCAGCTGCAGCTCTGTTTGATCCCTAGCCTGGGAAGCTCCATATGCTGCAGGTGCGGCCCTAAAAAGCAAAAAAAAAAAAAAAAGACCACACTCTTGGGACCCGAATCAGCCACTGCCTGCCCTCTCTCCAGAGACTTTGCTAAAGGTATTTCAGTTCTCACCCAGCCCCAACCAGGGAGCAGGCTCGCTGCCCCCACACCTCACACATGTGATGCCCTTTACTGCTCACACCTCTGGGAGGCAGGTTCAGATGTTGCACAGGGGAGGAAACCAGGCTCTGGGAGGTACGGAGATTGTCTGGGCAAGAGGTGGAACCAGGACGCAACCCCAAATCTTCTCAAGTGCCAACCTCTTCTCCAGGTGCAAAAGTGATCCTGAAGACACGCGCGAAGGCAGGGAAGGAAAGGCCTTTTGTCCTCCTACTGAGCCTCCAGATGATCCATCCTGGGCCCTGCAGTAGCTGTCCCAGTGACGGGGGCAGGACCCCGTAGAGGGAAGAGGGTGGTGCCCTGGGATATCCAGGGACACAGGGTCCAAGTGGAAAACAAGCTTCCTATGCTCCCCAGGGAGCTCCTGACCTTGGGCTGCAGTTGAAGTGACCTTCAGGCCCCCACAGCATCTGGCTGTGGGTGGATGGTGAACACCTGGCACCAACAGCCTCCAGGCAGAAAACAGAAGCTCCCCTGGCACGTGAACCCATGGGTGCAGAAAACTCAGTTCCTGTTCTGCTTCGAGAGGAGGGTGGCACTGGGACCCACCCCCGCCCCCGCAAGGCACCTCCACCCCCAAAGGCTGATGGGGGGCTCTCTGGACATAATGGTCAAGAACACTGGCTTCCGGGCTCAGAGTCCCAAGGTTGAGTCCCCATCCAGTCATTCTCATGCTCCTTGATCTCAGGCTAGTGCCCTGTTCTTTCTGAGCCTCAGTTTCCTCATCTGTAAAGTGGAGTAATGACAACACCCTACCTCCGAGGGCTGGAGCAAGGTAAGGTGTGGAAAGTGCCCAACACCGATGCTGGCACCTCCCAGATGCAAGCCCTGGCCGTCAGCAGTGTTCTGCTCTCAAGTGCAAGACTGTGAAAAAGGGAGGTGTGAGACGAAGTCAAGACAGGGGCCAAGGGGGAGTTCCCATTGTGGCTTAGCGGGTTAAGGACTCACATTGTCTCTGTGAGGATGCAGGTTCCATCCCTGGCCTCGCACAGTGGATTAAGATCCCAGCGTGGCTGTAGCTATGGCGGTGGGCGGCAGCTGCAGCTCTGGTTCCAACCCTAGCCTGGGAACCTCCATATGCCCTGGGTGCGGCTGTAAAAGGGTAAAGGAAAAAAAAGAAAAAAAACGGGGCTGTGGGAGTCCTCCCCTCGGGGCCTCAGTTTCTCCACCTGCCAAGCAGGTGAGGCAGTGGTCTCAGCGTCCTCCTCTCCCTGTCCTTGTCCTGGCTCCCGGCTGCAGCTCCCTTGATAGCTGCCTGATTCCATGTCCCCCGGCTGGGCCCGGCGGCCCTTCGGCAGGAGAGCAGAATGGAGCTCCCTTAGTCACGGTGGGGCGAGGCGCCATCCATCGGGGAGGCCGGCGGGACGCCGAGAGGTCATCTCCATTACAAACGGGCTGCGATTAAGCCATTACTTACCGTAATGGGATCCTTTCAGTCCGAGGCGAGGCCTGCCACAGCCGATAACGCCGGCGACGGCCGCCGCGGCCCCCCGGCAGGCTGCAATAACACAGGCTTTCCCCTCTGCGACAGGTTCAAGCTCTCACGCCCGTCGAAAAGTCCATTTTCCGGCACAACTGGGTACACTTCCCCGTGACAAATGTCTGTTCACCTTTAATCTGTTACAAGCCGAGGAGGCCCAAAGGAAGTCTTCCATCACGGGAGGGATGTTTTTATAAGCGAGCTCTTAGAGGCTGCCTGGGGTGGGGTTGGCGGAGGGGGGACGCGACTGGGATGTCTGCGCACTTCTGGGGGGGTCCGGCCGGCCCAGAGTTGAGCTGAGGAGGAGGGCGTGTGCCAGGCGTGAGGGTCCGGGTTGAGTGGCGGGGAGGGGGTCTCATAGATCAGTGGGGACTTATCTTTTGTGTGTCCGTGCTTGGCGAGGGCGTGGGGGCGGCCTGGGAGGACTTAGCCCTTTGCGTGTGCCTGTGTGTGACTACACGCGTGTATCCCTGAGTGAGGGTGGGAGGGGCGCGATAGCTGCCGTGTGTGAGGAAAGCCGGGTGCCCGGGGCTGTGTGCTCATATATGTGCCTGGGCACCTGCAGCCTCCACGAGTGTGCAGCCCTTAACTCTGCATATAGACCTGTGTGTGCGCATGCTTGAACTCCTGTGCGTGTGATGGAGAGCGTGTGTGCGTGACAGCACTTGTGTGTCTACCTCGAGAGGGATGGAGTGGGGCCTGACAGCATAACCAGCTTCCCCAGGCCTCGGAGGGGCGCCCCCATCGGGTCCTCAGAGTTGTGTCAAAACCGTCCCAACACCTGGAAGCTGCCTGGGAAGCTGGGGATTCATCCTGAGCCAGGGTGAAGTGAGATGGTGACCTCCCCGAGCCTAGATGCTGGGTGCAGATTCAGGGCTTCGGGGGCGCTCAGTTCCAGCTTGAAGCCAGAGGCTATAAGAGCTTGTCCATCTCAGGGCAGCCATGAGGTGGCAGGAACAAGGAAGCTTTGAGAACAGCCCAGAAAGACCACCGGCAGTGCTGGAGCTGCGCATTAGCCCAGACCCAGGGCTCAGAGGAGCCAGGGAGGAGGAGGGAGCTCAGCTGGCGGAGAGAAGGGCAACTTCACGCCCAGAAGGTATTCAAAGGGACCCTGAAGCCTGGGGCTTCCCATTTTCTGATCTGAAGAAGAATGTGCCTCTGAGGCTGGAGGGCAATGATGGAAGAAAATGTGAGCTGGGTGTTGGCATGTGCCCAGCCCCATGCCAGCCACTCCATCATTAGTGTTGATACTGCGATGCACTCAGCCCTCAGCCTTGCCGAGCCCTGAGAACATGGCTTGCAACCAGAATCCTCCAGGACTCTAAAAATCTTTACTGAGGACCAGCTCTATACCCCCCAAGCGTGTGGTGTGCATTATTTATGATGACTGTGAGCAAGATTTTGATAAACAGCTACTCTGGGTCAGGCATGTGCAACTGCTTCACACACACAATGCCATTTATAAAATAGCAATTCACCGAGATAACAATGGTGCATCGAGCGCCTGATAGGAGCTTCCCATGTGCCAGGCACGAGGCTTTCTCTTTTCAATAACCTTAAGAAAGCCCTCGCTGGGGGGTGAAGATCAGGATTCAGCAGCCAGTGCCCCCGGTCCTTCAACCAACAAGAGGAAGACCTGGCATTGAACTCTGGCCAATCTTCAAGGAGCCTCCTCGAGGGAAGTTTCCAGCAGAATCATCTCCTGTTCCGGCCTCACCCTGGAGCCTCACACAGGCCGAGGGGAAGGTGAAGCTTGGGGCTCTTGTTCCCTGGCTGATGGAGACTCTGCTGAACTCATTAAACAGTCAGGTGGGTGGAAAAAAAGCCCAAGCCCTCCACGTTAACAGGGGAAAAAAAAAAATAAGAAAATGCCATGGAAAAGCTCCTGATGGTAAAACATTTCACACAATACAAACTGCATCCATGAAGTGTTTCACTTTCATGTGTGTTAGCTTGTTCAAGGTCACGTGGTGGGGGGATGTCAGAGCCAGGACGAGGCTGAGTCCTCCTCCTACCACCCACTCTTCCAGGGATCCCAGCCTGGGGACGAGTGTGGACTTATTTTTCTCAGTTCTGAAGAGGAAATGTATGGCTGTGTTTTCTCTTGAATGTTTAATCTATTTTCTAAAGAAATGTGTGCAAAGGCAGTGGTCAGGATAAAGTCCACATAAGGCTGGTGGGGGGGACAGGAGGGACGGGCATGAGTGGAGACCTTTGACCTTGAGGACGTCCCTCGTGACATTGAGGACTTGAGGGTTAGCAGGCCAAACTTTGGGTTGGCGAGTGTGAAGACAGGAGATGGCAGGAGTTTCCTGCCAGCAGGGGTGCCACTGAGAGGGGAAGACGTGCAGGTACTGACCGCCAGCTGCGGGCAGGGCATGGGGCAAGGTGCCTGTACTAATGGTCATATGTCATCCTGACTCCATCAGCCAGAGCATAAACAGTCCATCGAACTAGGGAGGATGCTGAAAATCAGGGAATTTAAGTAATTTGCCCGGAATCGCACGGCTAGCTGACAGGTGGGGAAACAGAATAGGCAGCCAGATCTGGGGGGTTCCTCCCCCACCCCAGATCAAACTTGGAGGAACTGTATACCCCCCTTCTGAGCCCTCTTGGCGTAGCAGTGGGCCCTGAGCGTCTTCGCCCTCTGCGTCCTCAGCTTTCCTCTCCTCTGTGAGCACCACTCGTCACGGAGCCAGGAGCCCGTGCCTCCATCTCCGCTTCATCCTCCTTCCCAAAGCCTGGCCGGGGACCCTCTTGGCTCCTTGAAGTTGTTTCCTCCTCCTGGCCCCCTCCCAGGGCCCCTCCTCCCACAGCATATGCCCCAGATCAGAACAGGAGCAGTCTAGGCGTTCCCATCGTGGCTCAGTGGTTAACAAATCTGACTAAGAACCATGAGGTTGCGGGTTCGATCCCTGGCCTTGCTCAGTGGGTTAAGGATCCGGCGTTGCCGTGAGCTGTGGTGTAGGTCGCAGACGCGGCTCGGATCCCGCGTTGCTGTGGCTGTGGCGAAGGCCGGCAGCTACTGTTCCTGTTAGACCCCTAGCCTGGGAACCTCCATATGCCGCCGGTGCGGCCCTAGATAAGGCGACAAAAAAAAAAAAAACAGAACAGGAGCAATCTCTCTCCTCCCTCGTCTCATCCCCAGTGGACTCCTGCTCTGTCCAGCACATTCCATGAGAGGAAAAGGATCTAACGTGGAAGTCTGTGACTCCTGCCTGAGAACTGGCCCTTTCTCCAGACCATGACGCCGCCTGAGCTAGACCCTCCCCAACGGGCGTCTCTTTCACCTGGTAAAGGGAAGTGATAAACTCCTCTTTCTCCTCCAGATCTCAGACCAAGCATCACTTAATCAGGGAAGCTTTCCCTGCTTCATCCTCAGATTCTTACGCACGGCACACCTGCCCCTCAGGTAACTCAACACTGTTTACAGCCAAACCGTGACTAACATTAACACAGAGCTGGACATCTGTCCCTCCTACCGGGTCACGTGCTGCAGGAAGAGGAACCCGCACTTATCATGTTCACCCATGACTCCCCGGCACTCAGCGCAGAACTCTGTGATCAGTATTTGCCGGATGCATGAATGAATGAATGCTCAGGCCAAACGGGGGGCGCCCTCCTCTGAGCTCGCAGAGCGCCCTAGACCCAGCCTCCTCGCCGCCCTGTCATGCTATGCCAGTGTCTCCCTTTCAGTCCCAAACTCACCCCCAAGAGCCAAGTCCGGCCCAGTAACAGACTTGAAGTAAGTGATCATGCATTTAAAAAAATCCTGCAGGATGCACTGTAGTTTGCAAAGGCGTCTCGGATCCTGTGTTGCTGTGGCTGTGATGCAGGCCAGCAGCTGCCCCTCTGATTTGACCCCTATCCTGGGAACTTCCCTATGCCTCAGGTGTGGCCCCCAAAGTAAAAATAAATAATTTTTTAAATAATAATAATAGTAATAACAAATCAGTACATTCATTTCTCTTGAAGAATAGGAAGATCTGGCAACTAACAGCTGGAACTGAGTGGCAACTACTCCTCTTTAGAGGAGCCCCAAGTCTCCAGATGGCCAAGCCCCCCAGCTCCCTCTTCTTCTTACCCCACACCTGCTTCCCTCCTCTCCATTATCTGCCTGGACACTGTGGGCACCTGGGTTGGTGACCTCCTGCTCTGTTTCCATAACCCTGCCCTCCCCCACCCCAGGACCGTGAGCTTCCAGAGGTCTGAGCAGAGAGCAGAGGAAGAGTTGGCTGAATGAGTAAATATCAGCAAGAACAGGAGGCGGCTCCAGGGAGTGGTGAGACCAAGTGGAGCAAACCTGGGTGTTAGGAGAAGAGAAAGCCTGTCCTAAAAGAATGGGAGCACCAGATTATCCGCTCTTTAAGGATTAGTTAAGAAAAGATCGTTGAGGGTACCACTTTGTATTTTGTCTCATTAGATTGCCGGGCTTCAGGTTGGGGATGGTGAGTAGTTTAATCTCGCTGAACTGTCTTGATAAAGAGAAATCCATTTTTAAATGTCTCCCAAGGATGGAATCCTCTGGGCGGCTACCTCCCTTCCAAGAGTGGACTGGGACTCTACTGCCACCTGGTGGTAATAAGTGCATATTGCAGGAAGAGTTTTCAAAAAGGAAGCCCTTCCCAGAAACAACATAGAAATGTTCAAACTCCTGGACCCACCACTCCCACCCTTCAACTCCACCCCCAACCTCTACACACACACACACACACACACACACACACACAGCCAGCCCGGGGAAGAACCAACCTTGACAAATGGTTTAAAAAAGAAATCAAATTCAAACCACAATAACTGAGTATTTGAGGTACTCGAGTTGGGCAAAGCCTGCGCCAACACTCTACAAACTCTTTTTGTTTTGGTTTTTTTTTCATTATTAGATTATAGTTGACTTTACAGTGTTGTGCAAATTTCTGCTCTACAGCATTGTAACCCAGTCATACATATATGTGTATTAACTGTAATTAAGACAGACATAAATGACTAAATCTAACGCAAGGCAGACTGAGACCCACGTTTGGCACTGTCACCTCTTCTGAGCGTGGGTGTTCCAGCTCAGCTTGAACTAACCACAATATCCAGGAAGAGAGGCTAGGCATCCAGCAAAGTGCTTTCTTTTTTTTTTTTCTCTTCAGCAAAACTTTATAAAAATCTTTTCTTTTTTTTGTCTTTTTGTCCTTTTATGGCCGTACCTGCGGCATATGTAGGTTCCCAGGCTAGGGGTCTAATCAGAGCTGTAGCCACTGGCCTACACCACAGCCGCAGCAACATGGGATCCGAGCCGCCTCTGCAACCTACACCACAGCTCACAGCAATGCTGGATCCTTAACCCACTGAGAGAGGCCAGAGATTGAACCCTCAACCTCATGGTTTTTAGTCGGATTCGTTTCCGTTGCACCATAGCGGAAACTCCTATAAAAATCTTTTGACGTTAGTCCTGTTGTCATTCCATTCTGCAGATGAGAAACTGAAGCTCAAAGAAGTGAAGCTTCATGTCCAAAGAGCTGAATGAAGGTCTGGTTTAGACTTGGCTCTCTCCAGACTCCTCATCATTTATTTAGAGGCTTCTACCTGCTCTAGACCCAGAGTGGCCTCTTGGAGATTCCAGAGCCCACCTGAAATACGCATCTCCCTTCTTTTTAACCTCAGCAGGTCTCTGGAAGGACTAGAAAAGCACAAAGAAAGGTGAGAAGAGCACCTGCCTCACACCTTGGCTCCTACCCCACCTTCTCCCCCTCCACTTCCTCAGCCTATATTCCACAAGGCCCACACGCTCTGGAGGATCTCTCTGGACTGCCTGCCCCAGGCTGCCTATCCCGAGCCGAGCCGGGGACCTGGCTCCCTGTCATGTCCACACCACATCCACAGCCCATCTGGGCAGCATGGAGCCTTGTTTGCTGATTGGCAAGTTCACAGTGTGGGCCTGGGTTCCCCAGAGAGAACTACAAAACCATGATTGTCCCCAGATTGGCTTGTGTTCTTTGCGGAAAGAAACAATACACAGCCTTTGTGCTTAAAAAAAAAAAAAAATTACTGAAACAAAAAAATTTCCAGTTCACACTCTTTTGAATTGAGAGAAATAAGTAAACACTATTTCCCAAATCTATGTTCACTGGGAAGCCTCCTTTTATTATATTTATGCAAAAACATGAGCCAAATCTCATCCTACGCCACTATAAAACACATTTGATAATAAAATGCAAACGCTATTTGCAAAGAATTACAGAGGATCAAGTTCTGGCCGATTGTGAGGAGCAGTTTAAAATTAAGAGTTTTAAGCTTCATGTATCCCAATTTTATTTTGCAATAATCTATGCCTTTAACTTACCCTGTTTATATTTGCTCCGAATAATGTAGCCAAAAATCCACTGAACATTGATTGTGAAAAGGGTAACTCATTACCTGCTTTTGCCCAGAAATAACAGAGGAAGAAAGGAAGGTGTTTGCTTGTGCTCCCACAATTCTTTGGAAATATTTGCTTTCAGACGTTTTGTAATATTGTGCGGTGTGCATATTTCTGCATGGGAGATTTGCAATTTTGAAAAGATACCAAAAGGAGCAGAAAAAGAGACTAAAAAAGGTTTGCACCTTCTTTAACCCTGGTTACTGCAGAGCTTAATCTGCATACCCACCTGAGGGATTCTGGGACATTGCCATGGCTCTCCTGGGAGCACTTACATGAAGGGCCTGCAAGGAGGATTTGAGTGGTTGCTGGAGGGATCTCATGCATTATGCCATGAAAGGAATACAGAGAGCCAACACCCGATGCTGAAGAAGACACTCTAGGAATGATGGCAGGTGTAAGAAAGCCACCCTAAGCTAAAGGAGTGGATGAGTATATGGCTCTCTGTCACAGCAAGCATAGGCTGTTTTCTTAATGGTATGTGGAGTTTTAGTTTTCCAGGTTAGTGGAAAACAATGAGATCCAAGTCATGTCACAGTGGAACCCAGCTTTTCACTTGCTGATCAGAACCCAGGAACTGGACCCCAGTTCACCCCAGTTCTTGCACAAACCCTTTGGGACTCATAGACCAC
Organism: Catagonus wagneri; assembly: GCA_004024745.2. NCBI lineage: Eukaryota > Metazoa > Chordata > Mammalia > Artiodactyla > Tayassuidae > Catagonus > Catagonus wagneri. The sequence continues at coordinate 2,133,703 of PVHT020000046.1, read as the reverse complement.
ACAGGCTTGGAGACCAGAGGTACCTAGCTAGGGGGATGGACTAGCTCTAGGAACCAGCCGTGGAGCTTGGTCCTTCCCCATTTCCCATTCCTCCATCTCTGCCTGCCCTTCTTTTTCTTTTTCCTTCATCCATATCGTTCGATATTCCTTTTCCCCTTACTGCCAACCATCACATTAAAACTCTGACCTTTACATAACATTTTTTTGCTCTTCCCCGAGAACTTTTTGTACACAAGTGCTACTTAAACTGGGGTGCACACGCCCTTAGGTTAAACTGGGGTGCACACGCCCTTAGGGGCTCCCACTCATGGGCCAGAGAGTTTGCAGAGCCACGTGACAAATGTGGTCCATCTTGCTGACATTAAAATTACCCAGTGGTAAATAAAACACCCTTTGTGTTAGGAGAGACAACACAGATATATTATGGAGCAGATGCAAAGTGCACATACATCTTTAAGCTATACTAAGACTTCAGATAAATCGCGAGCTTTTGGCAGGTGACTTTAAGCTATACCTCGAACCCCCAGAGTAACTGTTTACTCTCTGACCATTAGGTTTTGCTTTGATGGAGACATTTGAGACGTTCTGACTGACCTTATCACATGAAATCCTCATAAGAGCCCTATAAAAGCAAAACAGTTTTAGGGATGGAGGAGCAACGACCAGAGATGCTGAGTAATCTGCCCCAAGTCGCCCAGCAAGCAGGTGTCAGAGCCTAAACATTGTCTGGGTATTCTAACTCCAAGCCTAGTATTGACTTCACACCAAGGTACTTGAACCACAGGGGGCAAAAGGCCCAGGAGACAGGTAGTGGTGGGTCCACAGCCAGGCCGGATGTTTAGTGAGTCTATCAGGCCCACCCCCACAGCTCCTAGCTTCAAAATTCATAGGCAAGCAGGTGCTCCAAGCCTGAAGAGATTAGGTCCAAACGACCACAAGTCTGACATCACTCCAGTAAGCCGCCGTCAACTCTGGACCACCAGCCTCAGATGCTGAAGGCAGGGAGCGGTAGGGAGGTCCCTAGTTCTTTCTGGAAAGACTCAAGGGCAAGGGGCAGACACATGGGGACCCGGGTGGCCCTGCCCTCTTCCTCATGCCCAGTGCTGTCAGGGCTTATGCTTGGCTCCCAGGCCACTGAGGGCAGCAGAACCTCCGTGTCAGCTGCTGAACGGTGGGCCAGAGGCAGGCTTTGAATCCAGGTCAGGCTGATACTCAGTCCCACACCCTTCCCACACAACCATGCTGCCTGGGGTTCTGAAAGGAACCCCTGTCCTGGAATCAGGAGGCCTGAGTTCTAGGCCAGCTTCTCCAGAAGTCGCTGTGTGACTTGGGCCAGTGCCTACCTGCCTCTGGTCCTAGAACAGCAGGGGTCACTCTAGCAACTAGGGGTTCTAGAGGCAGAGCCTGGGTTCAAATCCCAGTTTTTCCTTTCACTAACCGTGTGGGCTCGAGCAAGCCAATTCACACGCCCGTGCCTCAGTGTCCTCGTGTGTAAGTGGGGACAGGATTAGTGCCCAGCTCACAGCATCGTCATGAGGATTAGGTGGGTTCATCCACACTCGGAAGACGGCCTGGTACAGAGCTGTGCTCCATGAACTTGAGGGTGACAAGGGTCAAGTGGTGACCCCAAAGTCAGTGCATCTGAAGAGCGAGTGGGACATGGGAGCCCCACAGCCCACTCCTGCTGGGTCCAGCACGGCAGGGAGACGGGGAATCCTGGAACAGGGACGGCACGGGGTAACAAAACATGAGACTCTTTTGCATTTAGAAAGTGGGGGACCAGGAGGCACTCTGTTCCGCAGAACAAAGGTACCCAGGTTTTAGCCCACATGACTTTTATTGAGGAACGTGATGAGATTTAGGGTGGAAGGTGACGAGATTAGTATTACTTTTGATTAAGGAAGGTGACAAGGTGGGTGGGCGGGAACAGGCATAGGCAGTTAGGAGGTTTTCTTCTCAGTAACATCAAAGGGTGTATCCTTAAGACATAATGCAGCTGTTTACATAATAACATGGTTAATGCATTAAGTCCTTTATCTTGTCTTTGAAGGAGATTCTGTACTTTAGAATTCTGAGTCCACAGATAGTTGCCTTCTGCAGAGTTCAGCTCTTCCGTGGTCTCCAACACACTCCTTTTTCTGACTCCCACCCAGTCGGATTTAAACAGCTTTCCTGTCTCTCCCATGGTCCTGGGCTGCTCCAGCCCTAAGTCCCATGGCTGGTATTCATCCAACTCACTGGGCGTCTTCACTGAGCATCTTCTCTGGGCCCAGCATGGCTGGGGTTCGGGGGGACACCACACAGAGCCAAACAGGAGCAGTCCTGTATGTCTAGAGCATAGACAATTAGCAAACCCACAATGAAATGGCCGGCAGTTGTCAATACCATCCAAGAAAATAAACCAGAAGGAAGAGCTAGTGACGGGGAAGTGTTTTAGAGAAGCTGATGTGTTTAGGCCGGCCTAATGGAAAGAAACAAAGAAGTATTTATCGTGTATAAATAATTGTTGGCACCCCCTCAGCTTCGGGGTTCTGAAAGGAACCCCTGTCCTGGAATCAGGAGGCCTGAGTTCTAGGCCAGCTTCTCCAGAAGTCGCTGTGTGACTTGGGCCAGTGCCTACCTGCCTCAAAGCTCAGGGAGCCGTTGACATGGTGTCACCTGTATGACCCCAGAGGCCCCTCGAGGAGGATAAGGACGTCTTGAGTATGGCAGAGGGGGACACCCTGATATTGGTAGATGATGACATTTTGGGAAATGTGCTAGGGGTGTTTGTCCACAAGTACACTCATTTTGAGGGTAAAAAGCTGCGATGGAGGAGTTCCCACTGTGGTGAAGTGGGTTAAGAATCCAACTCCAGAGTTCCCATTGTGGCTTAGTGGGTTACGAACCCACTAATGTCCATGAGGATGCAGGTTCGATCCCTGGCCTCACTCAGAGGGTTAAAGGATCTGGTGTTGCTGTGAGCTATGGTGTAGGTGGCAGATGCGGCTCAGATCTAGCGTTGCTGAGGCTGTGGTATAGGCCATCAGCTAAGCTCCAATTTGACCCCTAGCCTGGGAACTTCCATGTGCTGTAGTTGCGGCCCTAAAAAAAAAAAAAAATAAGCAAAATAGTAATAATAATAATAATAATAACAAATTAGAACCTTAAAAATAACATTTACAATATCATAAATGGTATTTATTAAGAAATATGGAATTCCCTGGCAGGTCAGTGGGTTAAGTATCTGGCATTGTCACTGCTGTGGAGCAGGTTAGATCCTTGACCCAGGAGCTTCTGTATGCCAGGGGCACAGCCAAAAAAAATTAAATAAAGAAGTAAGAAGAAGGAGTTCCCATTGTGGCTCAGTGGAAACGAATCTGACTAGCATCCATGAGGACACAGGTTTTAATCCCTGGCCTCGCTCAGTGGGTTAAGGATCCGGCATTGCCGTGAGCTGTGGTGTAGGTTGCAGACACAGCTTGGATCCTGCATTGCTGTGGCTGTGGTGTAGGCTGGCAGCTGCAGCTCTGATTCGACCCCTACCTTGGGAAACTCCATATGCCTCAAGTGCCATCCTAAAAAGACAAAAAAATTTAAAAAAAGAAGATACAGGACATTTGAGTGAAGAACATTCCTGACAGCAAAAACAGCACATGCAAAGGCCCTAAGAATTAGACAAGTCAAGGACTTTGGCTCTTATCCTCAGTGTGAGAAGAGAGCAGAGAAAATGGTAGATGTCAGTCACACCAATTGAATTCAAACATGCTAATCCACGAGTCACCTGGGCTGACCCTCCTTGTCCAAGGTCACTCACCATCCAAAAGTCCTTTCCTACTGAAACAGAAAAAACAAATAAAAATAAAAATAAAAATAGACTATGTAGTAGCCCAATGCATGTGAAAGCCCTGTTCTCTTTAACAGAAAGGGGGAAAACGAATGAATACAGCCTCCTCCTTATGCTGAGTCAATCGTGTTTAATGTACAGATCACAGAGGCAGGTAACTCATATAAGCTTAGTAACAAATGGAAAAATCAAAGCAAATAAGTTAAAAAGAGACACAGTAAAGAGAACTCACCTCCCAAATCAGCCTTTTCAAACTGCTTCGGGGCACCCTGGAGGGTCCTGTGAAATGCCAGGCTCAAGCTTGTCAGTATTTCTGACACAGGTGTGGCCCCACTGGCAGCATCCACGGTTTCTCCGGTTTCTCCAGTATCTCCTGAGAGTTCAGATGATCGCCCTCCGGAGATGCTGAGATGTCCTGAAGCCCGTGCCGGGGGCTGGCTCTTGTGTTGGAAGCCTTATCTGCCTTGTTTCCTGTAAGAAATTTGTTTAGCACGGAAAGAGGGGAGAAATAATTGAGCAGGGGATACATGCAAAAGGCAATGATCGGGATTTATTGGAGAATTTGGCTCCCAGGCGAGGTTCCATGACGCTCCGGCATGGAGTCAGGGAAGTCGCGCCCGGGTTGGGAGCGTGGGGTTTTTTAAGCCTAGTTGGTTCCGGGTCTAGATCCGGGTAGTACCTTTGCCAAATTAGGCAAGGGACCACCGTGTCCCTAGGTGATTGGTCGGGGGTAGGCGTTTGGGGGCTTTCCGACTAGGTGTGGCTTCGATCGTTGGTTGGCGCGGGTGGGGCTGGCGGCCTCTCTTCCCGCAGAGGCTTGTCTGTTCCTCATGGGATCTGTTTGATATGAGGGGTCTCTTTGCCATTTGGGGGCCACATCCTGTCTCCGCTGGCCTAACATTTCCTTTAATCCCCACCCCCCAAAATCCTGGGAAGGAGGGGGATGTTCCCCATTTTACAGATCAGAACACCGAGTCCCAGAGAAGCTAAGCAACGTGCTGAAGCTATGAAGTTCATGTTAATTTGAATCCTGGCCAATTCAGGAAATTTGTAAAATCTTGGTTAAAAGTAAAAAAAATTGGCCCGGGACTGGGAGATTGGATATGATGAGGTCAAGCTTTAAAGTGAGAGAGAAGTAAAGAAGCAATGTTTTGGAGTTCCTGTCATGGCTCAGTGGTTAACGAATCCGACTAAGAACCATGAGGTTGTGGGTTCGATCCCTGGCCTTGCTCAGTGGGTTAAGGATCCGGCGTTGCCGTGAGCTGTGGTGTAGGTTGCAGATGCGGCTTGGATCCCGCATTGCTGTGGCTGTGGCGAAGGCTGGCAGCTACAGCTCCTGTTAGACCCCTAGCCTGGGGAACCTCCATATGCTGAGGGTGCGGCCCTAGATAAGGCAAAAAGACAAAAAAAAAGATGTTTGTTAAGACAAAAGGCAAGGCGTCTCCCCCCACACACACTGAATCTCCCGATTCGTTCAGTCCACGTGACTACTCTGCAAGACAAGGACTGTTAGTCCTGCACTCAAGATGAGGCAACTGAAGCCCAGAGGTGTTGATGGACCTGCCCAAGGTCACCAGTAGTAGCAGAGCCCAGATTCCAAGCCAGGTGTGCCTGGCCCCACAGCCCACACTGCTGCTGCACCTGGTCACAGCGCTGGTGTGGTAGCACCAGGCTGTTCTAGGACTTCACTGCCGCAGGGACGTGGCCCCAGCCTTTCCAGTGACTTGCTGTGTGACCTCGGGTCCATCATTCCCCTCTCGGGGTCACAGTTTCCTCTTCCACACAATGTGGAGTCTCCAAGGCCCCCCTGACAGTAAATCTGTGAGGATCAAAAAGCAAAAACACAGACCGAGACTGATCATTTGCCGACCGAACCCGCCAGCCCGTGAGAGAGGACAGCAAAATTCACACCCTGAGTCTCCCACCACCTCAGCTTTCTGTCTGAGCTCATGGAGCCTCCCACCTGGAGGGTCAGAGATCAGTGCTCAGCCTCGCTTTCTCCCTCTCCCTCTCCCACCCTCCGACACTTGCTCCAAACTTGCTCCAAACCAAACCCAATCCCCTCTCTCTCATTAGCTCCTCCTACAATGGCTCCCACGCTCTCCACCCCCAAGACACGTGCCTTGGCTTGATCGCTCCCCATCTCACACAGCCCTGTGCTGGTCCCCTGGTCCCAGCTTCTTCCATGTAAGTGGCCAGAGGCATCTTTGTTGAGAGGTTTTTGACATGCTCCAAAACCTTCAATGCCTCCCAAAAGCCTAGAGAATAAATCCTTTACCGCAACATTTGACATTCAAAACCCTTCAAGACCTGATCCTCATCAGCCTTAATCAATTAATTTCCTTCCCCGGCCCTTCTCCTCACTCCCACCTACAAGTCATCATGGGTTCTGCTTTTCCACCAGAATATACTATTCTTCCAGTTGGAATTTCCAGCCCTCCTGTCCTCTCTGCTCCCCAGCCTGACCTGATTCAAATGCCTTCCTCCCAAACACCCTGGGGAGGGTATTATATTCCTTCCCTTCCTTCTGTTCCCATGAATCTTTCTACAGTCGTGATTTATTGGATTCTGTATCTCGAGTGCCTGGCACCGAGCCTGACATATGGAATGGATGTAGATGCATATTTGATGGATGAATGGAAGTCTGACATCTCATTCCTTCGTGGGCCAGAGATTTGTTTTCGTCTAGAATGTCAGGTTACCCAAGAAAGCTCTGTCCGTCACCCAGAACCCTGCTACAGCATAAGGGATGCTTCCCAATGTCCCCTCCGCCCTCGCCCAGGAGTTCTGCCAGCTTGGTACCCAAGTGCTTCACTCTCTCTTTCTCTCATTGCCCCCTTCTCTGGTCTGTGAAGACAGTGAAATTCTCCTTCCTCTCCTTCATCCACCTTGAACCCGAGGGTCTAGGGGCAGGTCAGAAAGGACAAGATGGGAGATGTGTAGACGCTGCTATAACTCGATCCTCGAGGCACACACATCCGTGTTTTAGGAAAGACATTCAAGTAGTAAGATCTACATAAGTGATGATCCATCCAGAATTGAAAGCCCATACATCACGTAAAATGACAAGGCGGATCTATAGATATTGCTGAGAGGCCACCGAGGTCTACTGTAAAGCAAGACGTTCAGACGGAATTCGGTTTCTATAACCTGGCAAAGACGGAACAAGTCTGAATGGCTTACACACCAAAATGTCATCGGGTCCGTTTCTGAATGGGGCGGGGGGGGGATGGATTATGGGTTATTTTTACATTTGTTTTCACACTTTTATACTGTCTGATCTTTTTACAAAGAGCATGGAATTTTGTGCTCAGAAAAACAATACTGCTTTTTTCATATTGAAAGAAGAGGACAAGGAAGAGGGCACAGAGGAGAGGAGGAAAAGCTAAATCAGAAATAGATGAAGACAGGGGTAACGGCCCCCAAAAGACCCTCTGAGCTTCTGCTGACACCCACCTGGGGATCCCACTGCCCAGGAAAGATCACCTGATCATGATTCCAGAATCTAGTCTGCTGCCTCCAGCCCACTCTCCAGGGACCGGAGTTCCTATGGCATCTAACACTCAGCTCCTGTTTACACTCCTGTGCCCTTTAGCAGAGGGGTAAAGAACGCATCAAGACTGTCGGCTGAGGAGTTCCCGTAGTAGCACAGCAGTTAATGAATCTGACTAGGAACCGTGAGGTTGCAGGTTCGATCCTGGCCTTGCTCAGTGGGTTAACAATCTGGCGTTGCCGTGAGCTGTGGTGTAGGTTGCAGACGCTGCTCGGATCTGGCGTTGCTGTGGCTGTGGTGTAGGCCAGTAGCTGTAGCTCCTATTAGACCCCTAGCCTGGGAACCTCCATATGCCACAGGTGCGGCCCTAAAAAGCAAAAAAAAAAAAAAAAAAAAAAAAAGGCTGTTAGTTGAGACCATCTCCCTTCATGCATCTTCCTCTGAACAAAACTCCAGGGCAGGAACCCAGCCCCTGACCCCTGTGCCCGTGCAGCGAGGCTCGTGCAGAAACACTATACCAATGACCAGCTTGGCACCGTCTGAAGTCATATTTGCTTAAGGCACCCATGGTGGAGACTTTGAATTTGCTACACCCTGGGTGTGAATCTGCAGGGTGCTGAGCTTCCATACAGAGGCTGCAGGTCCTGGTCGCTCTCCCTAGTGTCAGGATTGTATTGACTTGGCTATTTAACTTGCCTGAGCCTCTGTTTCCACACCTGTAAAGTGGGGATAATAACAATGTAGGCAGACCTTGGAGATATTGCAAGTTCATTTCCACAATAAAGTAAATATTGCAATAAAGCGTGTTATAGGAATTTACCTGGTACATTCTGAATGTATATTTACATTATACTATAGTCTATTAACTATGCAACACTTAAAAGTAAGGTACGCACATTTTGCCTTAAAAAATGTGCATACATTAATTCTAAAATATGTCATTGTGGGAGTGCCTTGGCGGGTAAGGGATCTGGCATTGTCACTGCTGTGGCTCTGGTCGCTGCTGTGTCGAAGGTTTGATGCCTGGCCCAGGAACTTCTGCATGCCATGGGAGCAGCAAAAAAATAAATACTTCATTGCTAAAAAAATGTTAATCATCATCTGAGGCTTCAACAAGTTATAATCTTTTTTGCAATAGAACAGCAAAGATCACTGATCACAGATCACCATGCAACTATAGTAATAACAAAAAAGCTTTTTTTAAATAGACTATCTTTTAAAGCAGTTTTGAGTTCACAGCAAAGTTGGGCAGAAGGTACAGAGATTTCCTGTCTACTCCCCACCCTCACACAGCATCCCCAACCACCAACATCCCCTACCAGAGTGGTACATTTGTTGCAACTGAGGGTCCTACACTGACACATTGTTATCATACAAAGTCCATAGTTTACATCAGGGTTCACCTTAGATGTACGGTCTATAATTTTGGACAAATACATAATGATGAGTATCCACTAGGACAGTGTCATACAGAGTAGTTCACACCGTATAATTTTTGTTTTAAAAGTCAGCTAATTATGGGAGTTCCCACTGTGGCTCAGCGGTAATGAACCCCACTAGTATCCCTGAAGTTGCCGGTTCGATTCCTGGCCTCGCTCAGTGGGTTAAGGATGCCGCATTGCCATGAGCTGTGGTGTAGGTCACAGATGGGGCTCTGATCCTGTGTTGCTTGGCTACAGCTGTGGCCATAGCTGTAGCCGGCAGCTGCAGCACCCGTTCAACCCCTAGCCTGGGAATTTCCATATGCTGCATGTGCAGCCCTAAAAAAATAAATAAATAAAAATAAAAGTCAGCTAATTTTTTTTTTTTTGGCTGTGCCCAAGGCATACAAAATTCCTGGGCCACGACTGAACCCACACCCCAGCAGTGACCCAGGCCCCAGCAATGACAATGCCAGATCCTTAACCTACAAGCCACCGGGAAACTCCAAGAGTCAGCTAATATTTTATTTGAGTTTTTCACTTTTTTTTTGGCTGCACTCTAGACATATGGAAATTTCCAGGCCAGGGACTGAATCCGAGCCACAGCTGCAACCTTTGCCACAGATGCAGCAAACCAGATCCTTAACTGACTATGCTGGGCTGGGGATCAAACCTGAGCAGAGACAATGCAAGATCCTTAACCCAGTTTGTGCAATGCAGGAATTCCTACACTTTTTTTTTCTTTTGGGGGAATCAGATCCAAGCTGCAATTGCAACCTACACCATAGCTGTGGCAACGCCGTATCCTTAACACACTGTGCAGGGCCAGGGATCCAATCTGTGTCCCAGCGCTCCAGAAACCCCACCAATACCATTGTGCCACAGTGGGGAATTCCATATATTAACTTTTTTTAATTGAAGTATAGGTGATGAAATACCGTCAGAATTACCAAGATGTGACAGAGAGACACAAGGTAAGCAAACGCTGTTGAAAAATGGCACTAATAGACCTGTTTGAGGTGTTCCCATTGTGGCTCAGTGGTAATCAACCTAACTAATATCCATGAGGATGCAGGTTTGATCTCTGGCCTCACTCAGTGGGTTAAACATCCAGTATTGTCATGAGCTGTGGTGTAGGCTGCAGATGCAGCTCGGATCCCACATTGCTGTGGCTGTTGTATAGGCTGGCAGCTGTAGCTCTGATTTGACCCTTAGCCTGGGAACTTCCATATGCCACACCTTTGGCCCTAAAAAAAAAGGAAAAAAAAGACTTGCTTGACACAGGGTTGCTGCAAACCTTCCCTCTGTAAACAATGCAGTATCCATCTGCAAATCACCGGAAAACGAGGTCTGACTGTATAGATGTCAAATGACTACTGAGCCTTGAACCAGATGACATATGTAAAGCACTTAGCACAGCCTGGCACACAGTAGGCGCTTAATAAATGATGACTTTTATTATTATTGGCAGAATTGTTCTAAACCTGCCATGGGTGGATCATACATGTGCCGAGGCCATTGGCAGCCCCACTAACAACAGGAGCCCAGCGCACCTTCATTGGTTACCATTAGGAAGCTGGCAACGCCTGAGGGATTCTGACGGAGGGAAAATCAATAGGGGTTCATGCACGAGGGAAAGAACTGCATTTGTCAGGGAAGGGCTGCTGCACAAGAGAAATGTGAAGGGCTCCTTTTAGCTCATTCTGTTTCCTCCTTGAGAACATCCAGTCTTATTAAAAATACAGTGAGGAGGAGTTCCCATTGTGGCTCAGCGGTAACGAAACTGACCAGTATCCATGGGGATGCAGGTTCCATCCCTGGCCTCGATCAGTGGGTTAAGGAACCATCATTGCCGTGAGCTATGGTGTAGGTCAAAGAGGCGGCTCAGATCCAGCATTGCTGTGACTGTCGCTTAGGCCAGTGGCTACAGATCCACTTTGACCCCTAGCCTGGGAATTTCTGTATGCCACAGGTTCAGCTCTAAAAAGCAAAATACAATGAGGAGTGTGGTGCCCACCTCCATCATGCCTAGTTGGGAAGCAAAAGACCCCCAGGCAAAGGAGAAGGAAGGAAATCATCTGTCTGTTGGGGCCGATGGGCATCTCTAAGGAGCAGGATGGAGAGAAGCTATGCATGTGATCAGCAGCAAGAGCGCTCCAGCCAGGGATCAGTTGCAGGAAATCCATGTGGGTCCACATCTGGGCAGGGAGGAGGATTTTCTAGTCCTGGGTCATCATTTAATACTAGTAACTCTCCTCTTGCTTCCTGAATCCCTGTCCCAGCCCAGGTTCTCAACTCATAGCCACACTGATATTTTCAGCTCTCATTGGCCAGTCCTATCCATGGGTCCAAAACTATTTTTTCAAAACCAGTGCACAAATCTGTGCGGGTACCTGCTATGCGCTGGGAGAGACATGGAAATGAAACCGACGCAGCCCCTTAGGGGGCATGTCCTCCAGTCAGTGAGACGTGGCAGGTGCACAAATATACCAAATCATGTCAATCCATCATGTCACTCTTTTGCTGAAAAATCTTCAGGGGCTCCTGCAGGATGGTGTCCAAATGCATGAGCCCAGCATCAGTCCTCACAATCAACCATAGCTGATCTAGTCCGTCGCAACTCTAGCCCCACTCCTGCTCTTCATCACTCTGCCTCCTCTATTCCAGCTTACTGAATATCAACATGTTTGTGCTTCTGAGTCTTTGCCCTTGTTGTGCTTGCCTCCTTTGGACAAACTTCTACACTGCCTTCAGTACCCTGTACAAATGCCCATTTCTCCAATTATCTTCTCAGGCAACCCCTAGAAATTTTGTTCTCTTTTACTTCTGTGAGTCCAGAACATTGGAACATTTCAGCACTTATCATTCTATTATACATATATAAAACATTCTATTATATATATAATTCTATCATATGTATATCATTCTGTCACAAATATATATATCTTCATCTTCATCCTAGCAATACCTTAATAATTTAACAGTACCTGCCATAGAGTAGGGCTTTAATAAATGTTTACCTAATACAATACAGGTGGACAATAAATATAAGAAAAAATGCTCAGCCTCCCTAGTAGTAAAAGAAATGCAAATGATAACAAGAAAAAGATGCCATTTTCACCCACTGGAGTAACCCACTGGAGTAAAAAAGATTGATAATATTCAATTCTTTTTTTTTGTTTTTGTCTTTTTGCCTTTTACCTAGAGCCGCACCTGTGGCATATGGAGGTTCCCAGGCTAGGGGTCTAACAGGAGCTGTAGCTGCCGGCCTTCGCCACAGTCACAGCGACGCGGGATCCGAGCCGCGTCTGCAACCTACACCACAGCTCACGGCAATGCCGGATCCTTAACCCACTGAGCAAGGCCAGGGATCAAACCCACAACCTCATGGTTCTTAGTCGGATTCGTTAACCACTGAGCTACTAAAGGAACTCCTGATAATATTCAATTCTGATGAATACATGAGGGCAAGGGCTGGAGCGAATAGGAATTCTACTGTCTTTTGGAAGAAATATAGCTCCATCTGCTAACAGTTAAAATGTGTGTACCTGCTGACTCTTCACTACTACTGTTATGAATTTATCCTTTAGAAATAAAAGCACTAGCGCATAAGGGATGTTAGTTATCTATTGCTATATAACAAATTGCCCCAAAGCTTAACAGCTTGAAAAAAACATATATATTATCTCAGAGTTTCCGTGGGTCAGGAAGCCAGGCACTTCTTGGCTGTGTTCTTTAACTCAGAGTCTCTGGTTAGGCTGCAATAAAAGCGTTTGCTGAGGCTGCAGTCATCTGAAGGCTTGACTGTGGAAGGATCTTTTCCCAGGCTCACTTACATGGCTGTTGGCAGGACTCAGCTTCTCCAAGGCTTTTGGATGAAAGTCCTCAGTTCCTCATTGGTGGTTGCCCAGAGGCCACCGTCTCTTCCTCACCAGGTGTCTCTCTCTACCAGAACAAGCCCATGAAACAGCCAGAGAGAGAATACCAAGAAAACAAAAGTTGCAGTACTTTGTAACTAACCCCAGAAGTGAGAACCTATTAATTTTGCCATATTCTATTCATTAGAAGCAACTCACTAGAGGGAGTTCCCTTTGCGGCACAGCAGAAATGAATCTGACTAGTATCTGTGAAGATGCGGGTTCAGTCCCTGGCCTCCCTCAGGGGGTCGGGGATCTGGTGTTGCTGTGAGCTGTGGTGTAGGTCGCAGACACAGCTCAGATCCCAGGTTGCTGTGGCTGTGGTGTAAGACGGCAGCTGCAGCTCCAATTAGACTGGGAACTTCCATATGCCGCAAGTGCAGCCCTAAAAAGCAAACGCAGAAAAAAAAAAGAAAAGCAAGTTACTAGGTCAAACTCACACTCCAGGAGAGGAGAACATACAAGGGAGTGAACACGGGAGGTCAGGGTCATTGGGAGCCATGTCAGAAGCTGTCTGCACTGTGTGTGCGTGTGTGTGTGTGTGTGTGTGTGTGTGTGTGTGTGTATGCTAGCAAGTATAAACATGAATCACAAAGAAAGCTGTGAAAAAAATTCTCCAAACCCTTGACAGGGGATACTGAAAAGAGAGGCAGGGTTTCAGAGGGAAGAAAAGTGGAAGAAGTAAATTCCTTTTTTTTTTTTTTTGGCTTTTTGTCATTTCTAGGGCTGTACTCGCAGCATGTGGAGGTTCCCAGGCTAGGGGTTTAATTAGAGCTACAGCTGCTGGCCTGCGCCACAGCCACAGCAACGCGGGATCCGAGCAGTGTCTGCGACCTACACCACAGCTCACCGGCAACGCAGGATCATTAACCCACTGAGCAAGGCCTGGGATCGAACCGGCAAACTTATGGTTCCTAGTCAGATTCATTAACCACTGAGCCATGACGGGAACTCCAGGAGCAAATTCTTAATTTTTTTTTAATACAAATCCCTGTGTTAGGAGTTCTCACCGTGCCACAGTGGATTAAGAATATGACTGAAGTGGCCTGGGTCTCTGTGGAGGTGCAGGTTCAATCCCTGGCCTGGTGCAGTTGGTTAAAGGATCCAGCATTGCTGCAGCTATGGCCTAGGTCGCAGCTGTGCCTTCAATTCAGTCTCTGACCCAGGAACTTCCATATGCCACAAGTATGGCCGTTAGGGGAAAAAAAAATCTCTATTTTGTTTGACTTTTAAAGTAAGCAGACATTTCTAATTCCAAAAATTAAATAAATAATACTGTGGGGAAATCGATGCCAAAAGTGTCTTGGGAATTGAAAAGAGGAAAATTGATCCTAGCTTGGAGAGAAAGGGGGAGAATCAGGGAAGGCTTCCTGGAGGAGGTAGTGTTCAAAGTGAGTCTTGAAATATGAGCCGGGTCAAGATGTGCAGAAGTGGCAGGAACGACACAAGAAGGCAACAGAAGGCCAGTTAACTAGCTGTCCCGGTGTCAAAGAGCGGTCAATGTGACACCAGGAGACAACGCAGGCACTCAGCTGAGACGCTCAGGCCAACCAGGCATGCGTCTACCCGGCTGTCTCCATCTCTAAGTCAGAGGGGCTGCAGAAGGCTCTGCAGAGGATTCGGCTGCCGCTTAATTGCCAGGGTCTCTGGAAGCAGGTTCCAGACCTTTGTACCTGCTCATTCTGCTTCAAAACTGGAGTCACGAGCCCTAAGAGGTTTGTGGGCAAAGGCCCTTAGGAGCCCGAGGCTTGTCCAACTGAGTGTCCCCAGAGGGACGGAGCAGGGTAGGAGAAATGCCAACATCGCCCACCTCCCCCCACGGCTTCACTTCAAGGAAACTCCATGTGGCTCAGGGATGGAGTACACACTCTGGTTGGTCTGTGGAGCAAACCTCTCCCCGGCCATTAACCTCATTAAATTCACCCAACCTACCTCTAGGGACAACCGGCCCATCAGAACCACGGGCCCTGGCTCAGGGGTCCCTGGGACAAAAAAGAAATCAGAACCACAAGGCTGGATCCAGGGGAAGAGCCGCGGTTAATATGTAAATGTAAATCACAAGAAAATTAGTCCTTTGAGGACTTTCCCCATCACCTGTTACAGGTCAGATCCCACACTGGGCCTTGAGGGAGGAAAGAGGCTGAGACCCAGCTCCCTGGCCGGTGCAGCCCTGGGCCACGTGGGAGTTGGGAGACTAGCATCAGACCATTCCAGAGCAGGATGGTGGCTAAGGGAGGTGGAAAATCCAGATGCTTGTCAGATTTGTTTCTGCTGAGCCATGACGGGAACTCCCCTAGATCTTTAAAGGCCTTTTACAGGACCACCAACTCATTTAGATACTTGATATTTTGATATTTAGATTATTTCCCCAATGGCTTTCCTTGTCTGCTAGGATGGAAATATTGCACAAACACCCCCATCACATACTCTCTCCTTGCTCTCCCTCTTTTACTCTATGTAATCTATAGACGGTTTCATAAAGAGGAAGAGCCACAAGGACTGGGTTTTGAAGAGTGAGTAGGAGTTTGATGAGAAGACGGGGAAGCCAGAGGAAACAGCACAGGCAGAGACACAGCCTCTGGTCCAGGAGTTCAGTGGGGCTGAAACATGATGGAAGAAAACGGGAGGGAAGTAGAGACGGCAGGACTGGCTGGAGGTGAAAGAGGAAAGGTAGACCACGGCCAGGCTTTGAGAGAGTTTACAAGGCAAAATGTGACAAGGTTTCTGGACTGTAACCTACAGGCTGTGGCTCTTTAAAGAGGATTTTAAGTGTAACCTCTGGGGAGAGATGGAGGTGGATGGAGAAAGAAATGCAAGATGGGGAAGCCGATTTTTCTTACATCGTTCAGGGTTTACTTTATAGCAAGTCCATTACCATAACATTTTTTAGAATTTTAAACTGTCTCTCTTGGCTAGGATCACAAATAATGGACAATAGCTGCCATTTATCAAGGACCTAGTCTACAGACTTTCTGCACATTAATCCTCACACTAACCCTTTTATCCTCATTTTCCAGATGAGAAACTGAAGACCTGGGAGATCAAGTGACATTGAAGGTCACATACACACACATACATACATGAGCCAGAATTTGAACTTGGGTCTGCTGATCCTAAGCCCATGTTCTTAACACTCAGCTCCCCAGCCCCCTGGTAGCACACAGGACAGGGATCGAATTCATCACTTTTCCAGATGCGGTGAGGCTGGGACACAAAGCAAACACTCAGGACAATAGAGCTCTATTGTCTGAAAAGACCGGGGCCCTGGAAATGGGGCCAGCGTGCCAGGATGGAAGGTACCAGGCAGAGATGTGAAGTCCTGACTTGGGAGCAGAGCCCTGTCCAAGCACAGCCGGGAACTGTGTAACCCACCTGGGACTTGCTCACCCTACTGATCCCAGAGGCTGCTCCTGCCCGCCCAGCCCCAGGGCCAGGGGAGTCTGGCCGGGAAGCCCTCCTCCCATTGCGGGGGAGGGCAGTAGAACTGGGGACAAACTGGGAACTGACTTCAGCCCATAGCCTCTGGCGACTGCTGGTCTCCCTGTCTCTTCTGTTCCCATCTCCATCCCTGCTAGTGTCCCCTCCGGCGGCCCAGATGAAGCTGGAGTCCAGCCCTGAACCACCACAACCAAGGTCGAGACGAGGGAGATGGAAGACCCCACTGTGTGACTTTGGGGAATTGCCCTAAGGGTCAATAAGTGACTTTCAGGTTTTTTTTAAGTTGCAGACCCTTCTCTCTCTCCCCCCCCCTTTTTTTTCTTTTTTTAGGGTCGCACCCATGGCATATGGAGGTTCCCAGGCTAGAGACTGAATCAGAGCTGCAGCTGCCGGCCTACACCACAGCCACAGCAACACCAGATCGGAGCATCTGTGACCTACATCACAGCTCACGGCAACGCTGGATCTTTAACCCACTGAGCAGGGCCAGGAATTGAACCCGATTCTCATTGATACTAGTCAGCTTCGTTACCACTGCGCCACAACAGGAATTCCTGAAGACTCTTCAATTGAATCTTATCTAGAGCCCAGCGTGTGAACTGGGTGAGGTGGGTGTGTCTGGTTGAAACCAGGTGGGGGCCTAACTCCCCATTGCTCTTCCAACACCTGCTCCAGGTTTCCCCAAAAGGTCTGTAAAGGGTCAGCTGAACACAGCGTGAGACTCACTGAGCTAGACCACTCCAAAAGGCCCCCGGCTCAGAAATGCTCTGACCCTTTAATTCCTCGTGAATAATCATAGAACAAACTAATATATATCAAGCACTAACTATGCACCAGGCACTAAGCTAAGGGCTTTACTCAAATCCTCTCTAATCCCCATCACAAACCTATCAAGTAGGTAAGATTACATGGCAGAGACTGCTGGCTGCCCACCAAACTCTGTTCTCGCCTTCCCATAGTTGGACTTGAAGGCAGACACATTTCCCAGCTTCCCTTTCAGTGAGCTAAGACCACGTGACCCAGCTCTGTCCAATAGCATGTGAACAGGTCTATGAGCACCACTTCCGTGTCAGGGCAGTTAAGGGAGTGAGTGACACCTCTCCCCCCACCCCAGCACTCTCTTTACCTCCCTGTCTCTGTCTCTGGCAGGGACCAGGACCACCAGACTGACTGTGGAAGCCTGGTGCTGAAATGGCGGGTTTGGGTCCCTAGCGCAGCGTGGCAGCACCCTCTGCTGACCTGGAGCCCGCCCTTCCCCTCTACCTGTGCTATACCGAGAGAAATTACTATTCTGCTTACTCCATCGCAGCAGAGATGTCTCTGTGACCACAGTCTGGCCTTTCATATGCCCAGTTCTTGGAAGAAGAAGGTGAAAGAGATTAAATAGCTTTCCTTTTTTTTTTTTTTTTTTTTTTGCCTTTTAGGGCTGCACCTGTGGCTTATGGAGTTTCCCAGGCTAGGGGTCGAAACGGAGCTACAGCTGCTGGCCTACGCCACAGCCACAGCAACGCAGGATCCGAGCTGCATCTAAAACCTACACCACAGCTCAATGCAATGCTGGATACTTAACCCACTGAGTGAGGCCGGGGATGGAATCCGCATCCTCAAGTATCCTAGTCAGGTTCGTTAACTGCTGAGCCATGACAGTAACTCCCTTTTTATTTTTACTTACTTATTTGTTTATTTATTTTAAATAACTTTCTAAGATCACCCAGCTAGCGACAGACTCTGGAGCCATTCAATCTGATCCTAAAGTCTCTGGCCCCGTCATTCCCTGGTGGCTCAGCAGCTTAAGGACCTGGCATTGTCAGTGCTGTGGCTTGGGTTGCTACTGTGGTTCAGGTTCGATCCCTGGCCCCAGAACTTCTGCATGCCGTGGGCTCAGCAAAAAACGAAAATAAAATCTCTGGCCTTCAACCATGACATTCATCTCCCAGCTATTATAAAATTAGTAATGCCAAAGCTCGGAGCAACCAAATCTCTTTCAGTGGATGAATGAATAAGTAAATTGTGGTACATCCATACCATGGAATATTATTCAGTGATAAAAAGAAATGAGCTACCAAGCCATGAGAAGACATGAAGGAATCTTAAATGCCTAATCCTAAGGGAAAGAAGCCCATCTGAAAAGGCTGCATACTGTCAGATTCCAGCTCTGTGACATTCTGGAAATGGCAGAACCGTGGAGACAGTGGTTGCCAGGTGTTCGGGGGAGGGAGAAGGGGAGGGATAAATGGGGCACAGAGGATTTTTAGGGCAGAGAAACTACTCTGGACGACACTGTAATGGTGACATTTGTCAAAACACACAGAATGTACAGTGATTTTAAACTAGAGACTTTAGATAATAATGTATCAATATTGCTTCATCAGCTATGGCAAATACATCACACTAATACAAGATATAAATAACTGAGAAGACTTTGGGGAGGAGCAGTGTGTGGGAGCATTTTATACTTTCTGATCATTTTTCCTGTAAACCAAAACTTCTCTAAAAAATAGTCTATCGATTTAAATACATACACAGCTTCAATAAAACCTCACGTATGAAAAAAATTAATAATATTTTGCAAAGTTCCACTGTGGCTCAGCGGTAATGAACCCAACTAGTATCCATGAAGATGCAGGTTTGATCCCTGGTCCCGCTCAATGGGTTAAGGATCCAGGTTGCCGTGAGCTGTGGTGTAGGTCACAGATGTGGCTTGGATCTAGTGTCACTGTGGCTGTGGCGTAGGCTGTCAGCTGCAACTCCAATTCAACCCCTAGTTTGGGAACTTCCATGTGCCATGGTGAGGCCCTAAAAAGAAAATAATAATAATAATAATAATAATTTTGCCATGCACCCTATGCTTTGATCAACATTCATTCAAACTTCTTGATAATTTTTGATGTAGGTACTGTTATCCCATTTTTCCGATGAGGAAATGGACGCACAGGACAAAACTCCTCTTTGTTTGATTTCGCACCACCCTCCCCAAGCCCTGCCCCCTCCACCTTGCGTGGACG
Organism: Catagonus wagneri; assembly: GCA_004024745.2. Classification (NCBI taxonomy): domain Eukaryota; kingdom Metazoa; phylum Chordata; class Mammalia; order Artiodactyla; family Tayassuidae; genus Catagonus; species Catagonus wagneri. The sequence goes on along the minus strand of PVHT020000046.1, from coordinate 2,114,603 downwards.
CTTGCCCTCACCGAGGCGGATGTCGGCTCCCCAACCTGAAGAGCCTGCAGGCTACGTGGGCCAGGCCCCTTCCCATGGAAGCCCAGCCGATGAAAGCTCACAACGGCCCTGTGAGGTAGACTCCAAGGTCACCCAGCCGACCGGACCTCCAGACTCCCTGTGCGGTGCTCTCTCCCCTGCAGAGCACTGGCTCAGGATAGATCAGGCCCGGTGACCTTGCCCCGCCAGCACACACATGCTTGCCTACACGCACACACGCACTTCTCCTCCGTCGTTTGACCCTCAAACAGGCAGGCTGTGGATTTCCAGGGGGGCACGAGGCCCTTCAGCGCTCAAGCTCGCATTTCTCACCAAGAACGGAGGGTCATTTGGGGACATCTTTTTTCTTCCTGGAGATTGTCCAGATCTCCTTCAAATGCGGAACCACACCAGCCCATTAGCACAAGGCGTCACTTTGCCTGCTCTCTGTAACCCCTGGGAGGGGGCCGAAGGAATGTATCAAATTCTTAATTTAAGAGAAAATCCCCGGAGCCTGCATGTGGAAAAAGAGCCATTTCGTATGTGGGAGATGTTAGGAAGAAAGTGCTGCCTGAAAAATACTGATCCGACTGCACTTCCTGGGATGCTGGGCCCCCCCCGTGAAAGAACTAGGGCCTGACCCAGCTCCGGGGTTTAAAGGACATAAACACAGTCCAGGGACGGCATGATGTCTGACTGTCAGGCCTGTAGACTATCCATTACCTTAGGACGGGCGGGGGTGATTCAAAACCTATTTTTTTTTTTTTTTGTTTTGTTTACTAAATGCGTTTAAATTCCAGTGTAAGTGGCGGGGGCAGCACAGAGGCCGGTGAGCTCCCTGGAAAGCTGTCAAAGCCTTCAAGAATGAGAGGCCTCAGTCCCACGTCTGCAGCCCCCTTCCTCTGGAAGGGCCCATGAAGTCTCTGGGCTCAAACAAGCCCCACCTGGCTGTGTGACCCTGGGCGGGTTACTTAACATCTCTGAGCCCTCATTTCCTCCTCTGAAAAAAAGTTGACCCAGAATTGAAATCGTTGAGATAGTGCAACCCAAGCACGTAGAACCTAGAAACATTCGTTCAACACGAACGATTTTGTGACAAGGATGAGGATTACTTGAGAGCTAGCTGGGTTCTTGCGAATTAGCTCATCCAACCCTCTCGTTATCCAGATGGGAAAATTGAGGCCCAGGGAAGAAAGAGGATTTTCCCAAGATCACACAGCAAAGTGAGAGAGCTAGAAATTGACTCCATGTCTCTGGTTCAAGGACCAAGGCTTTCTCTCCGGCACACGCTGGTCACCTTCTGAGACCATGTCGGAATCATAAAGAATATTCCAGTATTGGGACTGGCAAATGCACACTGGGGTATAGGGAATGACTGGCCAATGGGGACCTGCTGTATAGCCCGGGGACCTCTACCCAATATTCTGTGATAATCTCTATGGGAAAAGAATCTGAAAAAAGAGTGGATGCAGGCAGTTCCCGTCGTGGCACAGCAGTTAACGAATCCAACTAGGAACCATGAGGTTGCGAGTTCGATCCCTGGCGTTGCTCAGTGGGTTAACAATCTGGCTTTGCCATGAGCTGTGGTGTAGGTCACAGACACAGCTCGGATCTGGCATTGCTGTGGCTGTGGCAAAGGCTGGCAGCTGTAGCTCCGATTCGACCCCTAGCCTGGAAACATCCATATGCCATGGGTGCAGCCATAAAAAGAAAAAAAAAGAAAAAAAGAATGGATGCATATATGTGTATAACTGATTCTCTTTTGTTGTATGGCAGAAATTATCACAACATTGTAAATCAACCGTATTTCAATAAAACTTTAAAAAGAACTAAACAAGAGTTCCTGTCATGGCTCAGTGGTTAACGAATCCGACCAGGAACCATGAGGTTGTGGGTTCGATCCCTGGCATCGCTCAGTGGGATCTAGCGTTGCCGTGAGCTGTGGTGTGGGTTGCAGACGCAGCTCAGATCCTTCATTGCTGTGGCTATAGTGTAGGCCAGTGGCTACAGCTCCTATTAGACCCCTAGCCTGGGTACCTCCATATGCCACAGTTACGGCCCTAGAAAAGGCAAAAAAGACAAAAAAAAAGGGGGAAATAAACAAACTTGGCTGTAACAAAGAAAAGAAGAAGAAAAAGAAAGAATATTCCAGCAGCCATGTGAGTTCTACAGCAGAACCAGGCCCGGGACAAGGAAAGAGCGGGTTGTCCCGTTCCACCACAAACGTGGCGTTCCCACGCAGCTGCCCTGAGGGCTGGGCCTGCCTTGGCCCCTCCGCAGAAGGAAAGGGTTGATAGAAAGTGAGGGGTGTGGTAGGGAGCCGTTTCTGCTTTGTGTCACACATCTCCATTCCCGGGGACGCCAGCAAGAGGCAATCCCGGTGGGTCATGGGCTCTTCAGCCCCACCGCCACTCAGCAAATCGGACACTCGCCACTTCCTTAAACTCCGTTCCAGAAGGCAGCCTTTGTCTGCTCAGGCCTCCCCATAGGCACCTCCAGTTTTCAGGACCAACCCAGGCATCACAGGTGCTCTGCACAGATGCTGGAAGGTCACGGCCACAAGCCTGCCAGGAAGGCCCGCCTGCAGGGCGAAATCACTCAGGGCCTCCTTCATGTCCCCTTCTGCGCCCTGGAGGGGGGCTCCCTCATCCTTCTGAGTGGGCAGGAGGGTGCTCAGCTCTATTGCCTGCCTATCCTGGGGGCACACAGACGTGTCAGGCTGTGAGGAGGAAAGGGTTGGGATCCAGGCATGAGCCCTGGGTGGCTTCGGTGGGGTTCAGAGAGCGTGATTGGCCTTTGTTCCTTTGCTGAATGTACGCTACCTATCATCACAGCCCCCTAAGGCCCCTACTGTGTGGGACCAGCCACATACTGTATGATGGGACCCCCTCATCCCCTGGTCACAGATAATTGTTAAGAAGAGAACACCCAACCCAAAGGCAGCCGATCCACTGGCTGGCCAGCCATTCTATGAGCTAGCCACAGTCATATATGGGGGAATCTGAACTAAGAGATTACAAAGTGTATTTAGGGGTGAGCAGTGGAGCCAAAGGGTCTGTGGATGGGGGAGGAGTGAAGGGGAGGCAGGGCAGCTTGTGATGGCAGACGACTGAAAGAAGGAGAGTATTTACGGGGGTGATGGAATGTGGGTGTTGATGCAAATGGAAGAATCCCAGAGAGACCTCTGAAGAGAGCTGACACAGGGACACGGGCCAGATGCTCAGATGAATGGGAGGCAATATTCATTAGTGTTCCTCTCCTGGGATAGTGGGAATCCTCCCAAAAGAGTCTAGAAAGAGACTCCAGAAAGAAAAGCAACAAGGCCACGATGGCATCCACAGAGCCATGAAAGCTAAGGGTATTCATAACAGAGGTTGGCAGCAACCTCTAGGCAAGGCAATTCCCACCAGGCATCCAGATGTGAGAGAAGCTGTTCCCCGAGGTTGAGAATTGATGGAGACAAGAGGACTTCCTGCTTCTCGTGAAGTTAATTGGGAGGGAGGTGGTATAACAGCTTAGAGAAACGATACCTGGCTGCAGAGTCAGTGGAACGTCTGGTTCAGACCCTGGTGTAGGTGGCATGGAGCTACGGCCAGAAAACTGAGGTCAGATCCACAGCACCCCAGGCTTCTGGGGCTGGAACCAGCCCATCCCTCAAAGCTAAGCCACAGAGTCTGAACAGAATAGCATCAAACACCTGGAGACCATTCCCCTGCCCCAGCCCCCAATTCCACAGTCAATATAGGGAAAGTGGGGAAATGTCCCCCAAGTGGAAAACCTACTCTTCTGGGGAGTCTGGTAGCTCTTACCCCAAGCTTGGTAGGGCCCTGAGAAAAATGGGAACCCAGCACAGAAGGATCTGTGTGCCCAGGGAGGCAATACATGCGAACATAATGATTTGATACAGACACTTGCTCCTCTGCCCCTACAAGGGGGTCCGGGGCAGGAAATGGGAACTAGGGAAGAAGCGGACGTGGCTTCTGACAGCTGCCAGGATCCACGGAGCCCAGGGAGGGGAAGAGTGGGTCCCTGCAGAGTCCAAGAGCTTCAGGAGAGCTTGGACGTGGGCATTTCCCTCATTTCCAGATGGGAGGTGCCACACTTTATAGACGATCACCCTACGGGGAGAAGCAGACAACCCTGGGCTCTATTCCTCCTTCGTGGGCCTTGTCTAGAAAACACCTTCACCTGAATTCAACCATCAGCCAGTTCTCCCCAGCTAGAGGATCTGCCAGCTCAACAAGGCAGCCAGGGCTGGAGCCACATGCTTTCTTTACGTGAGTGGGTCTCGTGGTATGGCTGAGCAAAGCGCCCACTTGGGGAGATCCTGGGGGTTACATTATTAGAGATTAGTGACCAGCGGGAGCAGATTAAGGAGTGCTGATCGGTATGATTACCCCTGACTCTCACTGTCCATTGGCCACTCCAGCTGTGTGTGTGGGAAAGCAATCGGGAGAGGCACAGAGAGATCTGGAATAGTGAGGGTGTCCACACACGTGGCCTGCTGAGCAGTGCACCACAGCAGGTGCCCTGGACCACATACCGCGGGCACCATCGGTCACCCCTGACACCATGAAGACATCCCCCACTGAGTGGCTAGATTCCCACCCTCCATTCCCGCGGCCCTCATCCCGCTGGCTCAATTTGTCTTCCCTCCTCGTGCTTCAGACCTTGAGTTCATTCATTTGTACTGTTACCCAACGCACGTTCCTGTGCGCAACGCACAGTGAGGCCAAGCACGTGGAAACATCAGAGTTTGGAGCAGAGAAAGGTCTATGGCAGGGTCGTGGCTTGTGCTCAGAAAACTCCGAACTCCCCGAAAGAATTTCAGCAAAGCCATTTCCAAAGGCCAGGTGAGGGAGGGGCGTCCCAGGATCTGCGATCAGCTTGTGCACAGTTTCCTGACTGGTTGACACTGAGCTAACAGGGCAGTGTCACGGGGGTTCACAGGATCGATTCTTAGGCACCAGAAGGGCTGGGGGCCACGTGCTCATGATTATCAAGTAGTTAATTTCTTCCTGAAATTTGCATGAGATGCTCTTCTCTGGGTACTTCAGAGAGAAGCTACAGAGGATATGGACGAGGGGTATGTCCAGGCAGGGTCCTGCAGGGTTATGGGAACTTGGCTCTGAACTTCCTGCCAAGCAACTGCTTAAGCCCAGGAAGCCTTCCCCCTTTCTAGGAGCCGCTATGACTCCTCTGTGTTTTTCCAAGGTTTGTGCCTTTTCCATCTCACTGATTCTGTCTTTTTGGCTAGAATCAGACCTAAGGTAGCAGTTTCCCCTCTCCCGGCCCCTCTCACTACCCTTAGAGAAACTAAAGACAGGCAAGATCTCAAGGCCTCTTTGTCCAACCAAATGCAATGGGCAGCGAGTGCCCAGGTGGCCCACCTTTGGCCCCACATAATGATTAGCACCAGGTCACCTCCTTTACCTTCCCCAGGAGGCTGTGACCCACCATCCAGACACAGTCCATCATCTTCTTCCCCTGCCTTCTAATGAGAGCAATAATAAAGCCATCATTTCTTTTTCTTTTGTTTTTTTAGGGCCACACCTGCTGCATATGGAGGTTCCCAGGCTAGGGGTCGAATCGGAGCCTCAGCCACCAGCCTACACCACAACCATGGCATCACCAGATCCAAGCTGCTTCTGTGAACTATACCACAGCTTGTGACAGTGCCAGATCCTTAACCCACTGAGCCAGGTCAGAGATTGAATCTACATTCCCAAGGATACTAGTCAGGCTGTGAGCCACAACGGGAACCCCCAAGCCATCATTTATTGAAGGAAATGACAAGTCAGGTGATGTGTTTCACATAAATACCTCAGATAATCCTCACAATTACCCGGGGGGTAGGAACTGTTCCCATTTGACAGATGAGGAAACTGAGGTTTATAGACCAAGGGTCACACAGTTAAAATCAGCAGAACAAGGATTCTAACCCATACACCTTTAACTCCAAAGACAAGACTGATCACTCCGGGCTGGACATCCACCAATGCCCTATAATTCCCACAAAAGGACCCATGCATTTCCATATGGATGGCGCCTGCATAGCCACCTCCGGCCCTTTCAGACCTTTGATTTAAGTCAGAGTGGACTCTGGGCCTGCCCCACCCCTGAGTCTCAGTGCCTGCATTCAGTGCCAGGAGGTACCCAACAAATATCTGAGAAGAGAGGAATGAATGAGTTCGCAAATCTTGTGTTTACATCCCAGGTTCACGTGAATAGCTTGACTTCTCCTAGGCTAAGGAAACTGGACTCAGCTCCACCAGTAGAAGCCTTTTCTCAGCGATCCACAGCACCTTCTCTCTGGACATCCTAACTCAGGGGTCAGGCCAGAATTCTGCTATCATTTTTCAGGTTTTCCTCCTTCAAATATAGGACTCAGTGAACACTTGTTAAGACCCTGCTGCACGCCAGGCTCTAGGGGATCAAAGACCAATCAGAAGCCACCCAGTGGCCAGGAAGGAAGACATGGTGATAGCAGCTCGAGTTAAACTATGATCGGCCCCTGGAGTAAGGCTTGGAAATGCCATGTCATTCCCCCAAAAGCCATCAGGCCAGGATCGGGGCCATCATCTGGTCCTGAAATCAATCCCCTGCCTTCATCACGAGCCCCCAAAACAAGCACTCAGCTGTCACAAACTCCCTTCTCTCCTTAGTTCCAAGAAGAGGTGGAAGGATCACCAAGCCCCCTGTAACCTCCTGTAGGCATCATGGCCAAGATGTCATGGGAAAAGCTCAGAGGGTTAGGAGTTCTGAGCTTGGAGTGTAGTGGCCAAACAGCTAGAACCCCATGGCTGTATTAACAGAAGCATAGGCTCACTCATGGGAGGTGACTATTCCTCTAGAACAAAAGCTGAAATGCAAATGCCCAGGGGCCAACTACCCATAGGGCAAAGGAGTGAAGGAGCTGGCACTGGAAAGTAAGCACAGCCAGGCCTGGTCTGGATTGCAGAACACTGGAGGGTACGGCTCTGCCCCAATGAGGCAGCCTCTTCTCAGCCCAGCTGAGAGTTCTGCCTTGTGGGAATGTGGGCCTCATGTGGCCAAGTGTTCTGATTCCTCAGAGAAACCAGAAACCCAGATTTGCATGTGTGTCTCTCTAGACTTTTTCCTTTTTTGTTTGTTTTTTTTTGTTTGTTTGGTTGGTTGGTTTTTAGGGCCACATCTGTAGCAGACGAGGGTTCCCAGGCTAGGGGTCGAATCAGACCTGCAGCTGCCGGTCTACACCACAGCCACAGCAATGCAGGTTCTGAGCCTCGTCCACAACCTACACCACAGCTCACGGCAATACAGGATCCTTAACCCACTGAGCGAGGCCAGGGATCGAACCCACATCCTCGTGGATACTTGTCAGGTTCGTTACCACTGAGTCACGATGAGAACTCCCTCTAGACTTTTAAACATTGGAAATGAATTCAAATTACTTTCAAACACTGCAAGTCAGTGTGCTGAATAAAACATACCTGCGGATGTGATGTGGCCTCGGGGCATCTGTTTACAAACTCTGCCCTGGGCTCTGCTGCCCTCATCTCCCCTGAGGGTCGTGTTCTTTCTGTGGACGCCACTTTAAGACAAATAGGTGAGGCCCGGAGCCGGTTCACCGGGGCTGTGGGGACCTGAACCAGCCATGGGCAGGATGGCTGAGGAGGACACACTCTACTTATCTATTTAGGCTGGTGAAGATGAGGCACACGAATTGGTAAATTATGTTTCTAAACACAAAACTCACAACATATGATCCCACCAAGTGTGAGTATTTCAGTATCTTCTGCTGTGTCACAAAGCACCCCCAAAATTTAGGGACTTAAAACTCTTGCCTTTGGAATGGATAAGCAATGAGATCCTGCTGTATAGCACCGGGAACTACATCTAGTCACTGATGATGGAGCATATGGATGCGGGAAAAAAAATGTATACAGGTAGGTGTGACTGGGCCACCTTGCTCTACAGTAGAAAACTGACAGAATACTGTAAACCAGCTATAATGGAAAAAATAAAAATCATTACTTGAAAAAAATAAGCTAGAGGGGAATGAGGAGTTATTGTGGAATGGTACAGAGTTCAGTCTAGGATGATGGAAAAAGTTCCAGAATTAATAGCGATGATGGCTGCACATCAAGGTGATTATACTAACAGAAAAAAAGGAGTTCCCATCATGGCCCAGCGGTAACAAACCCGACATATCCATGAGGATACGGGTTCGATTCCTTGCCCCGCTCAGTGGTTTAAGAATCTGGTGTTGCCTCCAGCTGCTGTGTAGCTCACAGACGCGGCTTTGATCCCGTGTTGCTGTGGCTATAGGGCAGGCCGGCGGCTACAGTTCTGATTCGACCCCTAGCCTGGGAACTTCCATGCTGCAGGTACGACACTAAAAAGACAAAAAAAAAAGTGATTATATGAATACCACTGAACGGTACACTTAAAAGTGGCTAAAATGGTCAACTTTGTGTTATATTTATTTTACCACAATTAAAAGCAGTGAATTTTATTTGTTATAATAAAGTTGATAAATATTTTTAAACTTAGGTTATTCTAAACAGACTGCACTAAATTTTACTTAGTACATTTTAATGGACTATGCCGTGAAATATGATGGGAGATCAGTCAAGTTTTTCTATTAAAAAGTACTTCCTCTGCCCCCAAAAAAGTACCCTACAACAATTTATTATTTTTCATGAATTTGTTTTTTTTGCTTTTTTTTTTTAGCTTTTTAGGGCTGCACCCCGAGGCATATGGAGGTTCCCAGGCTAGGGGTCGAATCAGAGCTGTAGCCGCCAGCCTACACCACAGCCGGAGCAAGGCCAGATCCGAGCCACGTCTGCAACCTACACAAGAGCTCTCGGCAAAGCCGGATCCTTAACCCACTAAGCAGGCCAGGGATCGAACCTGCAACCTCATGGTTCCTAGTCGGATTGGTTAACTGCTGTGCCACAACGGGAACTCCTACTATTTTTCATGAATTTGGATGTTGACCAGGACACCTCAATTCTCCTCCCCAGCCTCTCAGCCTCTAGTTGGTCCAGCTGGGTTTCCACACGGCACAGTGGTCTCAGAACGAGGGGGAGGTTGCAAGGCCTTTGAAGGCGTAGTTTTTTGGGGTTTTTTTTTTTTTTTCGTCTTTTTAGGGCTGCACTGGCGGCATATGGAGGTTCCCAGGCTAGGGGTCTAATCGGAGCTGTAGCTGCCGTCCTACGCCACAGCCACAGCAATGCCAGATCCGAGCCATATCTGCAACCTACACCACAGCTCACGACAACACCAGATTTTTAACCCACTGAGCGATGCCAGGGATCAAATCCGCAATCTCATGGTTCTTAGTCAGATTCGTTTCCGCTGCACCATGACGGGAACTCCTGAAGGCCAAGTTTTGAGGTCATGTGACATCACCTCCACCAGGGTCCAGTCAAGGGAGCAGAATCTCTACGAGTACTTTGAATTTTTTTTTTTTTTTTTGGCCGTACCCTCGGCACATGGAAATTCCCAGGCCAGGGGTCAAACCTGAGCAGCAGCTGCAAGCTATGCCACAGTTGCAGTAATTCTGGGTCCTTAACCCACTGTGCCATGCTAGGGATAACACACTTCTGCAGCAACCCAAGCCACTGCAGTTGGATCCTTAACATACTGTGCCACAGTGGGAACTCCAAATCTCTACGAGAGCTTTGAGAGAAGGCATTTATTATAGGATCCAGATCTCACACCTCTACGGAAGGAAGCAAAGGCGTGGAGGAAGAGTTGGAGGACCAGAAAAGGAGCCACTGACCAGTCACTTGGAGAAGCCAAGTGTACACAGCATCAAAGTGGGACCATACAGGGGGCTCCAGTGGAGAGTTCTCTGCAGGGCCAGTGCCTCTGAGTGGCCTCCAACCCCTTGGGTTGGCAGCCAAGTGCCTGGAAGTAGGCCCTGCTCACACCACTGGTCAACAGGGTAATGAGCCAGAGAAAGAAGCTGGACCCAGAGAATGGAGACCAGGACAAGCAAAACCCGCTGGACCTCTGCATCTGTCGCTCCTTCTGACTATGACCGTCTTCCAAGAGTGATGGCTGCTCTTCGTCCCCTCTGTCTTCCAGTCCCGTGCGCTTCCAGTTTGGCCAACCCCAACCAAGGTCCATACAGGGAAGAGGGTTCCCAGACTCACCAAATCAGCTCAGTGTAAATCACCACAACCCGTCCACCTATGGAGACACCTGGACAAACCATTAGAAATCAGGGCTGTCCTGACAACTCGGAGAGTTTGCTCTTCCAGACGTGGCCGCAGAGCCTCTGTCCTGCAGGCGGAACTGTCTTAATTAGCTCCAAAAAAGACCTAAGGAAGATCGTGTGGAGCTGTGATCCCAGCCCTCAATTTACCAGCTGTGTGAGTGTGGACAAGCTGCTTGAGCTCTCTGAGCCTCAGTTTCTCCATCCTTAAAATATGAGTAGAAACACACTCACAGACAGGGAGAACAGACTTGTGGTTGCCAAGGGGAAAGGGAAGGGGCTAGGAGAGACTGGGAGTTTGGGGTTAGTAGATGCAAACGATTCCATTTAGACTGGATAAGCCGTGAGGTCCTACTGTACAGCACAGGGAACTATATCCGGATAGACCATGACAGGAGATGATGTGAGAAAGGGAATGTGTGTGAATATATATACATACATATATATATACACACTTTGTGTTACAGCAAAAATTGGCACAACACTGTAAATCAACTATATTAAAAAAAAAAATCTAAAAAAAATTAGCTGAGAAAAATATAGGGGACACCAACCCCAGCTTCATGGAGCTATTCCTGGTACAGTGTCTGACATTCAATTCCCCCCACCCCCCCATTTCAATGAATGGAAGTACCTAACTCAGAGACAGGCCAGGAGCATAATGGAAGAACACGATAAATATCTGCTTAAAATTGTAAATGCTAGGGAGGCAGATTTTGGCTGAGGGCTAACACCATAAACTTCCAGTCCTGGCAGGAGACCCCCTTTAGGGTAGGGAACTTCCCATCACAAGAGGTATGCAAGCCCAATGGGCAATCACTTGGACAAGGTGAGTTCTAAGGACTCTTATAGCTCCAATCTATTATAGCTCCACAAAAAGATCAATGAGTTTGGAGTTCCTGTCATGGCGCAGCAGTTAATGAATCTGACTAGGAAACATGAGGTTACAGGTTTGATCCCTGGCCTTGCTCAGTGGGTTAACGAATGATCCGGCGTTGCCGTGAGCTGTGGTGTAGATCGCAGATGCGGCTCGAATCCCGTGTTGCTGTGGCTGTGGTGTAGGCTGGTAGCTGCAGCTCCAATTCGATCCCTAGCCTGGGAACCTCCATATGCCGCAGGTGTGGCCCCAAAAAGCAGGGAAAAAAAAAAGCTCAATGAGTTTACAGAGAATAATTTTTCCCATCAATTTCAGAAATACTACATGTTGATCATAAAGTGCCTGCCTCCATTCACTACTGATGGGGTTTACAAACTGACACAAACTTTCTGAAGTGCGATTTGGCACAATGGATCAAGCACACTATTTAAAATGAGCCTTTAAAATGCCCACACCATTTGACCCTGTAGGAATTTGTCCCAAGGAAGTAATCTGTTATGTGCCCAGAAATATAAATACAAGAATGTGGCTTTTTTTTAAGGGCCACACCTGTGGCATACGGAGTTTCCCAGGCTAGAGGTCAAATCAGAGCTGTAGCCGCCGGCCTACGCCACAGCCACAGCAATGCCAGATCCAAGCCACGTCTGCGACCTACACCACAGCTCACGGCAACACCAGATCCTTAACCCACTGAGCAAGGCCAGGAATCGAACCTGCCTCCTCATGGATATTAGTTAGATTCATTTCTGCTAAGCCACAATGGGAACTCTGTTGCTTGTTTTTTATATCAAAAAAGTGGAAATAATTAAACCATTCCATAATAGAGGAATGATTAAATAAATTAGCCAAAAGATGCAGAATCATGTTCCCATTCATCTTGTCTTTAAAAGAAAAAAAATCACATGTCCAAATAAAACATGAGGAATTTTCCCACAATTATCCTTTAGAAAAAAGAAAAATCTCTTTAAATTCAAGTTCTCACAAAGAGTCTCCTATTAAATGCACTCTTTCTTAGTTACTTTCTTTCAAACAACAAAGTGCTGTTTGGGAAAATCACATTAGCCCTCCTTGACCTCAATCAATGTGAGTCTGGGATATTCAAAGAGGTCACCCACCGAACTGGGAGAAAAGGAGGCAAAGACATTTAACAGGGATTCAGTAATTATTCTGGGGTTGTAACCTCACGATTGCAAGTGTTGGCTGTCTTTGTAAACAAGCCTTTAAAGATCACTTTTAAAAGCAATACAGTAAGTGGTTATGTTGTGGAGATCACTAATACACACTTCTGGGACAAATAAAAAGACTCTCTTAATGTTATGCAAGTAGGTACTCGTGGCTCTGAACACAATTTCCAGAGACACCGTTGGTGGATTTTAAGTCTTGCATCGCAATCTCAAACAAGTTAGACAAAAATGGAAATGATGTGCTACAGAGAGATATGGTAGAGAATTCACAAAGCAGCTCCAGGGTGATGAAAGCCTAGATACGAAAGATACCAGCAGAACTGATATAAACTGTGAAAGTGGGGCGAAAAAAATGCTCTTTCTAAATTTAACGTATTTCCTGTTTTATGTGGCTTTAAATATCTATGTGTGGCTAAATATATAAATTAAACATTATGAGTAAGCATTTGATGATTTCCCTATTTATATATTCAAGCTGGTCCACAAACTTTTTATTGAATCTTGTGTTTGGGAAAATTGGCCTGATGTTCTTGGCTACCATATATTTAGGCCCATATGATAGACAGTAATGAGAGAAAATATCTGTGAAATTACATTAAATAGAAAACATAAATTAAATATGTTATAGTGTGATTCTAATTTTGTTTAAACACATACATATAACTGTGGACATAGGGAAAAAAGGTTAGAAAGAACTATATCAAAATGTTAAAAATGGGAGTTGCCTGGTGGCTCATTGGGTTAAGGACCCAGTGTTGTCCCTGCTGTGGTGCAAGTTCGATCCCTGACATGGGAACTTCCGCATGCCACAGGTACAGCCAAAAAGAATGTTTAAGATGCTTATATCTGGGTGGTGAGATTATGATGTATATAGGGTTTTTTAAGTTTTTATTTTTCTCCTTAAAGATACATTAATGTTTAACCAGGGGAAATAATTTTTTTAAGGATTTTATAATAGTGCTTTCCTTCTTAGATTCTCCCTTGAGGCTATCAGAATATCTTCAGCCATGGAAAAAATAAAAATCATAAAAAAGAATGTATATATATATATATGTATATATATATATATATATACATATATATAACTGAGTCACTTTGCTGTACAACAGAAATTGACATAGCATTGTAAATCAATTGTATTTTAATAAAAAAAATTTTAAGGAAAAACTGTTAGAGACATGTCATGTAATTAATAATAGAATATTCTGTGATTTTTCTGATAAAAAAAAAGAGTGTCTTGGGCGTTCCCATCATGGCACAGCGGAAACGAATCCGACTAGGAAACATGAGGTTGCAGGTTTGACCCCTGGCCTTGTTTGGCGGGTTGAGGATCCGGCGTTGCCATGAGCTGTGGTGTGAGTTGCAGACGCAGCCTGGATCCCGCGTAAATCTTTGGGGAAATAAAGTATATGGGGGAGTGGGGGGACTTTGATAGAAATATATGCACTGACCCAGGAAGCTGTACCTGACACAATAATGCGGAGAGAGGAGCAGATTACTAACCAATGGCAGTAACATATATGTACGCAGTAGGATTCCCCCTTGGAAAGGAGAGAGACAGGGAGAAGGAGAGAAAGGGAGGGAGGGTGGGAACTAGAAACGGTGTGTGTATACGTATGGCATATGTGTTTGCACAGGCATAGCTGTAAGTCTAGAAGGAAACCCACCAGCCACCCCCGAGAGTGGAACAATCCTCCACGCTTCTGCATTGTTCATTTTCCTGTGTGTGTAGGACATGTTTATAATAGGATGGAATTGGCTTTTTGCTGATTCTACTGAAACGGGGGAATGCTGAGAATGAGCCCCATCCATTTGCGTGGCTTCGCTACTCTGCAAAAGAAAAAAGAAAACAAAAAGCTTTGGCCAGAATTCGCCTAGCTCCCCAAGCCTGTGCGGCACCCGGGAGTTTAGAATCGCAGCCACAGGCGGCAATTCTCTGGCTCGAGCCCATCTTTGCTGCTGCAGGACGGCTAGTCTCTAAAAGGACCCGGAGACAGGATTGAGCATGAATTGCTGTTTGCTGGGGACCCCCACGTGCCAGGCACTGCAGCAAGCGCTTAAGCAGCAGTAGCTTAGTTCACCCCTCCCGCGAGTTTCTATCCATTTTACAAGTGGAGAGACTGAGGTATTGAGAGGGTGACATTACACGCCTGGTCGGTGACAGAGCTGAGACTGGAACCCCAGGCAGCCCAGGCACCCTCCCCCCCCCCCCGGTGGGTGACTCATGTGTACCCATAAACACACCCTTTCAGCTACCAAGGTCAAGTCTGTCATTTGCCCCACTTTGCCATCTGGTCCCTTTCAGAGACATTTGTCACCAAGGCCTCTGCTGCCACTCAGCCCAAGGAATAAGCCACATGCCTGCCATGGCAGCTGATACCCACAACAGAGAGCACCATTGTGCGGGGCCAAGGACTCTGCTTCTCAAGGCCCCAAGCCTTCCAGCACCTTCCACCGCCACTGGGTGGGGCTGTGTAACTAGAGTGCTACTGCGATTGAACTGAGAGTGTCTGGGCCAGTCCCAGGGTCTCCACCTCCCTCCTGTTATGAGATCTGCAAGGAAAAGAACCCCTTCAAGGAATAACAGGGAGGAGTTCCTGCTGTGGCACAAAGGGTCGGCGGGATCTCTGGAGCCCTGGGACACAGGTTCGATCCCCAGCCTGGCATAGTGGGTTAAGGATCCAATGTTGCTGCGGCTACAGTGTAGGCCACAGCTGCATCTGGGATCTATCTAATCCCTGGCCTGGGAACTCCATATGCCACGGGGCAACCAAAAACGGAAAAAAAGGGGTGGGGGGATAACAGAGCCAGCATATTCTCATGAGCTGGTCTCTGGTCCCAACCCCAGTTGTAGGTATGCTGGGCTGGGTGCAGGAGAACTGCTTTTCCTAAACTAGGCTCAGCCACACCGCCTCCCCTTCCCTAACCGGTGCTCCATCCTGTCTCCTCCAGGGGATGGAAGAGAGAAGAAAGAGCACACCTGTGACTCCTAGATGTAGCCTCCTGAGGTCCCTAATTTGGGCAATAAGCATCCTTCTTCCTTTGGGGCTGGGGGGACATGGTTTCTCTGCCATTTTCAAAGCTGACCTAGACCCATCCTTGGGGAAGAGTGCAGTGGGTGTGCAAGGGAGAAGGGAGCCCCACGACAGTGGCCTCAGTGCTCCGTTACTGCAGCAGGTGGCAGTCCTGTCACCATCTAGCCATCAGTGGAACCACCTGGACCTTGGATATACCAAAGCCATTCTGCGTCCTTTGAAGTCCCCATGCTAAGCCAGACACAATCATCCCCCACTTTTGGTGCCTGACACAGATGACACAAGCTGGACCCTAAAAACACCTCCTTTTTTTTCTCCTTGTAGGTGGCCACCCCCATCACTTTCCCCAGACTCAGACAGGAACCCAGATAAGGACAAAAGTGTCCGTTCCTTAAGTCAAAGCCGGGGGACCCACTCTCAGCTCCCTAAGGATGCTTTCCCACTCTGGTTGTGTCCACAGACACCCTCCAGCCAGCCTGACCCTCCAGCCACACCTCTTCATACACCCCAAGCCCTTGCCCGAACGCACCTAGTCCCGGGTTAGCCCAGGTAGAAACAGCCCTTCCGGCTCCGGCATCTTCACTTCCCTGCACTGACACATTCTGAAAAGGCTCCAGCTTACCCCGAATTCTGCCTGCCTTCAGACAGAGGTCCCACCTTCAGTTGACTTGCCCATAAATCAGCAGGATGCTGTAACTGACGTCTCAGTGACATCAGAAGAAGTTAGAGAAAAATTATATAAAGGAACCTATTTACAAAAAAGTAGACTCACAGGCATAGAAAACAAATTTATGGTTACCAAAAGGGGCAGGAGCAGGGAGGGAGAGAGAACTTGGGAGTTTGATTAGCATATATGCGCTCCGATATGTAAAAGAGGTAAACGGGGAGTTCCTGCTGTGGCTCGGGATAACGAACTAGTAGACATCCCTGGCCTGTCTCGGTGGGTTAAGGATGCAGTGTTGCCATGAGCTGTGGTATAGCTTGCAGACACGGCTCAGAACTGGCCTTGCTGTGGCTGTGGTGTAGGCTGGCAGCTACAGCTCTGATTCGACCCCTAGCCTGGGAACCTCCTTATACTGAAGGTGCGTCCCTAAAAAGCAAAAAAAAAAAAAAAGAAACGAAAATAGGTAAATAACAAGGACTTGTTGTATAGCACAGGGAACTACAGTCAGTATCTTGTGATAACCTCTAATGGAAAAGAATCTGAAAAAAATGGAAAAGAATCTCTACACATATATAACTAGATCAATTTGCTCTACACTTGAAATTAACATAACATTGTAAACCAATTACAATGGAAAAGAAATTTTAAAAATGAAGAATTTGGGGGGAAAAAAGAAGTCGGGGAAATATGCAGCAATGTGCTCTGCAGGGACGGGGGGGCTTCTGGTCCGTGACCCCGCTGGAAATATAAGAAGGACCTAAGAGCCTGAGAAGGGCCTAAGAGCCTGTGAAAACCAACGTCCGTTTCTCTGCTCAGATTTTATCTCCTGCTTGGTCTTCTCTTTGATCTTGTTTTCAAGCCAGAGATGAGCATTTCCACTTTGACTCCAGCTTGATTATTACTGACTCTGAACCTTTCTAGTGATTAAAGTAGCCGCGAGGCGATGTTCTCCAGAGATTTGTACTGCAGGTTGAATAATTCAAGCCATCCCTTCCAGAAGGCTGAGAGATCTGGGAGGAAAAAAAAAAAAATCAGAGAGCAGAAAAGTTGTTTTTTTTTTTTTAAAGAAAAGAGGAATTTCCCCCATGCTGGCCACACAATCAGTACTCAGTAAACGTTGGTTAATTTTGATTGACATGAACGCTCAAGTAGAAATCAAATGGGAAAATCTGGCAGTAACCTGGTGAGGGTGGAGCAGGATATTGGATGCTTCCAGCAGGGAGGGAAGTTCAGGTGATCTCCTCCCTTCCCACTGTAGGATAAGATGCTTGGGAGCTTCTGATGTTTCTCTGCATCAAAGCAAGTTTGAAATGAGGACAATAGACAGGTGGCATGAGATGGCCTCTGCTGTCCTGCTCAGGCTGCTGGGCTGAGGTGGAACTCCAGGGACAGGAGTTAGGCCCAGAAGATGAAGGACCTGTTTTCACAAAGGACTGATCGTGTGAGACTCTGGTCCAGGCTGGCCTGCTTTGGTGTCCACGTGACCAGGTTTGACATGAAGGAGAGTGGGTCCTCTCTTCAGCTCAGCTCCAGCTTCCGGTGACAGAGTTTAGGAGGACGAGAAGCTCTCTTCACCAGGCAGGGTCCCCAGGGCGTGGCCTTCTCACCAAGGGAGCCACAGCAGTGGCAGTGGCCAGTGCCACCTTCAAATGGTAAGCAGAGGGCTTCCCCAGGAAGAGGAGTTGAAGAAGAGGCACGGATCTGAGGGCCTGCTGCCCTGGACAAGCCAACATAACCAGGGGAGACTTCAGCAGGAGGGGAGACCACGCAAAAAGCAGAATCTACATTTCTTACAGTCACGATATCATCGTGGCTGCCTTCCCCCCACCTCTGGCTGGTGCAGTCTGGATGGTTCAGGTTTCAGAACTTCCTGCACAGGATTGGTCCAATATTGGGCCCCTCTACTAGTGGAAAACACTAACCCAAGAAGCTTCTGGAATCCTCCTACCCAACTGCTGTAACAGAAGCCCAGAGAGAAGGGTTGTCTAAGGACACACAGCTGTTTAGAAACTGGAAAGGAGCAAGAATCAGGAACCCGGAGTTCACGGCTCATCAGGCTAAGAATCCGACTAGTATCCATGAGGATGCGGGTTCAATCCCTGGCCTTGCTCAGTGGGTTAAGGATCCGGTGTTGCCATGCGCTGTGGTGTAGGTTGCAGACGTCGCTCATATCCTCTGTCGCTGTGGCTGTGCTGTAGGCCAGCAGCTGTAGCTTCGATTCAACCCCTAGCCTGGGAACCTCCATATGCTGAGGGTGCGGCCCTAAAAGGAAAAAAAAGGGGGGGAATCAAGATCCTTCATGCCCAGTTCGCAGGATTGTGTGTGTGTGCGTGTGTGTGTGTGTGTGTGTGTATGTGTGTGAGAGAGAGAGAGAGAGAGAGGGAGACAGAGACAGAGACAGAGACAGAGAGATTGATATTCTGGCCACTGAGCTCCTGCTTCAGTGCCTCCTGCCAGCGAGTCCTTATGGTGTGTCATCAGCACCTCTCAGAGCTGGAATCCCAGCACTGCCATCGCTCCCTGGGTTTGCTCGGTCAGCATCCACAGAGCCAATTCATCTACCTGTGGTTTAATGAGCATCAGATGCTGCAACCAAGGACCTGGAGGCCCAGAAAATTCCAATTCCAAGCCCACTCTTTATAGTCAATTAACATCACAACCTCATACCCTGGAGAGTCCAGAGGTGCAGCAGTCGTAGAACCAGCAGCTGGGGCCCCTCCCCAAACAGGGAGCCCCAACCCGAGGAGGACCGCGGTCTTAGCATGACAACATCAGAAATGTTTCCACTCACGAAAAGTAGCCTGACAATTGGCAAATGGGACAAAATGTGGACCTGGAATGAGGGGAGGGCCCCAGACTCTCTGGGCAGGACAAATCTTCCAGGAATGGATGCCTTCTGTATTTCCAGACCTTCTCTTCCAGAATCACTGCGGGTCGATGAGTAAGAAACTTGGAAAGAGCCCAGACAGAGGTTGAAATAGGTTAGCTGTGCCACACCTATTGGAGTCTCTGCCCAGCACCTCTTTTCCAGTAACCCTCCCACTTCTTCCTGCTCATGGTTATAGCACTGGGCTCCCACCGCCATTTGTAATGTTCCAAAGGATCACTGTAGCTCCGCCTCTAAGGAGTGGGTGTCTGCTCTGAGCTGGACCAGTCAGAGCCTCTTCCCTAAGGATTGTGGGAAACCGGTGATGGAGATGGAGAGAGAAGAAGGAAGAGCCTACCTCTCACTGGATCCTAGAGCTTCAAAGCTATGGGAAGACGCCCTTTCCACCCACCCTGTGGACCAGAGAAGCAAAGAAATTCTGGTTCCAGAGAAAGATGCATGAAGCAGAAAGGAGCAGAGGAAAACAGGTAAGAATTAGGGAAATCCAAAACCGACTCCCTGTCACATGTTCTCAGTGGGCCTTGGCGGGGGCGCCCAAGCACATCGGCTCTGACTTCCGACAAGCTGTTTCTCTTCTGGATTGAACATCCTCAGGTCCTTCAACTGCCCCTCACTAGACGTGATCAGGAATGCCGTCCCCATGCTAAACAGACCTGGGATGTCTCTGCTCCCAGTGGCTCGGAACATCTGGAATTCAAGCACTCTGAGCAGCTGTGAGAAGACGGTGGGGACCAGCACCTCTCTGCTCCCCTATTCGTGCAGTCCGAGTTCCATTTGCCTCTTGGCAGCCAAGCCACTTGATTAGTCCACGCAGAGCTCACGGTCCACTGAGACCTCAGTGTTTTTTCACAGCTGAGTTTTTCTCACTTTCCTTCTTTTCACTGGAGTAGGTCTTTCGAGATGCTGCTCTCTCATCCTCTGGCCTCTCTTTCTGCTCTCATCCCTTCTTCACTGCCTCCGCTCTGCCTCCTTTCGCACCTCACACTAAAGCTGGGGAGACTGCTTCACACATAGAACTGACTGCCTTGCACCCCTGGGTACAACTTTCCATGGCTCTTGGCCTGTAGGAGAGCTCGGACCCCTGGGTGTAGCAGCAGAGTCTCCCGTGGTCTGCCTGGTCCATGTGTCCAGCCGCCTCCTCCTCCACCCCTCAGATGACATCGGGCCACAGCCCTGCCCTGGTTCTCATGGTGCCACTTTGGTTCCATGTGCTGTTACTTCAGCCTCCAGTGCCTTTGACTACATGGTGATGGGCAGTCTTGGAGACAAAGAGATTCCAAATGGGTTTGAATGTGAACTCTCTTTGCCAGTAGTCTCTAACCTTGAGGAGCCCCATTCTGTCTCTGAGCCTCTGCTGTCTCAACTATAAATCGGTAATAATAACACCTACCTTGCAGAGCTATGGAGAAGAGTTGAAATAAATTAGGTAAAGCATCGAGCACAATGCATAGAAGTGCCTAAAATCTGCTTACTAGGACTATGCACCCACATCCCATATTGCTAGAAAATTCCAATTTATACATCAAAACCCAGTTCAAGTATCAGCACATCCGTGAAGGCTTTACTGATTCCCCACCCAGTCCTAGACTTCCTGACTCTGACAGAGCTCCAGCCTCTGACCTCCTTGCAACTTAAACACGTTCCTATTTGACGAACGTTCCCCCATAGAATCACCATCTGCATCCAGATCTGCCTCCCACCCTCACCTCTGAGCCCCGCCAAGGCAAGGACCAGGTCCGATTCCTCTCTCCAACCCCCAGTACAAAGCCCGGCATAAGAAAGAGATCCATAGATGGTGAGTTAATTGAATGACATTGAATTATTCAGATCTTATTGAATTCTGTCAACCAGAAAATTCTCTACCTCTCCCAGCTTTTAGAAGCTGGACTTTCTCTTTCATCACCAAAAATAAAAATACCTAAAGCGTATTGATTGCTTCCTGTGCACCAGGCATCTTCTAGGCGTGGATCTCACGATTAACCCCTTTCATCTTTAAAACCACCCTGTGAGGTAGGCACAGTTATCAGCCTCAGTTTCCAAATGAGGACACTGAGGCTCAGAGAAGTGTGTCACGTGTCCAAAGTCAAACAGCCAGGAAGTGAAAGAGCCAGATTTGAGCCCATGTGTTCTGTTTCTAGTGCATTTGCTTTTCTTTTTTTTTTCTTAGCTTTTTATATTTAAATAACTTCAGGATTACAGGAGAATTGCAAAGATGATGCAGAGTTCCCTCCTCTAATATGAATGGTGTATTTATCAAAATGTAACATTAACAGTGGTACAATACTATAGCCATTATTCAGGTTTCCCCAGTTTTTCCATGAATGCCCTTTTGCGGTTCCTGAACCCAATCCGGCAGCCCACGTTACATTTAGTCTCCTCTAACCTGGAATGGTTTCTCAGTCTTTCCTTGTCTTTCATGACCCTAGCATTTTGGGAGAGGAGCAGTCAGGTATCTTATAGAATGTTCCTGCTTTTGGGTCTGTCTTGTGTTTTCTCACGAGCAGTCCGGGGTTATGGATTTGCGGAAGTAGGTGGCAGAGGTGTGATGCCCACCTCCTGGCACGAGACTAAGGGTAGGTGACATCAACATGGACTTGTTACTGGCGAGGTTAACCTTGATCTCTTGATTTCTCCTCTGCAGTTACTCTTTCTGCATTTGCTTTTCCCCACACTGATGCCTCTCCATCAGCGTCATTGGTGCCAGAAGAGAATTGTGCTTGGCCCATTGGGATGTTCAGAGAGACAAGAAAGCCAAGAACGGCAGGGCCAAAGTGTCAGCCGCCCCCAGCAGCATCCAGAGCATCAGGAAAGCGCATTCTCCCCGTGGCTGGGATCATCAAGAAAGGATTCCCAGGATGGCAGCATTTAGGTGAGATCTATAACCAGTGGCAGGGAGAGATGCCATTTCAAGCAAGGAACAAGCACCAGCATGATATCCTCGCAAGGTGGCGCCCGTGGGGACAGGGTCTAAATAAGAAGGCAGTGGCTGGACTGAAATTACCAAAAAAGTCATCATGGCCAGCCTCCTGGCTCCAGGGAAAAAGACTTTGAAACCCTCGCAATTCTTTGAAAACATCGCCACACGTATAGCCTAGAAACTCAGAGCAGTGGTTTCCAGACAGGGAAAAATCAAGTTATGGAGCATCTCACATTTCTCCCCACCCCCTCCCACCTCTGTGGTCCCACAGCTCTTTGACACTCCCCCTGGCATTTATCACAGTCATCTTGTGCTTCTAGAAGCAAGCAAGCGTGCTGTCTGAGCACCCACTCCCCACTGACCTGCAGCAAGGGCAGGGCCCTGCATATCCTGCTTTGCCTCCCACCTGCTTCAGGCACTGAGCCCCAGGCCTGACCCACAGGAGGGATTTGGCCAGGGCTTGATCCCAGGATGATGGGAAGAAAGCAAATTCACCTTTGAAAAGAATATTCTGAAGACATTTAGTGACTCCCACCACCTTCCAAAGCTCAAAAAAAAAAATCATTTTAAAAACTGATGACTGTGAAATTTCAATTATATTCACAAGGAGAGCTAGACTGAACAGCACGAAGCACAAAGCAGGGGGGTTACATTTGAGAGGTTGGAGACCAGCCTGGAAGCCGCACATGCACAGCCTTAAATTGCACAGCCCTGGAAAGAGGGGACAGTTCCAGGGACAATATAAGGCCATAAGGGTGGGTAAGTCAGTGACATGAGCCAGCTACCAAAAATAATTTAGTGCTCAGAGACTGCATTCATAGAGGCATAACATCCTCTGTTAAAGAACTGGAAATCACAGCCAACGTGATACTCAACAGTGAAATGCTGAAAGCCTTCCAGCACAAATCTGGAACAAAGCAAGGATGCCCACTCTCACCTCTTCTAATTCAACATGGTATTGGGAGTCCTAGCCACAGCAATCAGATAAGAAAAAGAAATAAAAGGTATCCAAATTGGAAGGGAAGTGGTAAAATTGTCGTTATATGCAAATGACATGATACTATATGTAGGAAAAAAACCTTAAAGACTCCACACAAAAACTGCCAGAATTGATAAACGAGTTCAGCAAAGCAGCAGGCTACAAGATTAACATACAGAAATCAGCTGCATTTTTTTTTTACCCTCACAATGAAATATCAGAAAGGGAATGTAAAAAAAAAATACCTTTTTTTAATGGTATCCTCCAAAATAAAATACTTAGGAATAAACCTGACCAAGGAGCTGAAAGACTTATATGCTGAGAACTATAAAACATTAATAAAGGAAATTAAAGACAAGTCAAAGAAATGGAAAGACATTAGAGAATCATGTTCAGAAAGACAAAGCAGATTTTGTGCAGAAGTTGGTCTTAAGAATGGAGAAAGGCCTGGACTTAGTGAGAGGATGGGAGGAGTGATCCCGGTAACAGGAAAATATAAGGGAAGAATCTGAGACAAAGGCTGTTTCTGAGGACATGCAAGAAAGGCCAGCGTAACTTGGAGAGAGCAAGTTATAGCCAGATGAGGCTGGAGGTATGGGTGGTAGCCACACGTGCAGGATCTCTTGGGTCATATAGAGTTTGGGTTTTACCCAAGAAAAACAAGGAGCTCTAATCTGTTCTTGCATTATTGGCCAGGAACACACATTGACCTAAGTCTCACGTACCGTATACACACATACACACTCTCTCCCTCTCTCTCTCTTTCCCTCTCTCTCTCTCTCTCTCTCTCTCTCTCTCTCTCTCTCTCTCTCTCTCTCTCTCTCCCCGGAGGGAGAGGTCATCTAAGTCCAGTAAGGACACTGCTTTGGAAGAGCTTCTAAGAAGCGGGAGAAGGGGCTGGGGATGGCCCCTGCGTCTTGACCATGAGCATATAGCCCAGTGAAGATCTTAGCCAAGCTGCCCTTCGGTGATCTGAAGTCACTTTTGGGCCTGGCCTTCGGGGATCTCAGAGAACCAGCAGCTGGCAAAAATTCCACAGCAAAATTACAAGATTTGTACTTTACTTTTCTTTTTTTTTTCCACTTTGCCCTGCAGAAAACTGAGACCAGAGCTCATCTCTTTCCTGCAGTACTTCTCTTAAAGTCAAAAGAAGCAACCACCCACTCCACGGTTTCTATCATGTCCACAGCCAAGTCTCCAGGGTCACCATATGGTGGGCACACATCTGGGTCCCTAAGGATACCTCCGTGGGTGTTCCACTGCAGCAAACCATAGGCTGCTATCTTTTCATTCCTGGACACAGAGGAGAATCCCACAATCCTCTGCTCCAAACACGGGGCCCCTATTTTTCGTATTTCCCAGATGCTGTTGTGGGAAATTAGACACAGCTGCCGCTTTTGCTGCCACCCTCACTGGATTGGATCATGTGGGTCCCTGCTTCTTCACTCCCCGGTCCAAAGCCAGGATGGGTGCATTTGATGGGTCCTAAGCCTACACCCTGACAGCAGGGGAATTGGGAAGGTGAGTTTTAAGATTCTCTCCTGAGGCTGTCTGGTTTCTACCAAGATTCAAAAGCTAGAATAA
Organism: Catagonus wagneri; assembly: GCA_004024745.2. NCBI lineage: Eukaryota > Metazoa > Chordata > Mammalia > Artiodactyla > Tayassuidae > Catagonus > Catagonus wagneri. Next base: position 2,090,251 of record PVHT020000046.1, on the reverse strand, counting down.
TTCTCAAACGGAATTTATGATTCTGATGTTTCGAGACCAACAAGCATGGTGCATGCCCACGGCAGATGGTTTCATACAACCCAGATCCCAGACCATTTCTAGCCTTCTTAGAGCTCTCTTAGTTTTAAGTGGCAGCAAGGTCAAGATTAGGAGTGATAGGGATTGGATTATAAGGCACCCATGAGGCTCAGAGAAACAGAAGGGCAGGGACCACTACACAGGCAAATCCCTTAGACTCTATGACCCAAGATTCCGTAAGACCCAGGATCCCCAAAACTCTTGCTAGCAACATAAGGAAGGGGTTTGTGAGCACCACCTGGTCAGACCCTCCATGTTTAAGCCCCGTGTTCACTCCAGTGGAGACAGGAAGTCAAAGCCAGAGGCAGAATCCATGTGATGAGTTAAGCTGCCTCTCTTCCCCCCAAGGTGGTCGGTCAGTTGGGGGAGCTGAAGGCAAAAGCTGCTCAGACTTTGTCCCAAAGCACAAGCTAAGGCTAAGAAAGACTCCTATCTCCTGCCCACCCCCAGCCTATGCCCTGGATCCCCACCTCAAGACAAGGGGAGCCACCATGTGTGCCCAGCATGACGCCAACTTCATCCTCTTCCCAGAGTCCTCGGTTCCTAACCCCTTAGAGTCTGTCTGTCTGCACTCCAGCGCCCTTCAAAGATGGAAAAACCATCCAGCGAGTCCAAGCCATCTGGCTTCTGGAAAAGTCCTGCCCCTTATAAAATCCTTCCCTTGACAGCAGTGGAATACAGAAGCCCGTGTTCTGTCTTCAAGCAGGTCCAGGAGGGGGCAAGGTCTGCCAGCCAACCCTCCCTCTCTCTATCCAGGTCCTTACCTAAGACTCGGTAGCAGCTGGGAAGAAGAGCTACCCCAGGGAAATGTGCTATGGTTAAACCACAATCAGAGCAGCAGGACTAAAGCTCCCCCTCCTCCGTACACCCTGTGATTAATTTAGGACACACCACCCCGGCCATCTCTTCCCGGCAATTAGATGAAAACTTCAGAGAAGAGTAGCGATCCGTGTTACATAATCACACACTGGAGACACCAACACCACCCCGCCTTCCCACCCCCTCCCCTTTAGCCTAGAGAAAGAAATAATAATAATAATAATTAAGCTGGTCTATTTATGGTTCTGAAATCAGCAGTTCTGGGCCACACCTGCTAGGGTCGAACGGCGCTGTGAAAAGACTGCGAGACGTCCCTAAGTCTGCCTAACTGGAGCGGGCGAGACGCAGGAGCTGCCAACATCCCCTTCAGGGAGAACACGAGGGCCATTTAGAACAACTTGTTGATGGGGTCAAGGAGAGGAAGTCTGAGGCTCTGAAGGGCATTTCCTGTCGTGAAATCCAGCCGACGGCCCAGGCTCATCACTCAGCATAAGCCATACAGATTTATTTATATTTTGCACGAAAGAGGAAAATTACTTAGCCGTAGGGATCAATTCTTCAATCCAATGTTTCTAACATGGCAATAAATTTATTTCACCGTCTCCCTCTTTCTTTTTCTCCTTCTCACAGTTTAAAGAAATAAGCCACCCTCTGAGGAGGTGCAGGGAGGTGGGGCATTGGAAAAAAAAAAGGAAGAAGGAATTCATGCTAGGAAGACACTCGCTGGGCAGCCTGGCTTTGAGGGGTGGTCACTGGAGTTGGAGTCAAGAGGCTTGAAGTCCGAACCCTGATTCTGTCACCTTCCTGCCATGTCAGTAACTCTGGGCAAGTCAGAGCTCCCTTTCCTTTTTATTTTTATTTTTTGTCTTTTTGCCTTTTATGTAGAGCCGCACCCGCGGCATATGGAGGTTCCCAGGCTAGGGGTCTAACAGGAGCTGTAGCTGCCGGCCTTCGCCACAGCCACAGCAACGCGGGATCCGAGCTGCGTCTGCAGCCTACACCACAGCTCACGGCAACGCCGGATCCTTAACCCACTGAGCAATGCCAGGGATTGAACCCACAACCTCATGGTTCCTAGTCGGATTCGTTAATCACTGCGCCATGATGGGAACTCCAGAGCTCCCTTGCTTAATCCCTGAAGTAGGCAGAGCTATGCCAAGCCCACCAGTTTGATGTGAGAAGAAAAAGACACCAGACAGACTCGGGTTTTCAGTTTAGCTCCCGATACATCAACAAGACTGATGATGAATTTTAATCAGATTTGATGGTGTGACCCACAGCTTCTCCCTGCCCAAGTGGCATCATCTGTGACATTAAGAGATATCACAGCCAGAACGAGGGACCATCCAGGCCATTTCCCAAAGCCAGAGACTACTTGATGTCCCTCTCCCCACAGCAACAAGGTGAACCTGGCTTGTTTGTGACAGCGCCGGCCTCATGCATCGAGCCCAGGGCAGGTGAGATGAATGTCCCCATCCCCGCCCCCCCCCCTCCCTGGCACGCACATCTCTTCACCAGGAACAGGCTTAGGCTGATGCTTGGGCCATGTAAATGCAGCTGTTGCGTAATGCAAGGCTGTGATAGAGAAACATTCATGTGGGGATTGATTAGGAGGAAATGATATCACAGGGATGAGGGCCAGAGAAGTGGCCGGAAGCTTTCCTGCTGGGAGATGCTTTGAAGCAGGCATGGTGAGAATAGTCCAGATAGAGGGAAGGGCCAGGATGAAGATAAGGAGACAAGCAGGTGCAGGGATGCAGGGCGTGTGAGAAGGGGAAGAGAAAAGATCACCCTTGAAGGCTTGCGGCAAGCATTTCCTCTTCCAGAAAAATCTTCCTGACCTCTGGTTGTGCTCCTGCTCCCAAAGTAGCCACTGACCCTATTCCAGTGGCATTCAAGACCCTCCACATCTGGCTTCAGGCCGCCTTTGTTTCCCTAGGCTTCCATTCCCCACACTCAGCCCCTACCACCCACCTCCCAGCCTTTGCTCCAGGCATTTCCTCCACTTGAAATGACTCGCTTATCTCCCTTTTCACCCATCAAAACTCCAAATATTAGAGTTCCCCGTTGTGGTGGAAATGATAGTATCCACGAGGACGTGGGTTCGATCTATGGCCTCACTCAGTGGGTTAAGGATCCAGCATTGCCGTGAGCTGTGGTGTAGGTCACAGATGAGGCTCGGATCTGGCGTTGCTGTGGCTGTGGTGTAGGCTGGTGGCTACAGCTCTGATTCGACCCCTAGCCTGGGAACCGCCATATGCCATGGGTGTGGCCCTAAGAAGACCAAAAAAAAAAAAAAAAACACCTCATCTGAATGTATTCATAAGAACTGTGTGTTGCGCTATATGTAAAGTATACCTCGATTATAAAACAAATTTTAGTGAATACCTACTTTGCGCTGCCAGATAGCATTAGGCATTGGGAATACAACACTGGAGATTAAACAGACCTACTCCCTGCTCAATCTAGTCAAAGAAACGTCTTTAATCAAATAATTGCCTTAAAGAATGGTCTTATCCCCTTCCCAGTTTCCTACTGTCGAAGGAGGAACTGCCTTGGGCCACCTCTGCCTCCATCACCGCCCAGCCCACGAAGGGGTGCATTTTAGGCGCTCAGGAAATCCTGATACTTCCACTGAACTATTGAATGGGCTAAAATTTATTTTCTGAAGTGAACAGGTAAATGGGGCCTACCTGGGGAGTGTTTCTGCCCTTGAGCCAGACCAGCTAACACATTACACCTTCTGTCCTTTTGTAAAATTTCCAGGGGCAAAAGAACACGGAGACTGTCCCCATCCTTGGGTTGCTCTTCTGGGGAATAAGTCATGAAACATTTTGGTTAAATATTCAGCCTTTTGGGTGAATACTGTGAGAAGTGAGGTGTCAAAATTAATCAAAGAAAATGTCCTTCAACAGCTGAATGGATTAGGAAGACATGGTACATATACGCAATGGACTACTACCCGGTCATTAAAAAGGGTGGATTAATGGCATTTGCGGCAACATGGAGGCAACTAGAGATTATCATACAAAGTAAGTAAAGTAAGTCAGAAAGAGAAAGACGGAGTTCCCATCATGGCGCAGCGGAAACGAATCCGATTAGGAACCATGAGGTTGTGAGTTCGATCCTCAGTGCGCTAAGGATCTGCCATTGCCGTGAGCTGTGGTGTAGGTCGCAGACGTGGCTCAGATCTGGTGTTGCTGTGGCTGTGGTGCAGGCCGGCAGCTGTAGCTCTGCTTTGACCACTAGCCTGGGAATCTCCATATGCTGTGGGTGAGGCTCTAAAAAAAAAAAAAAGGGAAAAGAAAATAGATTTTCTTATTTAAGGTGGAGTATGTATATGGGGACTTCTTTTTCGCCCAGAGACTGTGAAGGTAAATTACGTTAGGAAACATTCGACTGTGAAGGTGAATTACGTTAGGAAACATCCACACAGAACACGTCTTTCCCACCACAGTGGGTGCACTCATGTAAGTTTTTCAAGAAGCCTTCGTAAATAGGCCCCAGCTGGTTTTCTTTCCAAGATCCGCAGGCCTTGGTACTCGTACTTGGTACTTGCCTAAGGGCTCAGAGCACTCTCTCCATAATGCCTACTTCCACACATCTTGGGTCTAAAGGGGAGCCATTCAAGCGATCCCCGTTTGCTGATGAGTTTTTAAAGACAGCCACACCGTGACCAGGCAGAAGTCACTTAGATGTATGTATCAGTTAGAGACCACTGAAGGGAAAATCCAACTCGTAACAGCCGTGAAAGAGCTTCTATACTAATTCATTCATTTTAGGACAGTTACCGACTTCTGCTCTGAGCCAAGCCTACAAAGGATCCAGGGGTCCAAGAGACTATAGAAGGGTCAGGCCAGGTCTTTGCCCTCAAGAATCCCACTGTCCAGTGGTGGGAGTCTAATAAGTATAGTTACTGCTAAGTCACAGGTAAGAGGGACCCAAAGAAAAAATGTGGGGAGCGTAGGGAAGGGTGAGATTCACTCCAGCCCAGGGAGAGGCTCCGAGAGTTCCTGAGCATCTCCTCTTTACTAAGCACTGTGCTGGGCCCAGGCTCTACACGCACAGCTTAGAACAGTCTGCAGCTTCCTCCACATACCTCATCGTCCCCAGTGCTGCCGGAGAGACAGCTTAAAATAATGAATCATGGAGGTCCCGCTGTGGCTTAGAGGGTTAAGGACCCAACATCGTCTCTGTGAAGATGTAGGTTTGATCCCTGGCCTTGCTCAGTGTATGAATGATCTGCAAGCTGTGGCACAGGTTGCAGATGCGGCTCAGATCCGGCACCGCCATGGCTGTGGCGTAGGCCCCTGCTTTGGCTGCAATTTGACCCCTAGCCTGGGAACTTCCGAATGCTGCAGGCACAGCTGTAAAATAAATAAATAAATAAAGTAATTAATTAATTAAACTAATGAATCAGATCTCATCACTCTTCTGGTTCAAAACTTTCAATGACACCCAATTATACTTAGAATAAAACTCAAACTTGCTGAGGTTGTATTAGTCAGGGGCTACTGCTTAACAGACCACCCCGAAACACCACGGGCTAAAACAACGATGATGTACTATCATGTATCTGCAGGTCAGCTGACTCAGATGATTTAGGCCGACTCTGTTGGAGCAGCAGGTCAGCCCGGATGTGTCTCTCTCGTAACGACAGCACAGCGCAAGAGAGCGAGAGAAATACGGAAATCTTCTGAAGGCCTAGGCTTGGAACTTCTGGACAAGTATTATTGGCCAAGGCAAGTCACATGGCCAAGCCCAAGGACCGGGGATAGGAAGGGTAACTCATGCCAAGCCCAAGGACCGGGGATAGGAAGGGTAACTCACCTCCAATGACACCACGGTAAGAGTGTGCGTGCAGGGAGAGGGGATGAACTGCGGTCAATGCAATCTATGGTCGGTGGTCCACCCGCATCTCCAAAGCCCTTAGTACCTTGTCACTTCCCTTCCTTGGCTCCAACCACCTACTGGCCTTTTTTTACTTCTCTCAAATGCAACGAACTCTTTCCCATTCCAAGGGCTTTGCACAGTCCTTCCCTCTGCCTGAAAGGGTCTTTTCCTCACTCTTTGTAGAATAGCTTTCTCTCACCCTTCCAAGTTCCCCTTACCTGTCACTTCTGTAGAGACCTTTCATAACTCCTGCTAAGGTAGAGTCCCTTGTCATCACTTATCACGGAGCCCTTCATCACACCCATCACAATTTATCGTTATATTTGGTTCGTTCATTATCCATGTCCATAAGATGGTAAGCTGCACAAGGAAAGACAACATGCCCATTTTGTTCACCACATTATAGCCCCAGCCTTGCACACTGGCTGGCCTGTAGTAGGTGTTCCACTCACATTTGATTAAATAAATGAGAGCATCATGGAGGTTGCCCTTGGGCGGAACCTTGAAGGAGGACTCATTTGAGAAGCAGGTGGGAGAAGAAGCATTCCAAACATGAGAGCCTAAGCCAGTGGTTCTCAGCAGAATCAGCATCATCTGGGAACTTGTTAGAAATGCATATTTTGGAGTTCCCCATTGGCTCGGTGGGTTGAGAAACTGGTGTTGTCATTGCGGTGGTTCAGATCATTGCTGTGGCATGGGTTCAATCCCTAGCCATTGGAACTTCCACATGCTGCAGGCAAGGCCAAAACAATGCATGTTTTTAGGCCTTGACACAGACCTATTAAACCAGGGTCTAGGGGTAGGGGCCAGCAATTTTCGTGGCTTTTCTTTTCTTTTTTTCTTTTTATGGCCACACCTGTGGCATATGGAAAATCCCCAGACCAGGAGTTGAATTGGAGCTGTATCTAGGGCCTCTGCCACTGCCACAGAAACACTGGATCTGAGCCACATCTGCAACCTACACTGCAGCTTGCAGGAGCAATGAATCCTTAACCCACTGAGCAAGGCCAGGGATTAAACCCACATCTTCATGGAGACAATGTGGGTCCCTAACCCACTGAGCCACAATGGGAACTCCTTAACAAGCTCTTTAAATAATCCTATTGCAGGCTAACATTTGAGAACCACTGGGCTAAGCCAGCGCTTGGCCAAATCATTTTTTTTTCCTAAAAGGACAAAACAGTAAGCATTTTAAGCTCTAAGAGCCAGGCAGTTCCTGTTGCACCCACTACTCATCTGTGCTATTGTGGCAGGAAAGCAACCGCAGTCTACCTGTAAATAAGTGGGCGTGGCTGTGATCCAATCAAACCCTATGCAAACAGGCAGATTTGGCTCTCAGGCTGGTAGTTTGGCAGCCTCTGGCCTAAGCAAGGAGCAGTGTGTCACAGCATGCATTACTTACACTCACAATTCATATCTCCGACCAAAGGAATCAAAATTTCACAGCTAAACAAATTTCCTTTATATAAAATATTCATTTGTTCAACAAATTAGTAAGTGCCTTCTCTGCACCAGGCATTTGAAATACTAAAATGAAGACAACCTATTAGTAACCTTCCAGGGAGTTCCCGCTGTGGCTCATTGGTTAACGAATCTGACTAGGAACCATGAGGTTGCGTGTTTGATCCCTGGCCTCGCTCAGTGGGTTAAGGATCTGGCGTTACCATGAGCTGTGGTGTAGGCTGCAGATGCGGCTTGGATCCCGCGTTGCTGTGGCTGTGGCGAAGGCCAGCGGCTACAGCTCCTATTAGACCCCTAGTCTGGGAACCTCCATATGCCATGGGTGCAGCCCTAGATAAGGCAGAAAGACAAAAAAAAAAAAAGGTAACCTTCCAAAAGGGGTGCCCAAATGAGCTGAGCATCTATTGTGAGCCAGCGACTTCACGTGGGTTGTCCCATTGAGTCCTCACAGCAGCCTTATCAGCTGGCAGTACTGTCCTGATTTAAAAACTTTAAAAACTGAGGATGAGGGAAGCAGATCCACGTGTCTTAGCCCACATGGCCAGGAAGCAGCAGAGCCAAGATTCAGGCCCATTCTAGCCAAATCCAAAGCCAGGGCTGTGTCTCCGAAGGGGAGGATTACATGGTCAGTCCAGAGTGTTTGGATCTGTTTGGTTTTTGTTTTTATTTTGTTTTTTAGGTTTTGGGTTTTTTTTTTTTCTTATTAGGGCTGCACCTGCGGCATATGGGAGGCCCCAGTCTAGGGGCTGAATCAGAGCTGCAGCTGCCAGCCTACGCCACAGCCACAGCAACACTGGATCTGAGCTGCATCTGCAGCCTACACTGCAGTTTGAGGCAACGCTGGATCCTTAACCCACTGAGCGAGGCTAGGGATCAAACTGCATCCTCATGGATACTTAACATGCTGAGCCACAACAGGAACTCCTGGACCTGATTAAAGTCACCTTAGCGCCTGACCAGCATTCTCCCCAGTCCTGCCACCAGCATCTGTTCTTTCTGCCTTCGGAAAAGTCAGACGCCACTTGTCCCATCTGCCAACAGGACTGCAAAATGGATCCAAACAAAGTCGCCAAGATAAATCACAACTTTGCGACGTGTCGTGTGCCGCTTCTCAAAACGCAACCTGGGGCTGCCTGGGAGATGCAGTGTTGCTATTATTTAATAACATGCAGAATAACTTTTTAGGGAGAATGTGCTTTTTTCGGTGAACATTGATTGAATCCCATCTTCCTGACCAGAGAGTTAAATCAAGCCTTTCAGACAGGTGATTGAAACGATGCTAGAAGTCGATTTGGTTTCACTCAAACCTGCCCTTGTGAGATGGGAGCTAAGAGCTTCCCCACTATCTCAAGAATCATCAAATTAAGGAGACGCTGGCGCTGACAGAGAGGATGCTTGGGCCCCAGTCCCCCGCTGCAGCCGGTTCAGAATCGGCTCAGGTTCTCTAGGGAACAGAAACCGGTGACACCCACTTTTCCTGCCTGGGAGGTTTCTACTTCCAGCTGGTATAATGCCTTTTGGAGCAGGTTAGCTTTGCAGAAATAAATTCACGCATTTTCTGCAGTAACTGGGGCATGAAAGTGGCCATGCCTTTTGGGCAAGAGACTGGGCTGCAAAAACAATGTGCCAGGAAGGTGCCCAGCCCCCAAGAGGCTGCTTTCCCAGGGAAAGCCCAGAGCCACAGAAATACCCACTACGGATATCATTTCTGCCTGACAGCTACTAGTGTACTCACTCTTCCTGTCCCCTCTCGGTCTATCTGAGACCCGGTCCCAGAGAATCATCCCCTGGGAAGGCTTAGGCTTCCCAGAAAGGGAAGGACCCAGAACTTTCCAAAATACTGGGGGCCTTCCAAATTACCCTTCTGGAGCAGCGGGTTCCTGGGGACAGCCGACAGCAGTTTCCCATAGGCCTCTTTACCAGAGCTGGCATCTGCTTTAGCTCCTAAGCCCCCGCCTGACTCATCTTCTCTCTCTTTCCTCTCTGGTTGCCTGGCCCCTCCCCAGGGCCACTTCTCCCTCTTCTCCAAAGACAATGTCAAACACTTTAGAGATTAAATAAAAACTGTCGTGGAGCAGCGGAAACAAATCCAACTAGGAACCACGAGGTTGCGGGTTTGATCCCTGGCCTTGCTCAGTGGCTTAAGGATTCGGCGTTGCCGTGAGCTGTGGTGTAGGTTGCAGACGTGGCTTGGATCCCACGTTGCTGTGGCTCTGGTGTAGGCTGGCAGCAACAGCTCCGATTTGACCTCTGGCCTGGGAACCTCCATATGCCGCAGGTGTGGCCCTAAAAATACAAAGAGCCAAAGAAAAAAACTGTATTCAGAGTGTGATCAGCTTAGCCCAGCCAGAAGCCTCCTTTCACCATCCCAGCGCCCATGCCCCAAACACTTTCCCAACCAGGTGGAGGGGACAAGCAGGCAAAGCTCCAGAGGGGCTGTCTGGCAGGCCAGGGGGGTGGCTTCCTCCGAGACGGAGCAGTCATCACCCTGAGAACCTCCATCACTGTCACTTTGGTGTAGCCAGGTGGGCAAGGAGCAAGGAGGGTGCAGGGCCAGCGGGCAGCCTGGAGACAGCTGGCCTCCCTGGGCTCCGCTCACTGCTCTGCCTGGACTGCGATGTGGGTGACGCCTGGAGCCGCTGCCCACAGCTGAGGGTGACAGGCAAAAGCAGCCATCATTCCTCCCCAGACTGGCTCAACCAAAGGTGAGCCAGTTGCCGTCTTTCGGTCCTAAGGGACGTGGAGAATCGGGCTAGACTGGGCACACATACCCAGGAGGGAGTGCGGCCTTATTCACCTTTCTAACCTCTGCGTAAGTGAAAGGAAGAGGCGGGGAGGTGGAAAGAGGCCAGCAGGGAAACAATGAACTTCTTGGGGTTTTTTTGTTCAGGTTTGGGCATTTTTTTTTTGTTTTTGTCTTTTTAGGGCTGCACCCATGGCATATGGAAGTCCCCAGGCTAGGGGTGGAATTGGAGCCACAGCCACAGTAGCATGGGTTCCGAGCCACATCTGTGACCTACACCACAGTTCACAGCAACGCCAGATCCTTAACCCACTGAGCAAGGCCAGGGTTCGAACCCACATCCTCGTGGATACTAGTCAGATTCTTAACCCACTGAGCCACAATGGGAACTCCAAAAAGGAACTTCTTGAAAAGCGCCTTGAGCCGGAGCTCAAGCTGAGCCGATGGATAATGCAGATTCCTCAGGGCACCTGCCATAGGAACGGGCCTGAAAGCAGACGACTGACAGCCCTCGCGGACGGAGCCAAGGCCAGACGCTGACCAACACTGACTTCCAGCGGAAGCGAGAGGCTAAGGCACTGGTCAGAAAGCCGGGTGTCCAGTCAGCCACCTCAGTGTCTCCTGGGCCTCCATCTCCCGGTTGGTGCAGTGGGTTGGCAGAGAACATCTCCAGGACACTTCGTCAGGTAGTCTCTGTGGCTGCCTCACCTCTGGAGATCTGGCGTCTTGACAGAGCCCCCTGCCTGTGCAAAATGTTCTGAGGGCGCTCAGAGGGCAAAATCAAAGAGTGTGGGCAACCTAGGAAGTGCCCAGGAGGATGCTGGAGAGGGCGGTAGAGACAGCAGAACATGCATCAGGACCTGGTGGCCACAGTGAACCTGGGGAAAGGGGGGGTCAGGGGAGAAGAAGGGGGATGAGCGGCACATTCCCTTCCCCCAGTCCCCACTGAGCAGTCCTCCTGCGCTGTCACCTTGTTACATCCTGTCTCATTTTCCTTCCTTTTGCTTATATTGCAAACACATTATAGAGCAAATATATATGCCAGGCACTATTCTAAGTGCTTTATGAATATTAACTCATTTAATCCTCATGGCAACCCTGTGAGATAAATGCTACTGTCAATCCCATTTTACAGATCAGAAAACTGAGGCACAGACGGTCAAGGAACTCGCCCAAGACCCCCCACAACCAGAAAACAACAGAAGCAGGGAGTTCCCTTCGTGGCTCAGTGGTTAACGAATCCGACTAAGAACCATGAGGTTGCGGGTTCGATCCCTGGCCTTGCTCAGTGGGTTAAGGATCCGGCATTGCCGTGAGCTGTGGTGTAGGTTGCAGACATGGCTCAGATCCCGCGTTGCTGTGGCTGTGGTGAAGGCCGGCAGCTACAACTCCTGTTAGACCCCTAGCCTGGGAACCTCCATATGCCGCGGGTGCAGCTCTACATAAAGGCAAAAAGACAAAAAAAAAGAAAGAAAGAAATAAAACAACAGAAGCAGAATTCAAATCTGGACACTTCCTATGGGTAGGGCTTAGGTCTGTTTTATTCACAATCTAGCACACAGTAGGCACTCAATAAATTTATTGAATCAATTGGACCCTAGACAGCTGATACAGGCTCAAACTGCCACCAAAGAGACCTCCTGGGACTCAGCAGGCAACAACACCCACTGCCATGAAGTCTACTCTCTGCCTGGCCCTTCTGCGCCCTGGGCTGGGGTCTCGCTGGGCTTTGAAGGGAGGACACAGAGTCAGGCTTGAACCCCGGCCAGGGTCTGTGGGAACAGGAGCCTGTGCCTTCCTAGGGCTTCCCCCGCCCCCTCCACCTCTGTGGTTGGAGACGGCAATTAATTGTGCCATGTAATTAGATAAAGAATATTCATTTTTCATTAATGACGGTAAACTCTTGCTCTGTGGCTGAGTTCCGTGTGTTTTAATTAAGCGGGGCTCCTGAAAGCCGCGTGACTCCATCGCGAGTGCTCCCTGTTCTAATGAACAGTCACTTAGAATTTTAAGAAGTGAAGGATTCCTTCCCGAAGTTAATTACCTCAAAATTAGCTTAATCACAGCTCATTTAAACTTATCTAAACAACAGCACAAGAAGTTCCAGGAAACAGAGGTTCTGACTTCGCTTGTTGGAGTCTTAAACAAAGGTAATAATAACATAGAAGTCCTTTCTGGTGGGAAGAAGTGACCCCTGGCCCCATGGGCTGAGGTGTGCTCGGAACCAGAAAGCTCTTGGGGTTGGAGGGTTGAACCAGGAGCGGGCATTTGGCCTCTTCTGCGGTCAACAGCCTGTCTCTGGCGGGGTATGAGGTGATGAGGCCCCATTCGCGGTTGCCCCAGAGAAATGACAAAGCCCCGGAGTTCCCGTCGTGGCTCAGTGGTTAACGAATCCTACTAAGAACCATGAGGTTGCGGGTTTGATCCCTGGCCTTGCTCAGTGGGTTAAGGATCCGGCATTGCCGTGAGCTGTGGTGTAGGTTGCAGACATGGCTCAGATCCCGCGTTGCTGTGGCTGTGGCAAAGGCCGGCAGCTGCAGCTCCTGTTAGACCCCTAGCCTGGGAACCTCCATATGCCGCGAGTGCGGCCCTAGATAAGGCAAAAAGACAAAAAAAAAAAAGGAAATGACAAAGCCCCTAGACCTCCGGCCCTGACTGCCCCGCCCACCACATGCCTCCCCTATTTGCTCTCAACCTGGGGGTGTGGCCAAGCCTGGCCCCTCCCTCCTGGGTGTGTGCAGCGTGCTGAGGAGGATACCAGGCCCTGGGGAAGGACAGGCTGTGGGGGCCGGGAATTCCGCCGCTCCCTGCACTCAGGTCTCACGCCCAGCACAATGCCTGGCAGCCCGTGAGCGCTCATGAATGAAGGCAGGACCAACCACGTGGCCCAGAGATGCGAGGCAGTATCAAGAGAGAACGTGCCAGATTCGAGCTTCCTACGAGAAAAGGACTGTCTTCCAGGAGATTCAGCCTGGGGACGGTAGAGAACTTTTACCGGGGCCTCTCTGCGTGCCAGGCACTGGGCTGAGATCTTTACATCAAGTATTCATGTAACCCTGCAGCATAAGGATGGTTATTATCCTCATGACTCTGGTGGGAAAACTGGCACAAAGAGATGAGAGAACTTGCCCAAGGTCACTTCGGTAGTAAACAGATTTCAACCAGATAGTCGGGCTCCAGAGCTTCTCTAAGGAGTAAGCTCCCCGGCCTGGGGGATGTAAGCAGAGGCTGGAGGGCCACAGCCCAAGGATGCTCTGGAGGGGAGCCTCGTGTTGAAATGGAGAAGAGGGGAGACTCAGTGACTCGTGCACCCCTGCTGTGCTGCAGGTCACGGGGGTTTAGGGCATCAGGCATTTCCACCTGCCCTGTGGACACTGTTGAATCCCACTGGGTGGTTCTGACAGGGACTGGAATGAGCCCTGCAGATAAGCACCGGCCCGCAGGGACTGCGCAGGCCAGCGCGAGGCTGCCGCCCTCCCTCCTTGCAGAACAGCTGAGGACCTCTCGAGTGGAGGAGGCTGGGAAATTATTTATCTACATCCTCTGTTCCACACAATTGGCTTTCCTTTGTCAACTCCCCATTGGGGCGGGGGGAATGCACGAAAAGCCTGGAAGGGGCGGCAAGCCATCATAAAACACTTCCAAAAATAAGCAGCCCCTTCCCCGCTGCAGAGATAAATAGCCTGGCAGCCCCCCACCCCCATCTCTGTCCCTTCTGCTCAGTCCCAGGTCACGCTGGCTCACCTAAAGACCCAGTAGCTCCTGGCAAGAGTCCAGAACCTCACCGATATTACCTGTCCCCTCCTCCATCCCTCCCCCTGCAGGAGAGGTGGCACCACTGCGGAGACACCGTGTAATTCCAGCTGTCACTGCCCTAATTACACCCCACGGTCCTCCCGCCAGCACCGTGCACCCTGCGCTGCCTGCATAATGGGCCTTTTTTTAAAAAAAGACACTCACTCCTTTTCACAGCTGCCTTTTGAAGGCGAACAATCTCACACAATGTGCCTTAATGACAGCACCACTGTGATTCCCAGCCCCCAGCCCTCTTCCTTTCTCCCTCCCTCTCTCTCTTTCTCTCTTTTTTACTTGATAATCATCATAATTGTCATAATCACCCTAGAGTTAAGAGAAAGCACCTGGGACATTTCAATCAATGATGAAGTCACCTAATAAAAGATCGGGATGGTCTGTGTGAGAAGGAGGCTGCAGAGAGGGAGGCAGACACATGAGTGAGTGCAGGCACGCGTGTGCACACACACCATTCGGTACACCCACCACACACACCAGGTCCTGAAGGCTGCCAATGAGGGAGTCAGAAACAGGAGTTCCCATCATGGCTCAGTGGTTAACAAACCCAACTAGGAGCCATGAGGTTGCGGGTTCAATCCCTGGCCCCGCTCCGTGGGTTAAGGATCTGGCGTTACCGTGAGCTGTGGTATAGGTTGCAGACGCGGCTCGAATCCCACATGGCTGTGGCTGTGGCATAGGCCGGCGACTATGGCTCTGATTAGACCCCTAGCCTGGGAATTCCATATGTTGCGAGTGCAGCCCTAGAAAAGGCAAAGACACCAAAAAAAAAGAAAAAGAAGGGAAAAAAATTAAACAGATCCAGTTTCCCCTTGATGCCCCAGAGCAGAGAGCAAGGTCAGATTCTCTGGGAGAGGCCCAAAGACCCCACCCACCGCAAGCCCTTTGATGAGCAAAAAGCCCTCCTTTCTGGCCGAAACACAGTTCAGGGAGCCTCAGAGCAGAGCTCAAGAGACCAGGTGTTAGAGGCCAGTTCCTTGAAATAGGTCCCTTTTCAGCCCCTCTCCAGCTCCGTGTTTAATCTCTCCAAGGCTCATCATACTCATCTGGAAAATGGGAGGCAAACTCACCCACCAGAAGTTTCTGGGGAGAACCAAATATTCTGCCCACTTTATCTAAAATAATCTCTCTCCAGGTAAATCTCCACCCTAGCATATTAATTTATTTCCTTCATAGAATTTACAACAGCCTGAAAATACTCTGTGTATATGTATGTATATATATACCTCGTGTGTGTGTATATATATGTGTCTATATATATACCTATTTAATGCACACTTTCTCCTATACTGGCTGGTAGATCTTTGAGAAAACTTTACTCACGTTTACCATGAGGTTTAAGAGCAGAAACGCCAGGATCTCTCTTGTGGCACAGCAAGTCAAGGATCCAGCGTTGTCACTGCAGTGGCTCAGGTCGCTGCTGCGGTGTGGGTTCAGGCCCTGGCCCGGGGAACTTCCGCATGCTGTGGGTGCGGGGGGGAAAAAGGGAGCGCAGAAGCCCCAGAGCTAAACTTGCTGAATTTACATCCTGGCTAAACCGTTGATTTGGCTGTGTGACCTCATGTAAATTACTCACCCTCTTTGTGGTTCACTTCTTGACATCTGTAAAATGGGGGTAATAGTAGTTATCTTTGGGGTCGTGGTTAGAATTAACTAATATTTTCTACACAGAATGCTTTAAATGGTGCTAGCTTATATTAAACACTACATTAATTGGTTGCTACATTATCCCAAACACCTCAGTCAGTGCCTGATGTTGTGTAGATGCTTAGTAAATATTTGTTGAGCAAATGTATATATATATATGTGTGTGACTGTGTCACTTAGCTGAACAGCAGAAATTAGCACATTGTAAATCAACAATACTTTAAAAGTATTTCCTGAGAAGTCCCCGTTGTGGCGCAGGGGAAACAAATCCAACTAGTAACCATTAGGTTGCGGGTTCGATCCCTGGCCTCACTCACTGGATTAAGGATCTAGCGTTGCTGTGAGCTGTGGTGTAGGTCACAGACGCGGCTCGGATCCTGTGTTGCCGTGGCATAGGCCGGCAGTTACAGTTCTGCCTTGACCCCTAGCCTGGGAACCTCCACATGCCGCAGGTGCAGCTCTAAAAAAGCAAAAATAAAAATACAAATATTTATTGAGCAGATGATATATGTACAGTGCTTAGTACTAAGAGTTCAGTACCTGGTCAGCATTCATCTTCCTCTTCATTACCCTGATTATTATTACTGGGTACAGTGTTCTCCCTCCCCACTGCTCAGGGGAGGAGTTGAGGCCAGGGACGTCCTTCCAGGAAAGTCCTGCCAGATCGGGACGGTCAGGCCTCAGCCCTGTCCTCCTGGCCTCAGAGCTTCCCTACTCAGAAGCCAGTTGGAGCAGCTGGTTCTGGAGGTGTTTAATAAACAAGCGCGCCACGGCTGCGCCCGCGCCCTCCCGCAGGTACCCACCCCACGTCCCGCCAAAGCCTGGAGTCAAATCTGCTTTTGATGTGTCGGGGCCTCCTGGGCTCTGAGATGGAGAGGCTGAGCCATCTGCCACCGGCCCCGGGGCTGTCGGGAGGGAGCCGAGCCAGTGAAGAGGGGCGGGAGCAGGGTGGGAGGGCCAATGCTCCTCAGAGCCAAGGTCGGCTGTCTTTTCCAGCAGGGAAGGGGTGGGAGATGGGCCCAGACCCCGGGCGTCCACCACCACCCACCCACCTGTTGGACCCAGCAGGCCCAGTGCCCAGCTCTCTCAGTGAAGCATGCGCTGTCAGCCCCTCTCAGGAAATAACAGAGACCAGTCCCTTCAGGCAGAATTGGGTGCAGCCCTGGCCAAATCCTGATACAGGGCTGATCAGGAAAGTTCTGAATGGCTGGAGCAAGAGGTAGAACCCACAGACCCCTCCAACCAAAACTCACAGGTCGGCTTGAAGCAAAGAAGGTCAAGGTGGGATCAACAGCCTTCAAAATGAAGATTTCGGTACCATTGTCCTCACTCACTGTAAAATTCAAAATAAAATTTGATTTTTGGAAATGACACAAAATGTACAGGAATTACAAAGGTAGTGTGTGCTTGGTGGTTAGGGTCCTGGGCTCTGGCGCCAGGCTGCTTGGGTTTAAAGCCTGACTCTGGGCAAGTTACATGAATTCTCTGCCTGTCTCCACTTTTGTGTGTGTGTGTGTGTGCTTTTTAGGGCCACACCCGCAGCCTGTGGAGGTTCCCAGGCTAGGGGTCAAATTGGAGCTACGGCTGCCAACCTACAGCACAGCCACAGCAACTGGGGATCTAAGCCGCATCTGAGACCTACACCACAGCTCACGGCAACGCCGGATCATTAACCCACTGAGCGAGGCCAGGGACTGAATCCACAACCCGGTTCCTAGTCAAATTCATTTGTACTGAGCCATGACAGGAACTCCTGTTTCCTCATCTTTGACAGGGAGCTGATGACGCTGGGATACGTGTCTTAAAAAATGGCTGTGAAGATTAAGGTGATAATATGATCTCAGTAACTAGAACAAAACCCATTTGTGAAATAGTGGTGAAAGCTATTAAAGGCTATTATCATTTTGCTTTTTGAAATTAAAAACCGTTGCTTCCTAGGTTTTAGATGACAAAATTTGGGATAGGTTCATTGAAGTTGAAACTGTGCCCTTTAAGCTGCCCTCGCTTGTGACTCCCCAAAACACGTGCTCTGGTTTGCCTGATGGTACCATGACCCCTGGAAAAGTGCCAGAACCCCGGGCTGCAAAGACCTAGGGGACAGGAGCCTCAGCAGGGCCCCTGGGGCCCAGGGCCAGTGTCCAGTCACCGAGATTGGGCAGGGAATACAGGAACAAAGGCCTCCCCTGCATAAGCTTCAGGGCCAAGCAGGTCACACGACGAGGCTCCAGGGGGGATCCGTTTGCCAGAACAAAGCACGGGAGCACGATCGGAGAAAAGAGGGCTCAGAGTGGCCCAA
>PVHT020000046.1:2042840-2072404 GCA_004024745.2 Catagonus wagneri | reverse complement strand
AGTGGTTAACGAATCCGACTAGGAACCATGAGGTTGCGGGTTCGATCCCTGCCCTTGCTCAGTGGGTTAACGATCCGGCGTTGCCGTGAGCTGTGGTGTAGGTTGCAGACGCGGCTCGGATCCTGCGTTGCTGTGGCTGCGGCGCAGGCCAGTGGCCACAGCTCCAATTAGACCCCTAGCCTGGGAACCTCCACATGCCACGGGTGCGGCCATAAAATGACAAAAAGGCAAAAAAAAAAAAAAAAAAGAGTGGCCCAAGGGTGCAAGGCTTCAACCTCTCCTGCCTGGGAGGGGGCAGGGTGGGCCCAGGCTCAGCGGAAGGGAAGAGGCTGCCGTCCAGAGCAACAGAAGGACGCTCCGTTTCCCCCCTGTACTCCTGGGCCCGAATCAGAGCAGCGGATGAAACACAGGAGATTCAGCTCTGTCTTGAAGTCCTGGGAAAATCAGATTTGCATAGTCATTCTTGGATCGGTATAGTAATTAAGCACTCGAAAGGAGAGATAGCTGCTGAGAACAGCTTCTGGGTTGTCGGCCTAGCCTGCTCTGTCTCTGGGAAACGCTTTTCCCTGCCTGCCTCAGGGCTGCGGGGGCTCCTGGCAGCCCCGCGGGTTTTCAGCAACCATGATTCCGGGTCCACCACCCCACCAGCCCCAAGTGGATACTGGGGCTTGGGGAGGGGAACCTCGCCCTTCCAGGGCCAACCGGAGTCATTCTTCCGGAACTTGGAATTGGAACAGAGGGACGTTCCGGCCCCTTCTGAAGTGTTGGCTTTGTTCCATGCAATCCCCAGAGCTACAGGAGCCTGATTCTCTGCCGTGGGGACCGGAGAAGCCAAAGGAGCTGGTCTGCATAGAAGAGAAAAGAGCAAGAGATGGGAATTCGCGGCAAGGCGCAGAGGCAGCGAGGGAGGCTGGCAGAGCTCTAGCTGACAGCTCTGGTCCTGTCCTGAGGACCAGCTGCATCCCTCCAGGAGACACTCAGCATCCTGAAACCAGAGTTCCCCTTAGGACAGAGCCACTTTGAGTGGGTTTCTCTTCCTTCCACCAAGATGCTAACTGATGGGTTTCCTACTGTCTCTGACACCATTCATCCCAAATTCCATCATTAATTTACTTACCATGTATTAACATCAGTTTCTCATGCGTCCCAATGTCAGAAACAAAATGGGAAGAAGAGGCGGGGAATTAGTTCTTATGCAATCCAAATGAGTTCCTCTGCCCCAAGTGGCTGGTCTTGCCTTGGTTCTACATTCAAAGCAACACAGTCTGGCAGCCAAAAGCAATTAAAAAGGAATTCCAATCTTTAGTTGAATCTCTCAAAGCATTGTAAAAGGGATCCAGTTCAAACCCCGCAGACTCTTAAAAATCCCTTTCCTCTTTTCTCTTCCTTTCCCCAGAGCTTCACATCCTCCAGATTTGAAACTTGTTACCGTCACTCTCCTGGCTCTCTCAGGCCTCCTGTCTCTCCGCCACCACCCCCCTCCGCCTCTTTCTCAGCCATTTATTACATAAATGTTTGAGGCTTTGGGCATTCTTCTTCTTCTTCTTCTTCCTCTTCTTCTTCTTCTTCTTCTTCCTCTTCTTCTTCTTCTTCTTCTTCTTCTTCTTCTTCTTCTTCCTCTTCCTCTTCCTCTTCTTCTTCTTCTCTTTCTCCCTTACTTCCATTTTCCACAACAAAAGAGAATCTTGAAACAGACCCTGGGAGGCCTGAGGCTCTTTGGCCACTCCTGTAGTTCTGCCTCTTGACTTGGTCCAGTTCTGATGCTGAGGACAGGCTGACGCTCCTCAGAAGGCAGAGGAGTGGGGAGGGCAGCGGGGGAGGGGAAGAGTGGCCAGGCTGAGCCTTGACAAGGCCCTGCCCCCTGGCCCCGCCCCCCAGGTATGCCTGGAGACATGATCCCCGATCCCCAATGTTAGAGGCAGATCCAGCTAACAGATCCTGCCTTCGCCTCCAGAGCCCCCTGCTCCCCTCCACCCCACATCCCCAAGACCCTGCCACATCCTGACGTCCAGTTCCTAGTCCCCTACCCTTGGTCCCATCACACAAGTTCAGTCCTTGCATCTCTCTGGTTTTCCTTATTCTCTGCCACCAACTGGCTATCGGTCCAGAATTTTCCTCCAGGTCATCTCTCCAATCGCTCTCATGGTCTGCCCCGGGCATCCATCACATCCATTCCCAGCCAGCACACTGGGGCTATGGTTTCCCACCCCACTCTTTCCTGCCGATGCCATCCAAACTCCCAGACAGCACTCTGCACCCCAGCAAGCGCACAGCGCACAAGCACATGCATGCACGAGGAGGCTGATCTTCCTTCTTCCAGAAGCACCTTTTCCACGTCTCTCTCCCAGCAGCCCCCTATCACCTAGTGGATACCTTGCTATTTCCTCTCCTTGGCATTCAAGGCCCTCTGCAGCTTGGCCCTTTCTCTCAGCCCAGTGTCCCAACCCCCCTGACAAAGGCCGTTAGGTCCAGCTCAGCTCACTTGTCACCTTTGGGAAGCCTGTGTTCAGCTGGCTTCACCCCCATCAAATACCACCTGCACCTGTAAATCCACCCCAGTCCACAGGGTCCCTAAGCCCATGTCCTGTTCTTAGGGCACAGAAATGTGGTTACGGGGCTTCCATTTTTCCTTGGCACAACTCTCCCACTTGGAGCTCTCCAGGGGAAGTGCTTGGTTCTTCCAGACTTCAAGAGCTCCCAAAGGGAAAAAAAGCAAGTCACAGAATAGTAAGTCTAGTATAATCCTATTTGTGCAAAAACAAACAAGCAAACAAAACATTCATATAGGTGCATATGTGAATACAGGTGAGCAGACGTGCGTTAGTGTACATGAGTGTGTGTGTGTGTGTGTGTGTATGCGTGTGCTCACGTGCACACGCTGGAGACAACAGTCTGGAAGGACACCATCAAACTTTATTCTGCTTGATCAGTTGACTATACTGATTGGTTACATACTGAAGAAAACAGACGATGCAAAAGACAGAAAAAGTTGGCTCCATCTCCTTCTACTCCCCGCCCTTACCCACCCACCTCCAACTACTTATCATCATGACACGATCAAATTTTTGACATTATTTCTGGAAAGTAAGGCAGGAAGTAGAGATAGAGAAACTTCCACTTTTTACGTTTTTTTTTTTTTAAGGGCCGCACCCGTGGCATATGGAGGTCCCAGGTTCGGGGTCAAATCGGAGCTGTAGCTGCTGGCCTATACCACAGCCATAGCGACACCAGATCCAAGCCGTGTCTGTGACCTACACCATAACTCACAGCAACACCAGATCCTTAACCCACTGAGCAGGGCCAGGGATAGAACCTGCATCCTCGTGGATACTAGTCAGATTAGTTTCCGCCGAGCCACGACGGGAACTCCAATTTACTTTCTTTTTTTAGTGTTTGAATTTATTATTATAAGTACATATCACTTGTCATTTTTCCCTTAAAAAAAAAAAAAACAGAACTTAATGTATAGCACAGGACATCATATTCCATATCTTGTAATAACCCATATGGGAAAAGAATCTGGAAATGCATACATATATAAAAACGTGTGTGTGTGCGTGTGTGTGTGTGTGTGTGTGTGTATGTAACTAAATAACTTGGCTGTACATCTGCAACTAACCAACACTGTAAATCAACTATGCTTCAATTTTAAAAAAATAAAGCGTTTCCTGGTGGCTCAGCAGTTAAAGGTTTGGTGTTGTCACTGCTGTGGCTCTCCAGTTGCTGCGATGGCACAGGTTTGATAGTCCAGGAACTTCTGCATGCCATGTGGACAGCCGAAAGAAAACAGAGCCCATTATAGGGAGCCAGAAGATTTGGGTTCCAGTCCTGGCTCTGCCACTAACTCACTGTGTGACCTTAGCCAGGTCCTTGCCCTCTCTTGGCTTCAGTTTCTCCTCCCACAGAGATGGGGACTAGACCAGCACTTTTCAGAGGTTCCGAGGGAGCTATGCAGTGAGAGGATGCCAGGCAGCTGAGCTGTGGCCCCTGTCCCTGCATCACCTGAACTGGCCCTTTACTCTCTTCTCAGTTTTACATATTAAATTTCTAGTCCTTCAGCCAGGCATTGGAAAGCCACCACAGTCATAAGGCAGATTTATACAAAAAGAAGGCACACATGCTTTGCTGATAGGAATATAAAATGGAAAACAGCTTGGCGGTTCTTCAAAAAGTTCAACATAGGCTTACCATCTGACTCAGCAATTCCACTCCTAGGTGTATACCCAAAAGGGCTGAAAACAGATGCTCAAATACTTGTACATGAAGAGCAGAACAATTCACAGTAGCCAAAAGAGGGAAACACAAAAAGGTCTGTCCATGGAGTTCCCGTATTGGTGCAGCGGAAACGAATCTGACCAGGAACCATGAGGTTGCGGGTTCGATCCCTGGCCGCACTCAGTGGGTTAAGGATCCAGCATTGCTGTGAGCTGTGGTGTAGGTCACAGATGCAGCTCAGATCCCACTTTGCTGTGGCTGTGGTGTAGACTAGCCGCTGCAGCTCCGATTCAACCTCTAGCCTGGGAACTTCCATATGCTGTGGGTACATCCCTAAAAAGAGCAAGCAAACAAAAAAAGACATAAAATGGTCTGTTTTTATGCAAATTCTACCTCAACACATGTTTTAGAAGGCGAGCCAAGGAGTCTGGATTAGAGGGGGCTGAGCAGTGGCCGGCAGGCTGTGGAGAGGCAGCAAGAGAGAGACCGTGAGGCCAGAAGGCTGTGGGGACAGGCAGGTGGAGAACCTAAGAGACAGCTGGCAAGGTGTTACCCTGTGTGGGAGAACGAGGGTGGAGAGACGCAGGGGTGGCGATGGCCACTTGAGGAGCAGTCGAGGCGGGAGGGAGGGGTGTTCCCAACAAACTGCTGGTTGTGGCAGGCTTTGTCCTGAACACGCCAGCCTAAGGCAGGACTCTGAGTCTGGCCCTGATGCTCAGCGCAAGTCAGGGCGGGAGCCCCGATCACAGCCGTGGGTCCTCGCCTGGGGTCCCCAGCCCAGCCCCAGGAGGCATAGGACAAATCTACCCACGTGGTTCAGGAAAAAGAGGTGGCTCCTCTCTCCTGGGTCCCCAGGGCACATGGTG
The DNA here is from genome assembly GCA_004024745.2 of Catagonus wagneri. Classification (NCBI taxonomy): domain Eukaryota; kingdom Metazoa; phylum Chordata; class Mammalia; order Artiodactyla; family Tayassuidae; genus Catagonus; species Catagonus wagneri. Next base: position 2,067,323 of record PVHT020000046.1, on the reverse strand, counting down.
GGGCCTCATCGTGGCCTATAACACAATCTAAGAAACATGGGCGTTCAGAAAGCAAGAGATTTCTGGGGTTCCCATTGTGGTTCAGAGGGTGAGGAGCCCAACTAGTATCCATGAGGATAAGAGTTCGATCCCTGGCCTGCCTCAGTGGGTTAAGAATCTGGCATTGCTGTGAGCTGTGGCTGCTTCTAAAGGTTAGAAGTTGCAAGGGTCAAACCTGCAACTGTTTAGACCTGCATGCAAATCCTACCCCTCACTGTGCGATCGCCTCGTACTGTGGTTCGGTGGTCCAGTCCTCCACAGCTACATGCCACCCCAGGGTGAAGAGGGTCCCTCTCCTGAGAGACTGATGAAAGGTCCTACATCTTTTCTTCTCCTGTTACAGGGAAGAGCTCCACGAGGCCCTCTTATCTCCCTACTCCCTACCTTCCCCCCTCCCTCCGGCCGTCCCAGGGCCCCCACACATAGGGTGAGTAGGAGACCGAAAGCCAGCCCACCCTGCATGACCAAGCCAAAGCCATCACAGTGAGCTCCGGAGGCCCCAGCCCAGGCCCAAGCCAGGACGGATGGCCTGGCCGTGTGTCCCTACTCAGGATACAGAGACACAAACAGTATACACAAACAACATACACATGCAATATACCCAAACAATATGCACAAACAACATACACATGCAATATACCCAAACAATATATGCACAAACAACATACACAATATACGCAAACAATATACACAAACAACATGCACACACAATATATGCAAATAATATACACAAACAATATACAATACAATACTTGCCCGGAAGAGCTCTGGCCTCTCAAGTCCACCGGAAGCTTTTTATCTGGACACAGTCCTCCCCAACCCAGAGAAATCCCATCCAGTGGCACACTCTCAGGGCCAAGCTGAGCTGCCGGGTCCACAAGAGTCACAAGCAAAGGCCACCAGGAGCATGTGGAAGCGGGTCTGCAGGAAACCAAGCTCCCCAGCATCAAGCACCACACCTCACAGTGGTTGCCCGGTACGTGGCTGCCTCCCCACTGGGCTGTGGGCCTCCCAAGGGCTGTGTGTCTTTCCTCTCCTGCCTCCAGGGCCCAGCACGCGTCCAGCTCAGCACATGGTCAACGTAGCCAGAAGCACAAACCCTGGAGTCGACCTGTCAGGGTTCAAATACAAACACCACCACTGTTTGCTGTGACCCTGGGCTTGTAATCTCTCTGAGCCATAGTTTTCTCACCTATTAAATGCAGCTAATGATTGTACTCATCTCTTAGGACTGTTGCAAGAATTCAAAGAGATGATGTGTAGAGAGCACCTAACACAGGGTGTAGCGCACAGGAAGTGCTCGATATGTTAGCTGTTATTATTACCACGCCTCCTCCTCCTGCTACTACTATTATCACTTCAGCCCACATTGACTTCTGAACTTCTGATTTCACAAAATTTAAAAGAAAGGAGGTGGGAGTTCTCATTGTGGCTCGGCCAGTTACCAACCCAACTAGTATCCATGAGGATGCAGGTTCAGTTCCTAACCTTGTTCAGTGGGTTGAGGATCCAGTGTTGCCATCTGTAGTGTGGGTTGCTGACATGGCTCGGATCTGGCATTGCTGCAACTGTGGCAAAAGACGGCAGCTGCAGCTCTCATTCGACCCCTAGCCCGGGACCTTCCATATGCCATAGGTGCGGCCCTAAAAAGCAAAATATATATATATAGGCTCTTGTATCTGGAAGGGCTTCATTTTGAAATAAGGAAAGTGAGGCTCGGAGAGGTTAAAAGACTTGAGCAAGATCACACGGCTCATAAGAAACTGAAGACAAATTTCGTACATCAGCATCATGTCCGTGGTAACATCCCAGAATTCTTTCACATCTGCCTGCTCATTCTGTCTTGAGATCATCATCATCCCTAGTTTTGTTTTCTTGCTTAATTTCCTCACCAGCGGGTGTGTTTGTGCTTGGGTGTGCGTATGTGCAAATATACACATAGAGAGCTGGTCAGGCTTGGCTGTGGCTGTGCTTCTGTGCTTCCGCTGTGTGCACTTGCACTTGTGTGGAGCTGTGTTTCCTTGTGGGTTTTTGCTACTGTGTAGGTGAGTGTGAGCATCCGCGTACACACAGATAAATTTGAGTGTATACGTGTGTGTAGCTGTTCGGGCGTGAGTTTCCTCCCCAAGGTGACAGTAAGACTGTTGAAGGCAAGGCTGCGTCTGTCACCTCTTGGTGTCCTCACTGTGCCTGGCACAGTGCCCGGCATGCAACAAGCCTTGACACACACAAGTGGACTAGAAAAATTCGTATGTTCCCCCAGGAGAGTGGAGAAGATTTTCGCCTCTTCAGCCATCTCTTCCACTGACCTCAGCAATTCTGTGAAGGGCGCTCCCCCCGGGGGCCCCATCCAGCCAGGCCATCGCATACCTTCCCTGAATCAGGCGGTGAGTGTGTAACAGCTGGCTGCGGCCCTCCCCAGGGGGCAAGATGAAGTGGGTGCTGGGGGACATACCCCCAGTCTGAGGGTGGTTGCTTAAGCGGCAGTAAAGGAAACAAAAGATGAAATACATCAGCCATTGGCAACCGTAAAAAGAGCAAAATCGCTCAGCAGAAAACCATGCACTATCCATCATCCGGCCCTTCTCCACTTCAGCTGCCGAAGCAAGAGGGTTTTTTAATGCCCTTCGATTCATTTGCATTCACACTGCCACTCTTTATGGTATCAGGGGTTGCCAAGAAGATCTGAGCGGTTTTTTAAAGACATTGATAAACCATTTCCGCCAGGGAATAAAAGTTTTGGTGGGGGAAAGGGAAAAGAAAGTTTTCCGAAATAATGCATTCCGTCTGCAGAGTGATGGGTAAGTGATTCTGCAGATGTATTAGCCCCATAAAACTGAGCAGGGAGTTTGGCCCAAATGTGCTCTGCGCTGGTGAGACGAACAGTTCATTCATTTTGTAGCTGAAGGGAGACCTAAAACTCGGCAGAGAGTCAGTGACAAGAGCTTCGAAGGCAGCCTGCATCCTGTGTGTGACCAGGGCTTGTGACCCCTGAGACACACTGTCAAGGTCTCTGAGCCTTCCAAGCCCCTCCAGGAATCCCTACTGGTTTTGAAAAGCGCTGCAATGAATGATTCAGCAGAGGGCGATTCTCCTTCCCTTCTTCCGCGGCTCTGAGAACCTAAGCAAATAATCAGGTGTGACCAACACATTCTCTTACCAACTCAACACCATCACCCCTTCCCCTCTTGCGACACTTACCTAAGCACTAGCACATGACCTGGATTTGCAACCAAACTCGGGCTTCATGATCTTGGGCAAGCCCTTTCTTAGTCTGGGCTTCGAGTTCTGCATCAAGCAAGTGAGCATATTGGTCAAAATGTCTGGTCTATTCAAGAAGTCAGGTATTACCATTCCCATGGTATAGGCAACTGAGACTCAGAGAAAGGAAATGGCTTGTCCAGTAAAGTAAAAAGCAAGCACAAGAACACCCCTAGTAGGAGCTTCCATCACGGCTCAGTAATTAATAAATCTGAATAGCATCTGTGAGGACACAGGTTCGATCCCTGGCCTTGCTCAGTGGGTTAAGGATCTGGCATGGCCGTGAGCTGTGGTGTAGGTCACAGATGTGGCTCGGATCCCGCAGTGCTGTGGTTGTGGTGTAGGCCGGCAGCTGCAGCTCCCATTCGACCCCTAGCCTGGGAACCTCCATATGCTGCAGGTACAGCCCTAAAAAGCCAAAAAAAAAAAAAAAAAAAAAAAGCACACCTGGTAAAAGTAAGGGCCAGGGAGTTCCCGCTGTGATGCAGTGGAAACAGATCCAACCAGTATCCATGAGGATGTGGGTTCGATTCCTGGCTCTCTCAGTGGGTCAAGGATCCAGAGTTGCCGTGAGCTGTGGTGTAGGTCGCGGGAGAGACTTGGATCCCATGTTGCTGTGGCTGTGGTGTAGGCCGGTGGCTACAGCTCCGATTCAACCCCTAGCCTGGGAACTCCCATATGCCATGGGTGCAGCCCTCGAAAAAAGGCAAAAATAGGGTAAGTACCAGAACACGGGCCTCCTGATCCTCAGGTACTGGCTTCCTCCTTCCTCCCTGCCACATTTATGGAACACATGCCAACTGTCAGGCAATTGTCCGCTACCTGCCTGCCCTCCTGAAACCTGGGGGTAGGAGAGATGGAGCAATGCCAGGGCTGCAGACCCCACCAAAAGGCCTCCCAACCAAAAAGACATTTAGTCCCTCGTTCCCACTTCATCCCAAGTGACACGTTCCAGATCCTCTCAGTTTGAGTTCTACATTCACTACAGATGTCCACACATGAAGCCATAGCAGACAGCTTCCAAATGTGTTGGTCTGACTAACACCAGAAAGATCCCTTTGCCCCGCAAATAGCTGTCCTGACCCTACCACCCTGTTCAACATTCCTACCAGTAGTCAAACCTATGGGTCAAGGCATTGAAGGTACAGTACGAACTCAAGTGACATCTCATTGGAGGAACACATTTGTCCAAAAGGGATGAAGGGGATGCTTAAGGGACAAGGGGGTCTAAACCATGGAGAGGCTTAGAGCACCTGTGATGGACAGCTGGACACCTGGTACTGGTAGCATGGGGAGACTGAAATAGGGAAGAGGGTGCCCAGACAAAGGGAGTCAGCATTCCAGCATAAGGAGCAGCTAATAATGATGGCCATTATTTACTGAGCTCTTACTACGTTCCATCATTGACCTGTTTATCCGCATTTGATCTTTCACAAAAACATGTGAGGGGGTCATTTCTAATCATCCTCCTTTTACAGAAAACCAAACCAAGACTCAGAGATGTTAAGTAATATGTCCAGAGTCACACAGCTTGCAAGTTACAGCAGAGCCAGGATTCAAGTCCAACAATCCAACTCCAGTGAGGTACTTTTGCTAGCTCAGGACATGGCCACATCATAGGATCATGGATTGTGGCAGATGTCCCAAGTGCTGGCTAGAGATCCTAAGGTGCCTGTCCTATGAACTCCTTCCCCTGAGCATTTCCAGAATCTAATTCATGATCGTCCCTTCTTATCCACAAACTCTTGCATCCTTCCAGTAGCCCAAGGCTACCTGACAGTCAAACTCCACACTTCCATCTCACCCACTCCCACATCTGATCACTCACCAAGCCCTGTCTCACCCATTTCCTGGAGGTCCCTCTCCCTGGCCAGATGGCTCAGGCCCAGGAGAGCTCCTTGGCTCTCCTGTCCATTTTCCCCTCTTGCAGACCCCAGGGACCTGCAAGGTTCCCACCCAGCCAATCGCAGGCCCTGGAATGGGATTTTCCACCACCCTCCTCACTGATCAGCCAATAGCCTGCACAGCAAATTGAAGAGAAACCTGGGCTCTTCCACCTACAAGCTTATCCACATGAGCAGTCAGCTTCTTTTCACAGCCTCAGTTTCCTCATATGAAACTTTGCATCTGACAGTTAGAGAGCCCAGAGGTAGTAGATAAGAGCTGACTGTTGCCTCTGAGGGGCTTAGAGTATATATAGCAGCAAGACAGATATATGATAAGATAATTTAAACAGTCTGATAAGGCTCTGGAATGGAAGATTATGAAACAGAACCAACACAAAGGAGGGAGCAATTAGGTAATTAATAATGATAGCCTCTGTTTATTGATTATCTATAATGTGTTAGACATTTTACTTAGGAGTTCGTCCAATCTTTATGTTGAACGGTTCCCAAGAAGTTGTAATTATCCTACTACTTAGATAAGAAAGGATAAGCTTGGAGATGTACAACAGCTTTCTCAAGGCTATAGCCAGAACGCCCTTCGATTTCCATCAGTCTTCTTCTTCTTATACTCATCATACATTCTCATCCATGACCTCCCTCTACTGTGTCTGGGTCAGCCTCAGTTTCCCATTTACCCAGAGAATAATTAGCATGCAGTAATCTCTCTTTGGCTTCCATTTTCTCATCCGTAAAATGGAGATGGTAGTAATAAAACAAACCACAAATGGTTGTGCTAAGGACCTAAAGGAGGTGATATATGAAAAGTATTTCGAGGAGTTCCCACTGCGGCACAGTGGATTAATGATCCAGGTTGTCTCTGTTGAGGTGCCAGTTTGGTCCTCAGCCCAGCGCAATGGGTTCAGGATCCAGCGTTGCTACAGCTGTGGCATAGGTCACAGGTCTGGGTCAGGTTTGATCCCTGGCCCAGGAACTTTGTTATGCTGCAGGCGTGGCAGAGAAATTAAAAAAAAAAAAGGTGTTTAGAGCAGTGCCTAGAACACAGTCAGGGCCTCATGGTGGTATATTATTCATAGTAATGTTTGGGGTTTGTTTTTTTTTGTTTTGTTTTGTTTTTTGTCTTTTTTAGGGCCGCACCCGTGGCATATGGAAGTTCCCAAGCTAGGGGTCCAATTGGAGCTGTAGCTGCCGGTCTACGCCACAGCCACAGCAACACCAGATCCAAGCTGCGTCTGCAACCTACACCACGGCTCACGGCAATGCCAGATCCTTAACCCACTGAGCAAGGCCAGGGATCAAACCTGCGTCCTCATGGATACTAGTCAGATTCCTTTCCTCTGAGCCATGACAGGAACGCCCATGGTAATGTTATTTTCATTGTTATCTCCAAGGGCATCATCTTGCCATGAGCCCATGAACCATCCTAGGCTCATTGAGGACTCCATCATCTATGTTCAGTGATACAGATGAGAGGTGCCTGTACTGACCAAGCTCTAAGATGAAGTCTTCAGCCCCCTTTCAGCCAGCCACTCCAGACAGGCCTCTCAGGCAACCCCATTTCCACCATCAGTGGGAAGTTCCCAGCCCTCTCACATCCCCAGCAGCACACATCAAGAAAAGGGAAGCCAGATGGGCCTGGGAGAGGCCAGTGGAGAAAGGAGAAAATGTTTCCCCTGGGGTCTAAGGGAGTGAGAAGAGGTATGCTCTCAGTTCATGAACAAAAATTCTTCTGCTTCCAAGAGTGCCGGGTTTTGGCAGCTTTATCTCTGGCCAGCCAAGAGACTCATGTCAGAAACTGCCCATTCCTGGTGATTTCAATGAGATGCCCTTTCTGCAAAGAGGAGGAAAGCCATCATTTAAAAGGCAAAGGCTGCTCTTGCTTGGTAAGACAGGATAGAGCGAGTGCTGCCTTGGGGGACAGCGAGAGAAGGCTGGGGGTCTTCACCTACTGAGAGTTACGTGCAACGCATGTCCACACATTCCCGCTCTGTGCCTTATCCTGGGCTGGGTGCTCAACACAGCGGGGCATTGGACACTGTCCCACAAGTAAACAGGCAATCACTAGACAGAGCAAAAGTTACCAGGATAGAGATGTGCATCGTGAGCTCTGCAGGGAGGGGGCAGTGCTATCACGTACCAGCACAGGACAGAGAAATTCCCATAGAGCCAACAGCATTTGCTAAGGGTCTTTTTTTTTTAATGTCTTTTCAGGGCCGAACACCCGCGGCATATGGAGGTCCCCAGGCTAGCAGGTGAATTGGAGCTACAGATGCCAGCCTACACCACAGTCACAGCAATGCCAGATCCAAGCCACGTCTGTGACCCAAACCACAGCTCACGGCAACGCCGGATCCTTAACCCACTAAGCAAGGCCAGGGATAGAAAAAGCAACCTCATCGTTCCCAGTCGGATTCATTTCTGCTGCTCCACGACGGGAACTCCCTGCTAAGGGTCTTGAAAGAACACTGAGAGCTCACCAGGCAAAGAAAACGGCTGGGAGTGGGAGTGGAAGAGGTGGGTGTCAAACAGAAGAAACAGCATAAGTTAAGACAAGGAGGGGCATAAAAACCCAGAATATCAGAAAATGATGTGTGGTAAGAACAAAGGACTGGTGAGAAGTGAAAGTGGAAAAGAAACTGGGACCAGTCTATAAACAGCTGTATATGCCAAGGTTGAAAAAAAATTTTAAAAAGGGTGGATTTCCTCTTCTAAAGGACTGAAGGGTTTCAAAAAGGGGAGTGATAAGATGCATTGCATGCTTGAGGTAGAAAGGAGCATGGATTACAAGAGTCGTAAGAAGGGGGCCGTCTTTGACATTTCTAGACTGAAGGTCGTAAGAGTCTGAATTAGGCTCCCTGGAGTAAGGCTGGGGGGCAGGGCATGGGACAAAGGATGTTGAAGACACCTTAGCTGAGGAATGGGTGAATTATCACAGGGGTATGCAGAAGAGGACCTAGGGCCACCGTCAGAGTCCGGCTTGGCCAACCAGAGGACAGTCCTGGATTCTCCAAGACCAGAGGCCTAGAGTTCTGAGCCAGCTGGAATGTGGGATCTGAGACTCTAAACTGGCAAGGGTTGGGCTGAGCCAAACTGCCAACCCATACTCCCCTGCATCCAGAATAGCAAAATATTTCATCCCACATGTCACCTCTGATGGATTGGTGGTGTCTACCTAAATTACTTTTTGAAAAGGATTATAAGACCATATCTGGGCCCAATGGGGAAGAAAGCTCTGATTGATTAGCAGCATCTATCACGGGTACTGCATTGGGAGGGGTAAAACCGCATCTCATACTTGCTCTCCCTGCCAAGATTACTGAGGTGAGTCTTGGGTGTCTCTCCTGAACAGCCCAGTTAACAGAGCAGTGGATGCATGTGGAAGAAGGCGGTTATGGTTGGAAGCCAAGAGGTTGAGCCCCCGCTAGTGGATCTCGTGGCGAGCCAGGCAGCCTCTCCATCCATCTCTGTGACTGATTCTGGCACCCTGAAAGGTACCTTAGAGACTGTCCTGGAAAGCCCATGGAATCCCCCAGACCTTGACCAACTATTAGACCATTAATAATGCCCAGTGTTCAAGGGTCGTGTCAAGAGGCAGAAGCTATAAAAACCAAGAAAAGGCGTCTTTCTGGTTAGAAATTCTTCTCCTCAGACCTATGGATGACCTATAGGAAGACTGAAATCCCCTTGAAATCATGTAGAAATTGTTTTAAGTATGTTCTCAAAGGAGGTCTTTAGCTTTTATCAATCTCTCAAAGAGCTCCGTGGCCAAAAAAAAATGCTGCAACCACTGTTCAAGATTATAATGCTATCTATAGTCAAATAACCAGGGAGGTTTGTGGGCTTAGAAAAGGCAAAAATTTGCCTTCATTGGGCTGGGAGAACAGCTAGAATTGGCCACACTTGAAGGCACTGTCCACCCCAGGAAACTGTGGCAGGTTGGGGAAACGCTTTGAATATTATATTCAGAACCAGCACTGGTGACAGTCTTTAAAAGCAATTAATATTATATTCAGAATCAGAACTGATGACAGTCCTTATAAACAATTAATATTATATTCAGAACCAGAACTGGTGACAGCCTTTAAAAACAATTAAGTTTAGGAAGTTGTATCTGATGGGGGTCCCGGGGCTGGGTCAGGGCTGGAAAATGGGATGAAGGGCCCTGGGTTGGCCTCCCTGGCTTATAGGCTGTGATTCATGGAGCTACATCCCTTTCCTTCAGAAAACCTATGTCCACTTGTAAATACTTGTTAATTGGTGTGTTGACGAGTTATCCATCTGCCTTCTCCATCAATCTGTTAGCTCCGGTAGGGTAAGGACTGTGCCTGGTTTTGCTCTCATTGTCACCTGGCCGAGCAGAAGTATTTGATAAATATTTGTTGAATGAAAAGGTGTGTGGGTGGGTGGATGGACGGACGGACAGATGGATGGATGGATGGATGGATGGATGGATGGATGGATAGACGGGCCAAGGGGCTCCATATGAAAGGAAGAACCCTGAACAACTAAATCAAATGTCTCTTTTTTTGTTATCTGGGAGGCAATTAGTATAGCATATAGGCAAGTTTTAGTTCAGAGAACAGACTCTGGAGTTAAGAGCACAAAGTCTGAATCTCAGCTCTACTGTTTACCAAGTGTATGACCTTGGTCAAAATACTTGACTTCTCGGTGCCTCAGTTTCCTCGTCTGCAAAACAGGGATAATAACAGTTCTGATCTCATAGAGTTACTATGAAGATTAAATGACTTAATATATCTTAAGTACTTAGAATAGTACCTGACACATAATAAGCAGTAGGTGGTAAATTTTAAAAAGCTAAACAGAGAAGAGAAATCCAGGTATAAGACAAAGGAAAGCAGAGGATAACAAGGGATCAGAAAGTGGGAAGTGGTGACTTCAGTGCCATTTTATAAGATGATGCTGCTCACCCTGGCTTCGAGGGCTCTATTCAGGGCCCTGGCCAGGACGGGTAACAGTGACTTGGGGGTGGGGGAAACACAAAGATCAGAGCAAAGTCAAGGGGAGATGAGCTGGTTTCTAGACAAGACTGTGGGTATCGGCATGGGGGTGTCTGGGGCTCAGAAGGAAATTTCAATTGGCTGACTCTTGCTGAGGAAAGTCAGTTCTGCCCTGAGATGCAGGAAGATGGTGTGAGAAGAAACCACCCTCAGAGACCTCGCCACCCCAAGCTCCAGAACCCAGGCTACTGAGCTCAGGCCCCTGCTGCTCCCTCCCCAAATCCTGGAGGGACCCTCAGCACTGAGTCTACCACAGAGACCCCCCCCTCCAGAGGCAGCCCCCCAAGGCTCTCTAGAGATGTATACCCTGTGGCCTTGGGGATTGATTGTGTAGAAAAGGAAATTGGGAGTTCTCATCGTGGCTCAGCGGAAACCAATCTGACTGGCATCCATGAGGACACAGGTTCAATCCCTGGCCTCACTCAGTGGGTGAAGGATCCAGCGTTGACGTGAGCTGCGGTGCAGGTCACAGGCGAGCCTTGGATCTGGCATTGCTGTGGCTGTGGTGTAGGCCGGCAGCTACAGCTCCAATTCGATCCCAGCCTGGGAACCTCCATATGCTGCAGGTGCGGCCCTAAAAAGATGGAAAAAAAAGAAAAGAAAATTGGATCCAGATCATTTTCAGACACTCCAAGTGGATTCTTCAGAGACATTTGGGGGTCTCTGGCCCTCCTGTGTTTGATGGTGAGAAAGAAGAAGGTAGAGGGATCCGAAAGGTTCGGGGGCCTTAGAATGTCAGGTTTTATATGGACCACCCCACCCTGCTTCTCTTGGCCTATGTCCCACCAAAACACTAAGCACCAAATGCTTCTCTGCCCACGGCCACATCTTAAATAATAATGGTAACACTCAAAATACACTCTGCTGGAGGTTGCCTGGTGGTGCAGTGGGTTAAGGATCCGGCATTGTCACTTCCATGATGCGAGTTGCAGCTGCAGCAAGGGTTTGATCTCTGGTCTGGGAACTTCCACATGCCACAGGCATGACCAAAAATATATTTAAAAAAGAAAAAATAAATAAAAAACAAATACTGCTGGAGTTCCCATCATGGTTCAGTGGTAACGAACCTGACTTTCGATCCCTGGCCTCCTCAGTGGGTCTAGAATCTGGCATTGTCGTGAGCTATGGCATAGGTCGCAGATGTGACTCGGATCTTGCCTTGCTGTGGCTGTGGTGCAGGTGGCAGCTGTAGCCCCGATTTGACCCCTAGCCTGGGAACCTCCATATGCTGCAGGTGTGGCTCTAAAAAGCAAACAAACAAACAAAATAACCCACTAATTAGCCCCTCCCCTGCTTGTCTTGTCCGTAGTGGGACAAGCAATGCCCCTTATGGAAGGAATAATGACTCTGATCTACACACCACATTCAGTGCAGGCACATCCACAGTAACTTCAACACACAAGCCGAATTGTGTCGAAAGCCCTTGCATATTAAAAACAGCATGTCTTGGAGTTCCCTTTGTGGCTCAGTGGTTAACGAATCCGACTAGGAACCATGAGGTTGCGGGTTCGATCCCTGGCCTTGCTCAGTGGGTTAAGGATCCGGCATTGCCGTGAGCTGTGGTGTAGGTTGCAGACAAGGCTCGGATCCCGTGTTGCTGTGGCTGTGGTGAAGGCTGGCGGCTACAGCTCCTGTTAGACCCCTAGCCTGGGAACCTCCATATGCCACAGGTGTGGCTCTAGATAAAAGGCAAAAAGACAAAAAAAAAAAAAAAAAAAACAGCATGTCTCCTTGGAAATGTTCATGTCAACTGCCATTTTGTCTCATGGTGGCAGAGTGAAGACATCAGAGTGGCAATCTTGATCTTTTTTTACTAGTTTCCAGATGTGCCAAAATAAGTCCATTTCTTCTAAATTTATCAAAGTGTTGACAGACAGAAAAATGTCAAGCTGTCTGTTGGAACAGAGACCTTACTTCAATTTACAAAATAAGTGCACTCAAAAAAAAGTTCCAGGAGTTCCCTGGAGGCTCAGCCAGTTAAGGATTCGGCATTGTCACTGCTGTGGCTCCAGTCGCTGCTGTGGCGCAGGTTCAGGCCCTGGCCCGGGAACTTCCACATGCTGTGGGAGGGGCCAAAAAAAAAAAAAGAAGTTCTACTGTGGAAATCGTGCTGGACTGGGTACCAGAAGAACCAGATTCCAGTTCTTGGCTTGGCTGTCCCTGGCCACGTAGATTTTGAATGTCACCTCACCCCTCTGGGGCCTCAGACATCTCATCGGCAACAAGAGGGTCTTGGACAAAATGATATTATGCTGAGAAAAAAAAAATGAAAGTTTAATACTTCTCCCACCATGCAAATCCTCTGAGTCATCCTCTTCCACCCTCCCTCTGATTGTTGACTGGCAGTGTTGCAAGCGGATTGGTTCTTCTTCCTCCTGCAATTGGTTATAAATAAGTGAACAGGGCAGGGCGGGGCAGAGGGAGGGACTGCCTGCGGTCCTCAGAGAGCTCATTAGTGGGAAAAGCCTCTCCACTTGTGACTTCTGATCTTCATCCCTGATTCACTCAAGCAGTCTCAAGCAAGAGGAGAGGAAAAGAGGAGCTGGGGAGAAGTGCTGGTACAGGGCATCAGGGACTTGAGGGGGTGGGCAGCGTGACTGGCGGAGAGAAGCAGAGTCCCTCCAACTCAAGGCAGACTTTGGTGCCCCACTCATGTAAAGACTGAGCCCTTGGCTGGGGCTGGACCCTGGACTAAAAACTTGAGGGCTCCAAGGATGACAAAGATCACCCACCAAACGTCTGGAACCCTGAAGGATATGAACCCCTTCAGAGAAACCCCTCAGGGAGAGCAAAGTCACAAGCGTCCTTCTAGAAACATTTTGAGAGCCTTTGGATGGCTCGGCTAGAAGAGGGTTTGCAAAGGCTCTTTAACAATCAGAGAGCTGTTGGGGCTTCAGTGAGACTGGGGATAAAAGTCCAAGACACCAGAATGCCTATGGAGCTGTCCGTGGTCCTGGGGCCTCTGCCTGAGGTGTCGGGCCAAGCCCGTCCTGTCTGACCTCAGCCAGCTGCAGAGCCAGCTGTGCTTCCCAGCTCTGCTTCCTGCCTGACCATGACTCTCTCCAGCCTGCCCCGATTCACACCTGGGAAGCCCTGGGCTGATCCCTCTGCCAGCTGCCTGCCCAGAACCGTGGAGCTCCTTACGGTAGCTGCTGCCGATGCATGTGGTATTGTTTATCCCAGCCTTTCCCAACCTGGCAGGCTCATTCTCCACACAGTTTCCAAAAACATAGCTGTGGATGGGGAATGAGTCACAAAGAAAGGAGCGGGGACTTGGCCCAGCACCCAGACATCCAGGCTGCAAGATCAGAGACAAAGGAACAGACCCAGCCCTCCCCACACCGTACTCCCACCAGTGCCTCCTGAACAGGATGTCAGGCCAAGGCTCCCCTGACAAGAGAAACCCACCCCAACACCACTTAGCTAAGCAGGAGCCCAGCCCGAGTGGAAATTGCCCCTGTGTTTCCACCCCATTTTACCCCACAAACTCACTGTCTTTAAAAAGTACAGGAATGCTTTGGCCAGCGTGAAACAGTGAGTCTCAATTAGGACAGGTGTGTGACTGTCCCCTATCCTATGTCTCAGTAGATGACCTTGAGTAAGTCATTGCGTTTCCCTGAACCTCAGTTTTCCCATCAGAGTTGTCACAAGGCCATCAGGAGCTAGTAGATGTGGAAACACTTAGTAAATTATAGAATACGGGGCAAGTGGCCATTTCTGCTACTATGCAAGTACTGCCCAGCCCTCCATATTACTCTGAGCCTTGTGAAGGAGGATTCTGGAAACCAGTTGATGAAGCAAAGGATTTCTATGTGCCAGGGGCTTTCACACATGCTGCTTTATGTAATTTTATGAAGCAGATAGTATGGTTCCTATTCCACACATGAGATTACACTAGTTACCCAAGGTCATATGGCTAAGGTAACCCCAAGCCAGGATCTGAAACCAGTTCTTCAACCTGTGCAGTCACATCCCTAGTGACAACAGCCCCTTCCTCCAGGGCCAGACCTTGTTTCCAGAAGCCCAGAGAAGTAACCCCACCTCAAAGGAAGGCCTCTGATCCCACCTGCTCCTCAGATCAGATCTCCATGCTGTGCTTCTGTTCCAAGCCAACCTCACTCCCAATCAGCCGAACTCTGGAATCTAACTTTGGGCTAGGCCCTGGGAAGGCACAGCCTTGCTCACCCTGCCTGCACCCAGTCTCTCCACTCAACCTTCTCCCAAACCTGGTGCCTCAGCCACTTCTCCAAAAGCAGGAGCACTGGAGACACACCATGTTCGCTTAGGCCAAAGGTTCTCAAACATTACGGCGCATAAGCATTGCTAGGGAAAAGCAAAGCCAACGCTAAGTCATCACCTGCAGACAGACTGGAGCAGCAGGTGCAGATCTGGACCCAGAAATCGGAATATTTACAGGTGTTTCCAGGGCCCTCATATATATACAATCTTTTTCTGATATTATCTTCCATCATGTTCCATCACAAGTGATTGGATATAGTTCCCTAGGCCGTATAGCAGGACCTCACTGCTTATCCACTCCAAATGCAACAGCGTTTAGAAGTCGTGTAATGGTCCCTCCCTCCCCTGACTTCACAGACGAGAAAACTGAAGCTGACAGAGAAGAGGTGATGCTTTCAAGATCAGATCACTGGCTATGGGTAAAGCCAGGACGGAGGCCTGAGGCTGCTGACAGTTCAAGCCAGCACACTGTCCATGAGGCCCAGAGAGCCAGGGCAGGCGTGATGGGAGGTGAAGCCATGGCAGCCCCACATCCTTTGGGTCACTTAGCTGTGGACAGGACAACCTGCAGGGAGGAACTCTTCACATTGATTTATGAGGTGGCCCCCCTGGAGGGCCCCTGGGATCTGATGATATTTGTTACTTCTGCAAGGAAGGCTCCAAAATGATGATCACAGCACACAGCCCCGGCCCACGTGCACGCGCACACACATATACATAAACACACAGTCTCTCATTAATAACTCCCAGGCCATCTGGTACCACAGCCACCAGGGCTCCCAGACCTGGGCGTCAGGTGCAGGGGGTGTGACAAGAGGTAGTGTGGGCTGGCCTTTTTCTGCCAGCAGGAGGGGAGTTTGTGCCCTGCACCGAATTAGTTAGAGAAAACACAGGTGCACCCATATCGAGATCTGGAGAAGTGTGGGACCTCCTTGGAGCTCAGCTCATTCAACATCAAAGGTCTACAGCAGCTCTGTCCAACAGAACTTTCTATGATGATGGAAATGATGTAGAAATGATACATGAAATCTGCTCAGCCCAATACTCTAGCGACTAGCTACAGATGGCTAGTCAACATTTGAATGTGATTAATGAGACTCAGAAACTAATTTATTTTACTTAAAAAAAATTTTAGGGCCACACCCGCAGTATATGGAAGTTCCCAGGCTAGGAGTCCAATCAGAGCTGCAGTTGCCAGCCTACGCCACAGCCACAGCAACTTGGGATCTGAGCCATGTCTGCGACCTACACCACAGCTCACGGCAGCACTGGATCTTCAACTCACTGAGCAAGGCCAGGGGTTGAACCCGCGTCCTCATAGGTACTAGTCAGGTTCATTTCCACAGAGCCACAACAGGAACTCCCTTTAATGAATATTAAAATGAGTTAAAATATTAGCTCATTGAAATTTCACAAGAGACCTATCAGTAGAGACTTTCCCCCAATTCATAGAATGAGGAAGCAGAGGCACAGAGAGGTCAAGTAACTTGTCTAAGGTCCCTCAGTCAGTAACCCAAGCAGTCTGGAAGCAGAGTCTCCTCCGGGGCACTGCATTAAGTCACATCCCTGCTGATATGCTGTGTTCCCAACACACTGTGTGGGGTGTGCTGCAATCTAACACACGCATGTGTACATACATAAACACAGTCTGGGCAAGCGCCAGGCTAAGAGCAGAATCAGAGCTCCTGCTCTGGAGGGGGACCCTGATTTGTTAGAAGAGAACCCCCCCCATGACCTTGGCAAGGCCCTGGTCTAATGAATAAAACATCAGCTGTAGCATTGGGAGCCTTGACTCAGTAAAAGAGACACAGGTCCCTAAGCGACAGAGTGACCAGTCTGATGGGAGAAGCACAATCCTTGCCCCGGAGCAGCTCCCAGTCAGATGAAAGAGGAAGTGAAATTGCAGGGGTTCGAGCTGGGGAGTGTTGCAAATCTGAAGGGAAGGGTCCTGTTGAACTGTCCACCCCCGATACCATTTCGGCGGCTCCTAGGAAAGACTTCAGGGTTCCTGGGAGCCCCCCGGAGAAGCCCTTCCTGAGCCTCTCTGAAAGTGAAAGTTTGGAGAAAGTGGCAATCTCACTCATCAGTTCTCCCACACTCCAGGGGAGGGGAGTCCAGCTACAGCTAATTAGGAAAATGCATTAAGAACATGACTTACAAATGGCCCCATGCTTCCTCACAACCTCATTTGCATTGAGCTGTTGTTACCTTATTGATTGTATTAAATTAGGAGATAGTCACACTGTCTGTAATGCAACAATTATCATCATCAAGTCAATTAGTATCAAATGGGATGTGGTCCCCGTCGCTCCAGCTCTGCACTTGGCTATTTCCAACGCCGTCAGCCCGGCCTTATGAAATAATTGTGTTTCTATTCAAACAGCAGCAATCAGCAGAAATCTTCCCAAGAGACCCACCTCTCTCTTCATGGCTCTGTGGTGGGATATCTTGTCATACAAGCACAAGCAAATGATACAATTGGCATTTTTGGTAACACAAGGCTCAAGGGGGATGCTTTCAGGACAGAATGCACCTGGCCACAGAAATCCCCGATGAACCAATCACAAAGCTTATACACTAACCCCCGCCCCATCCACCTGTGCACACTTATCATCCAGACCCTTTCACAGCCAGACTATACACCCCGAACACATTCCAACCCACTCACAATACAAGCACACACACATCTCCATGAGCACACACCACCAGTTCATTCTCAAGCAAAGGCTCACAACAAATCCACGAATACACCCATCCACTGCCACCCTTCCACACAAGCCTACACCAGCATGCTCCTGCACCCCCACAACTGTTCACCCAACACACACAAGCAAATAAGCAAACACAAGACACAGATTCCACACACCGAGCAGCATATTCACAATGACTCATCAGTCGCACGCCAGCACACACCCCAAAACCCATTTGTGGGCACACAGTACTTTTGGAGATGGAATCCAGGAGTCTGGCAGAAGGGCTCCTAAGATACCTGCCCCTCGTGGCTACACAGGCAGAAACCCCTCCTTCTTTGTCCTCACTGAGGCACTGCCCCCGGGTCTGGCATCTCTCCTCTCAATGGTGCAGTCTGAAGCCTCATCCAAGGTCATTAATCAGCTTTGCAGTTCTCTCGCTCAGTGATGGGATGGGGGGTGGGGGGCTGCAAGTGAGGGGAGGGGGGCAGAGAACCAGCAGCTCTGAGCTTGCCTATGAAGAGGAAGCCTTCGGAGAGAGGCTTCACTCTAAACTTTCTCCACGGCCTCGGTTCCTCCTCATTTGCTCACGTGGTTTTAACCCGGTCACCATTCATGAAGCACACGCCCCGTGCCTGTCACAGGGTTGTACCTTCATCTATGTAATAAATATCTCCAAGTGCCTCCCATGGGCCAGTGCTGTTCTAAGCACTGTAGAGTCCACAGTGAACAAAAACAGCCCCTGTTCTTATGACACTTATAGTCTAGAGGGAGAGACAGACAATAAAGTCATAAACCACATATATAAAATGTCAAGAGCTGCAAGTAAAAATAAAACAGACGTTGGGGGGGGTGCTGTCTAAAGATAAGGGGGTCAGATAAGACCTCCCTGACGAGGTGATGTCTGAGCAAAGACCCGCCAGCAGGAGAGGTGAGCTGGGTAAACGCCTGGGGGAGAGCATGTCAGGAGGAGAGAACAGCCAGTGCAAAGGACCAGCAGCGGAGGCATGCGGGTGGCACTTCTGGAGCAGCAAAGCAGCCAGCATCTAGAAGGAGCCTAAGTGGAGTTCCCTTGTGGCACAGTGGGTTAAGGATCTGGCATCGTCACTTCAGTGGCTCAAGTCGCTGCTGTGGTGCAGGTTCGATCCCTGGCCTGGAAACTTCCACATGCAGTGGGCATGGCCAATAAAGGAAGGAAGAAAGGAAGGAAGTGGGGGGAGGGAGGGAGGGAGGGAGGGCAGGGCGCTGCCTACTTCAGGTGCATTATCTCATTGAAGCTTCATGGCTCTGTGGGATTGCATTATTATCATCTCCAATTTACAGATGAGAAAACCGAGGCTGAGGTTCAGCGAGGTAATGTGACGATGCCAAGTCACACAGCTCTGAAGATACAGAGCAGAGATACACACCCAGGTCCACCCACCTCCAGGCTGCTGCGAGCTCCAGGCCCTCTCCTGCCCTCATGTACCCCTCTCTCCACCAGGCTGTGCCCAGTCTGTGTAGACAGAATCGTGCTCTAGCTCACTCACCACAGTCATCAAAGTCACGACTGATCTATTAGTTCACTGCTAGAGCTGTCATTGCGCACATTATTACAATGCACATGATTATAGTGGTTAGCGGAGCTTACAACTACAAACACCATTAATAACTCATAGCTCTTTCCATCACCACTAATGGGTCCTTTCCAGGATTCCTCACACATGCACGCGGAGCCAGGGAGAGACTCCCATGGGTGCTGAGAAGCCTCAAAATCCTCTGCTGTCCTACCCCAGCTACCTGCAGCTGCCCTCGTTAACCAGCCCAGGGAACCAGTCACAGCGCCCGTATAGGCTCTGCTGCCTGGAGGGTTTTGTTTTGTTTTTTGTCTTTTTAGGGCCCCATCCACAGCATAGGAAAGTTCCTGGGCTAGGAATCGAATTAGAGCTGCAGATGCCGGCCTACACCACAACCACAGCAATGCCAGATCCTTTAACCCTCTGAGCAAGTCCAGGGATCAAACCCAAGTCCTCATAGATACTAGTTGGGTTCATTACCACTGAGTCACAAAGGTAACTCCTTAACCACTTCTTTCTTGATGGATTTTTTTTTTTGTCTTTTGTTCTTTTATGGCTGTACCCGCGGCATATGAAATTCCCAGGTCAAGGGTCCAGTCGGAGCTACAGCTGCTGGCCTATGCCACAGCCACAGCAACGCAGGATCCAAGCCACACCTGTGACCTACACCACAGCTCACGGCACTGCCAGATCCTTAACCCACTGAACGAGGCCAGGGATCGAACCACAACCTCATGGTTCCTGGTCAGATTCGTCTCTGCTGCGCCATGACGGGAACTCCTTGATGGATGTTTAATTATTTCTTTTTCATCACTACAAATGCTGCTATAATGAGTGTCTTATCCTTGTGTTCTGATGTTTTCACTCCCATAGGATGGATTCCCAAAGGAGGGATTTGTGAATTAGAGGGTGTTTGTATTTTAGATTTTAATTGCTACTGCTGATTTTTGTTTCCTAACATTTATAAGCAATTCTCCCTCCCAATGATGTATGAAAGCACCCTCTTCCCACACCATGGCCAGAACTGGATGTTATCTGTCTTTTTTATTCTTGCCAATAGATGGATGATAGCACTTACTTTGTAGAATTCTTGTGAAATTTAAATGTAAAATACAGTATCTGGCACATCATAAGACCTTAATAAATAGCAGCCTTTTATATAACTCTGATGTCATCCTATTATCATATATCTCAAGAAGGCCTGGAATATATACCGACCTCTAGGTTCAAGAGAATATACTTTTTTAAGTAGATCTGGACTCCGGTCCAGCCTTCCCTGACCAGCTATGTAGTCATTTAACCTCTCAGAGCCTCAGTGCTTCATCGGTTAAACGGGGATGATGAGCCCTGTGTGATCTCCATCATGAGGAAATAACAGAGCTCAAATGAATCCATGAGCGTAAAGTCACCTTTGAGAACCCAGGCAGGGGTGGAGGGTTATGTTCTCAGTTGCACCGATGGCCAGGAATGACCTCTGGGTGATTCCCAAAAGACGTATCTGAGGAGAACAGTGACCTTCACAATCAGAGCAGAGGCAGGAGGTCTCCTAACCCTTGGTCCTCAACCCTTCAACAAGGCATTCAAGCTCCAGGCAACCTCGAGGACAAGGCAGATACGTAAACATAAGCATGAGGTCATCTAAAGGGCCCACAAGAATCTCCTCTTATCACAAATGTCCTTAACCCAGAGGATAGTGTTAGATGCCTGAAATTTCACCATTAGGGACTCACGCCTCCCTGCACCATTCCCTAGAGGAGCGGGTCCACTCTCAGGACTTCCAGCACATGCTCTGCTCCCAGCACATGTGGCATCTCGTGATCAACTCTACGCTTGACACTTTCAAAGGCCATCTCTCCAGCTCTGACTCTCCTCCAGGCTTCGTACCCACATTCCCATCTAACCCCTAGAAAGCTCACCCTCAATATCCTACAAGCACCTGAAACTCAGCATATCCCAAAGAGGACTTAACCGGCCTCCTCCCTAAACCTGCCCCTCAGAGTTCCCGTCGTGGCTCAGTGGTTAACGAATCCGACTATGAACCATGAGGTTGCAAGTTCGATCCCTGGTGTCGCTCAGTGGGTTAAGGATCCGGCATTGCCATGAGCTGTGCTGTAGGCTGCAGACGCGGCTCGGATCCCGCGTTGCTGTGGCTGTGGCATAGGCCAGCGGCTACAGCTCCGATTAGACCGCTAGTCTGGGAACCTCCATATGCCGCGGGTACAGCCCTAGAAAAGACAAAAAGACAAAAAAAATCAAAAACAAAAAAACTGCCGCCGCCCCCCTCCCCCCCCACCCCACGCTTCTCCAGCTCCAGGCCTGGCCTCTTCAGCCTCTGGAGACCACAGTACCAGAAGCCTCAGCATTCACCATGCAAGGAAGGTCCCACTCCCTACCACCTGTAAGCCACCAGTTACAAGTTATAAACTCAGGATGCCTTCCCTTCCCCTGCCCCAATCCTGGATGAGGTGAGTGAGGCAAATTTAAGGAGGCACCGTCAGATCCCTGCAAATGACACCCCCGAGAGTGAGCGACTCCTTAAATCCGGTACCCTAGGAGCCTCACCCGCCCATCCTAGCCCAGGCCAGCCCCACCATCTAAGATTAGACCACCTCTCACTGGGCTAAGGGCAACAGCCCATTTCCTGGCCTCCCTACCTCCCCTTGCGCCTCCAACCATCCTCTTCCCTGTGACCAGATCAGTCTTCCTAAGTCCCAACTTCAGTCAAACCACATCCTCAAGAACTTTCCAGGACTGGCCATTACCTACTATGAAAGTGAGGTCTTACACTCACAGAAGACAAGTCTGCCACCATGCCACCAACTTCTGTTTGAATCTACCCCACCAAAGGCTTTCAGTTCAGAGCTGACATCTGATTGGGCCACACATGAGCACCTGACACAAGAGCAGCTCAGCTATAGGCTCCCTGTAGCCTATCACGTGGCCTGACACAAAAAGTTCTCCAAAGGGACGATAGTTGTCAGCTGAACCAATCAGATTACTTCTCTCAGGAGTTTAAAATAGAAGAAAAAAAGAGAGAGAGGAGTTCGGGTTGTGGCTCAGTGGTAAGGATTCCAGCTAGTAACCATGAGGACCCAGGGTTCATCCCTGGCCCCGCTCAGTAGGTTAAGGATCTGGCCGTTGCTGTGAGTTGTGGTGTAGGTTGCAGACAGAACTCGGATCTAGTGTTGCTGTGTCTGTTTTTTAGGAAGACAGCAGCTCAGATTTGACCCCTAGCCTGAGAACCTCCATATGCCGAGGGTGTGGCCTTAAAAAACAAAGAGTGCGAGAGAGAGAAACTGCCTAATTGATAGCAAAACAGAAAAAGCAGACATAAGGACATAAAACTGAGTAGTGTTGATAGAGTTAACGTAGGTCGTGGCACCGTCTTAATTCAGTTTGCGGCAGTTTCCCAGCCCTATGGCAAGTCCTCTTGTTTGATTTCCAGAAGATCCTTATTATGCCACTAGGGTCTTGTAGGGAGTTAGGTGGGGGACCGTCTTTCCTGACCTTGCTGTCTGGCCCATCCAGGCATGGCACTGGGTGTAGAAAGCTGGATCTCATCTAGGTTGGACCCTGGCAGGAGCCAGCTGTCTAGCAAGGGCTATAAACCCCAACACCTACCACGAGGCCCCACGCTTGGCTATGACACTCCCACTCCCACGGGAAAAAGGGCCTCCGTTGCTTCTGCGTGGTTCCAAAAAGCTGGAGACATCTCACACCCACAAATAATAATCATGATTTTCCGTAATTATTATTTGTGTATTTTGCATAATTGTCATAATTATTACCATCAGCTCATCAGCCTCCCAACCCAGCGTGCTCTCTCCCATCCCCAACCCTGAAATCTGATCACATGGGGCACCCTTGCCTGCCTCTGCCTTCCCCGTGAAGGCTGATGTGTAGGGATTCCTCCGGGAAATGGGATGGGACCTGCCTGAGTGTTCTTCTGCCTTGCTGATCCTTCCGGAATATGTCTGGGCCCTGCAGCTAACTCTGTACAGCACCCGAGCTCAGGGCTGAGACAGAAGACAAAGGGAAGAGAGAGAAGCTTGTTCACCCGCTGGCTCTAGGAAGAGAAATAAAGCCTCCCTGCCCCCCTGAGACCAGTGGCATGCTGGAGCCGGCTGGTCCCAGCTCAAGGGTTCAGACTATCAAGTGTCCCATCCCAGTTCGGCATTCCTAGTGTGATGTCACACGAGGGGCTTGAAATCAGTCATGCTGGGAGTCTTCACACCATGGAAATTAGCAAAAGGGCTTTTTTTCCCAGCCCACCCCTGGGTCACAGATAGGATGTTCTCTTGAGGCTGAAGTACAGCCGTGTCGCTGTCCTCCAAAGGCCCCATACCACTCTTCAATAAAAGGCCTCCGGACCCCTGCATGACCCAGCCCAGCCCACCGCTCTGGCTTCCACCCTTACCATCTCCCCGTGACCTTCCAGGTGTCTCTGTGCCCCAGAGAAGTCACCTCCCAGCCTCCAGTCTCCCACACGCACCATCTCCACCTGAACCATCCTTCCTCCCTCAGTCTTGGCATCTAGGAAGTCTTCACTGACACTTGCTTGACGCTCCCCGTACCTCACCACTCTCGGGGCAGCACATGTTGTCATCATGTGTCTACCATCATGTGGCGCCGCCAACTACGGGCAGGAATCGAGTCTAATCTGTTCATTCTTTTACCTTCAGCGTCTGGCACAGAGTTCAGCCGTGTTGAATGGAATAGACTCAAACTGAACTGAAGCCAATGGAAACAACACCTCCAGAGACGGGCTCTGGTCAGTGTCTTCCCAGAGCCCAAAGAGAGGCTTCTGGTTGGTCAGAGACAGCAGGATGCTTCTGATGGGTAAGTCAGGACAGGTGTCTTGGACTTGTTCCCAAGGAGGAACGCTAAGCCACACATTAGTAGCAGGGCAGCACCCCTATCTTCTGCATCAGCACTCCGGCCCCTGGTACCCTGCCCTCTCAGTGGGGCTCCCTCGGTTATGCCCCCTTGATGCCCTATCCGCTCCTGCTTGGCCCACAGTTTCAGACTACTTTAAGGACAGGAACACCCCCCCACACACACACACACACACACACACACCTCCAACCTGACCCTCAACTTTGAGACTGAATTTCCCTAATCCCCAGAGGAAAAAAATGGGGGCCAATGTCAGCTAATGAAATCAGTTTGGAAGAGGAGAAATGTGCTATTTCTTGCACACTTCAGTATGCAGACTGAGATTTCTATATCACAGCTCACATTTACTGAGAACTGTCAAGGTGCCCAGGCACCTTAAATAGTAAAAAAATAAATGAAACCTGAGTGTTTGAACACGCCAGGCAAAGGTCCGTACATCCGTGAAGATGGTCGGTGCCATGGCATGCAGAAGTTCCTGGGCCAGGGATCGAACCCAAGCCACAGCAGTGACAATGCCGAATCCTTACCATTAGGCTACCAGGGGACTCCAGGGAGGTACCCTTCCGATCTCCGTTTTACAGATGAGGCACAGTGACTTGCTTGTTATCCTGCCACCGCTCCTGCCCGCCTGGGTCTACATCGTGGTGGTACAGTGCCAAGGCTCTGAGGAAACGAACACCGCTACATTTCAGCCCTAAGAGAACCCCTCTCTCACGGCGGCCATGAGCCAACAATGACTGCTATGGAGATGCCCCTGACCCGGCCCCTGGACTCCCTCAGCTCCACCACCACTCAGCACGCCTGGCCGGTCTGGAAGCCACACAGAGCCCTGCAGACCCCACCTTGTGCGAGGCCCTTCCAGGGAACAGACACAAATCTT
>PVHT020000046.1:1990437-2041840 GCA_004024745.2 Catagonus wagneri | reverse complement strand
CTTATATGAGGAATCTAAAATGTGGCACAGATGAACCTATCCGCAGAACAGAGACAGACTAACAGATATGGAGGACAGACTATGGTTGCCAAGCGGGAGGGAGTGGGATGGACTGGGAGTTTGGGGTTAGTGGATGCAAACTATTACATTTAGAGTGGATAAGCCATGAGGTCCTACAATATAGCCCAGGAGACTGTCTATATGCAGTCCCTCATGGTAGAACACGATAGAGATAATACGACAGAAAGATTGCATCTATATATATGACTGGGTCACTTTGCTGTACAGCAGAAATTGACAGAACATTGTAAATCAACTATAATAATTTTTTTTTGTCTTTTTGCCTTTATGTAGAGCCGCACCTGCGGCATATGGAGGTTCCCCGGCTAGGGGTCTAACAGGAGCTGTAGCTGCCGGCCTTCGCCACAGCCACAGCAACGTGGGATCCGAGCCGTGTCTGTGACCTACACCACAGCTCATGGCAACGCCGTACCCTTAACCCACTGAGCAAGGCCAGGGATCGAACGCGCAACCTCATGGTTCTTAGTCGGATTCATTAACCACTGAGCCATGAAGGGAACTCCTAACATTTTTTAGTAAAGTGAAAAAATTTTAAATGATTCTCCCTTTTTGATTTTTCTCTTCCCGCTCCCACCGAGACCCCTAATTTAATCCCCTAGAGAGGCTCCAGGTTTAGGGCAACAGAACCCCAACAGAGAAGAATCTTTCACACGTCTCTCCCTTCTCAGTCACAAACCACAAACATTTCCAGAGGTTTTCCACAAACCTTCCATAAATATATTAAGGCAGCCCCGGCCAGCTGTCTGCATAAGTGGAGGAAAAACAGAGTAGGGTGGGCGCTGGGTCCCCGCTCAGGGTGGATGCCCTGGAAGCTGGTGTCTGCATCCCTTGGGCAGCCCCAAAGCCACAGTTTGGTGGGGACACACCCCTAGCTGACCATTACTATGCAGAGCTGGGAGCCTTTTTTTTTTTTTGTCTTTTCCCTTATCTAGGGCCTCACCCGCGGCATATGGAGGTTCCCAGGCTAAGGGTCTAACAGAAGCTGTAGCCACCAGCCTAAGCCACAGCCACATCAATGCGGGATCCAAGCCGCGTCTGCCACCTATACCACAGCTCACAGCAATGCCGGATCCTTAACCCACTGAGCGAGGCCAGGGATTGAACCCGCAACCTCGTGGTTCCTAGTTGGATTCGTTAGCCATTGAGCCACGACGGGAACTGCGTGGGGAGTCTTAATAAAGGTCTGAAGCTAGTGCTGAGTGAAGAGCTAGGAATTACTGGTGGAAAGGGCAGAGCAGGCTTCAAGGGAGGAAAAACGTGGGCCTGACCAGGCCGGGCAAGGAGAAGGCACCACCCTGGAGGGGTCAGAGACCCAGCCAAGGGAGTAGCTGGAGGCCTGACCTTGCAGTGGCGTCCCAGAAACTGGTGCCATAGGGAGCACAGGGTCGGGGGTGGGTAGAGAGGCAGATGAGGGTAAGTTGTCAAGGGCCCAGGGTGCTGGGCTAAGGCACTTGGCCTAGTCTTAGAAGCACTGAGTGGTCACTGAAGGGTTTGAGGTAAAGAAGGATACGCCCAGATTTGGGTTTTGGAAAAGCATTCTGGCTGCAGTGTGGGAAGCAGATGGGTGGCAGGAGGGAGGCAGGGAGGCCAGGTGAGAAGCCACTGCAACGGTTCAGATGGTGGAGGCCCAACCAAGGGACTGTGGGTGGGGGTGGGGAAGAGCCACACAGGCTGGCTAAGTCGGGGGAAAATTTCAAAGCCAGGGAGTTCCTGTCATGGCTCGGTGGTTAATGAACCCGACTAGCAACCATGAGGACGCGGATTCAATCCCTGGCCTCGCAAAGTGGATTGAGGATCCAAGCGTTGCCGTGAGCTGTGGTGTACGTTGCAGACATGGCTCGGATCCTACGTTGCTGCGGCTGTGGTGTAGGCCGGAAGCTGCTGCTCTGATTTGGCCCCTAGTCTGGGAACCTCCATATACTGTGTGTGCAGCCCTAAGAAGACAAAAGACCAAAAAAAAAAAAAAAAAATTCAAAGCCAGCTGCCACCAACTGTCCCTCCAACCTAAAGGACTATTTCCTTCAGGCTCATAGACACTGGGGACGCTGTTGCCGCCTAAGAGCAGTATGGCTGGAGCAGTAACAGGATAGAACCTGAGGCCGGGGAGGGGCCTTGGGGAGGCCTGCCCCCGACTGAGCCAGCTGGAGGGCTGAGACCTTAAACTTGTCCCCAAGAACCCCACTCATAAACTTACACACACACTCTCTACACACCTCCCCACACCCAGGCACACCCAATTCACCCAGTCTAGCGAAAGACACATACAACAAACACATGCATAACACCTGCCTCACCCACGCCACCCATCTCCCCACGTGTGACCACAACCCACATGAAACCCATCATTCACTACACTGGACATCATACGTTCAGTTCATCACACACGCTCCCACACCCACAGCTCACACACCAAGTGCACAAAACACAGCAGACACCTCATGCATGTAAACAGCAGACGGCCCACTAACACACACAAATCCAGTCCACGCCACCCACCCAGGGCTTGGTGAGGCTCGAGATGGGGTGTGCAGTGAGTGGGACTGCTGTCCCTTCCAGCCTCCACCCCCAAAGCTGTATGTCCACGGGTCTGAGGCAGCCTGAACGAGGCACCTTTTTCTAACTCACAGCAGAGTGGCATTTATTCAGGTTCAACAAGGCCTGGCAGAGCTGGCTGAAATTCTCAAACCGAATAATGCCATTAGAGTCCCATCTGCGGGAACAAACTCCATAACCACATCTAGGTAAGAAATCTCCATCCTCGAAATGAGAGATAAAAACAAAGTGAGAGACAATGGGCCTCCAATTATAAATGATAGGAAAACTCCGATATCAAAAGCAAGTCTAAATATATTAAGATGTATGTGATGTTCCACACAGGACATAAATCTCATTTTTACCATAAGCAGATCACCGTTTTTTACTAACAGAATGTCACCCCCTCCACCAAATAAATGTTGAAAAAATACATAAAGAATATTGATATAAAGTGTGTCAATTTAATCAGCAGCCTGGGAGTCCTCAGGCCCCCATCTGGCCCTGGTCCTTCCCGCCCACAGCCTTTCCATGATGCTGGCGGGAGGGGCAGTGGGCCTGGCGCTCGCCCCGCGGGCTCTGAGCATCTTCTCCCAGCGAGGCTGGCGTCCCCCCAGGAGGCCACTGTAGACCTTGTGCCTGGAAGGGCTGCGGGAGATTTTTCTAAACCCACACTTGACTCTGTCCACACAGAACTCGCCTGTGTGTGGTCTTTGGGGAGGCTGCACGGGAGCAGAATATCGATCAGACAGGAAGAGAGGGAGAAAGAGCAAAAATACTTTCAGAGCATCAGATCCATCCATCATCGCAGAGTTCCCTGGTGGCCTGAGGTTAAGGATCCAGCATTACCACTGCTGGGGCTCAGGTTGGATCCCTGGCCTGGGAACCTTCACATGCCTCAGGAGGCCAAAAAGGAAAAAAAAAAAGCCACCATCGATCGGTTCCCAAGGACCCAAGACAGTGAGCACACACAGGCCAGCCCTGAGACAGCCTCACAGGTGAGGTGCCGCGACACAGACAGAAACATGTACAAAGACATGCATGTATGGAGAGACATGCCGGAAGATGCAGAGACAGCTCACAGCGGCGGACATAGAGTGACACTCGTGTGCGCTGACACGCACGTGTAGCGCAGAGGCAAGAGCGCACATGTCAGCGCAGGTGGAACATGGGTACTTGCACCTGCCCAGAGAGAGACATCTTGCTCAAGGGTACCCAGCACCTTCACGCAGAACGCGCCTGCGCGCTCACAGGGACTCTGTACATGTTCATGGACACACGCTACAGCCCTCTCTGAATGCCTGACCTTGGGACAGGTGCGAACCGGCACCTCTTGTGTTGTGCCCCGCTCACCACCTTCACTCAGCCTGGAAATGTCACGGCCCACTCCTGTGATTGTCGTGGTCGCACGATGTAAATGATGCGGACCTACCCCTCAGGAAGACAAAGAAGGCCATTTGTCCATTCACTCTCAAATCCCTCCAGTCAGGGTCTGACCCCTGCCCTCCCGAAGACCCTTTTCCAAACGCCAGGGGCGCCGAGCGGAGCCGCGGCGGCGGGGTGCACCCATCCGCGCACTGCGGCTGCCCCCTGCTGGACAGAGCGGGCAGAGCCCAGCTGTCTCTTGTGACCGGCTTCTCTCCAGCAGGCCTGACCGAGGATGAAGAGTGGGGACGGCCAGCAGCGCACAGTCCTGAAGACAAGTCCCCAGACTCTCAGCTCTGCGCCCTCCTGCTAAGACGCAGTCCCTCTCTGGTCCCGACTGTCTTGGGCCTGGGTGATCACAGAAGTCCTTTCCCTGGTTCATCCACTCGGTGGCAGCCAGGAATCCCCATGACCAAGGCCAGCCAACGTGGCTGGGGCTACAGAGATGAATGGTCAAGGGCACCATGCATCCTCCAGCCACTGCCAGAGCCACCTCCTTCAAGCTGACAGAGTCTGCCTGCTCTATAGACACACACACCCTCTCACCTGTTCTCCCACTGCCTTGAGAATAAAGCCCAAGCTCCTGAACTCGGCTGACCAGGCTCCTCACAGCCTGCTCCTGCTGCCCAGTCTCCCTGGAAAGCGCTCCACCCTCGGGCCACATAGCAAGCTCTTCCTCACTCTTCCACATATGCTTTGGCCACCTCCTCTAGGAAGCCTTCCCTGACCTCCTTGTTCCACCACTCCCCACTCCCATTACTTGGTACCTCCTCTCTTTTGGGAATATTATATGTTATTCCAATATTATATAATAGAATATTATATATTATATCTTTCTTTGGCCACACCCTTGTCATGCGGAAGTTCCCAGGCCAGGGATCAAATCTGCCCAACAGGAGTCACTGAGCTGCTGCAGTGACAAAGCTGGATCCTTAACCCTTGTGCCACAGGGGAACTCCGTACATACCTGTCTCTTATAATTACCTGTTTATTCATCTGCCTCTCCCTACCAAGAGCAGGAGGCAGGGGCCTGGGGGCAATAAAGGTTTGTAGAATGAATGAAGCCTTCTCCAACTTGCCTGGCCTGTAGAGAGCCCTCCCCAGTTTGGCTCCACCACACAGGCAGGCTGAGCCCCTCCCTCGGAGGTGCAAATCCCTAAAACAAGGAAAAGAATAAGAACATGAAATCTAACACCACCAAATGCCAGGTGTATATTCAGTACCAAGTGCTGTACATATATTAATCCTTCTAACTCAGGTGTTATCTCCATTTAATAGATGGGAAAACCAAGGCACAGAGAGGTTAATTCACTTGCCCAAACCCAGCTGGGCCATCCGGAGCTGGGATTTCCAGAGGCCACGCAGTTCACCACACTCTCCTCTCAAGGGAAGAGGAAGCAGGCGGAGAAGCTGTGTCCACTGCGGCCCAGGCTTGCCCACCTGCCCTCCTGTGGGATGCCGGGGTGGGGAGGGGTCTTCCCAGGAGGGGCCAGGCCCAGATTCCTTCCCCAGCCGGCAGTTCTAAGGCTGTGGCTTCTTTCACATCCTTCTTAATTTTTCTGACAAGAACAGATGCCACTGCAGCTGACAACCAGCCTGTCGGTACGAACAGGAAGGCGGATCCAGCCCCTCGTTTGTCTGGGAAGGAAATGGACTCTGACAAGGAGGCAACTGAGCTTTAAGAGACCTGGAGGCCCCCGGGGTGGTGGCAGGAATGGGAGGGCCCCCAACAGGCGGGAAAGGGATGCAGGATGCCATTCTGAGATGCCCACAGACCCTCGGGACCAGCCCCTGTGTCTAATTCCTTCCTCCCTCCCTCCCTCCTGTCTTTCCATCCAGGCTTGGTGAGCTGCTCCCATGTGCGGGGCCTCTGCTGGCTACTAGGAACACATGGAAGAAACAGTCACTGGCTTTTTTTTTTTTTTGGCTGCCCCGCAGCATATAGAGTTCCCAGGCCAGGGATCAGATCCAAGCCTCGGTGGCCACCTGCGGCAACATAGATCCTTTAACTCAGCGGGCCTGGGATCAAACCCGCGTGCTGGTTCTGCAGAGATGTCGCCGACTTCATTGCACCACACAGCGGGAACTCCAAAGCGGTCACTGTTATCCTTAAGGGGGACAATCTGGGGAACCAGCAGGGACAGACTCTCAAGTCCCGGGTTGGGTGCGCTTTGATGAGACAGAACTCTGCGGCCCAGCTGTTGGGGTTCTGATCAGCCTCCCACTTTCCAACTGTATGAGCTACACAAGGCCCTTAAGTTCCACATCTGTAAAATGGGAGGCTAACAAAACCTGTTCCTTTTTTTTTTCTTTTCCTGGCCACACCTGCTGCACACGAAATTCCCAGGCTAGGGGTAGAACCACAGCCATGGCAATGCCAGATCCGAGTCGCATCTGTGACCTGCGCCACAGCTTGTGGCAATGCCAGATTCTTAACCCATTGAGCGAGGCCAGGGATCGAGCCCAAATCCTCACGGACACTGTGTCGGGTTCCTAACACAATGAGTCACAGCAGGAATTCCAAATCCTGCTCCACTGGGTGCTACAAGCATTAAATAAGTTCCCCCATGCAACTAATTTTTTTTTAATTTTTTCTTTTTAGGGCCACAGTACAGCACATGGAAGTTCCCAGGCTAGGGGTCGAATCAGATCTGCTGCCACTAGCCTACACCACAACCGCAGGAACTCGGGATCCGAGCCGATTCTGTGACCTACACCACGGCTCACGGCAACACAGGATGCTTAACCCACTGAGCAAGGTCAGGGATGGAACCCGCATCCTCATGGATACTAGTCAGGTTCTTAGCCCCCTGAACCACCCGCATGCAGCTCATTTGGAGCAGTGCCTGGTCCACAGCAAGCCCTTCTCCCCACACCCAGCACCCTTCACCAAACCCCAGGAGCCTCTTTGCTCCTCCGCTCCTCTTGTTCCCCACACCCTCTCACCATCAGGAAGCGCTCCCGGAGCCCTAACCGCCATCCCGCCATCCCACCTGTTAGAAGCCTTTTCTTTTTTCTTTCTTTTTTCTTTTTTCTTTTTTCTTTTTTTTTTTTTTTTTTTTTTTTTTGCTTTTCAAGGCCACACCTGTGGCATATGGAGATTCCCAGGCTAGGGGTCGAATTGGAGCTGCGGCTGCCAGCCTACACCACAGCCACAGCAACGCGGGACCCGAGTCTCATCTGCAACCTACACCACAGCTCACGGCAACGCCAGATCCCCAACCCACTAAGCAAGGCCAGGGATCGAACCCAAGTCCTCATGGATGCTAGTCAGATTCTTTAACCGCTGACCCACAATGGGAACTCCCAACAAGCCTTTTCTTATCACCCACAGCAGATAGCTGCATGCACCACGCACGCTGTGCTCCCCTCCCCTGCCCCGAGCTCACATCTCCCCTGCCTAAGCCCAGAGGAGGGGCCTGGTGACTTTGAGATCCCGGTCTTGGAAGAACGTAAGGGTTCTGCTTGGGGGAGTCCCCGTCGTGACTCAGTGGAAACAAATCCGGATGGTATCCATGAGGACACAGGTTCAATTCCTGGCATCGCTCAGTGGGTTAAGGATCCAGCGTTGCCATGAGCTGTGGCACAGGTCACAGATGTGGCTTGGATCTGGCATTGCTGCCTGGGAACATCCATATGCCTCGGGTATGGCCCTAAAAAGACCAAAAAAAAAAAAAAAGGACTTCTGCTTGGGGTGAGGCAGCACCCTGCCCCAAACCAGGCATGTCCACCCCACCAATGGCTCAGGCCCGGCCTGGTACCCCTGACTACAGGAAGCCGGCTTCTCGTGTGGACAGTTCTTCCTGAGAGCAGGCCTCGGCCTCTCCAGCTGCAGTGCGGAGGGTCATACTCTGGCAGAGCAGAGGGGACCCTGGGGTGATCTAGGAGATTCTCCCCGACTCAGCCCCAGCCTGCAGCCCACAGCTCCAGGGAGCAAGGCCGAGGAGGTGGGGCACACCTCTGCCCTTAGCAGGCCCGTCAAAGGTGCAGCGTATGGGTGGATTTGCTGCGGTGAGTGTGTCTGGAGGTGCTGTCAGTTTCTGCGTTTATGTGACCGTGTGTGTGT
This sequence comes from Catagonus wagneri, assembly GCA_004024745.2. NCBI lineage: Eukaryota > Metazoa > Chordata > Mammalia > Artiodactyla > Tayassuidae > Catagonus > Catagonus wagneri. The sequence goes on along the minus strand of PVHT020000046.1, from coordinate 2,033,736 downwards.
GTGTGTGTGTGTGTGTGTGTGTGTGTGTGTGTAGACATGCCTAGGGGGCAGAGTCAGTAACTGTGCATGGGTCTCTGTGCTTTGTGTAATTGCAGCTTTCAGGTCTGTGCAAAACTGTATCATCTCCAGGTGCCTGCATGAATGTGTCTGTCCCTAGGTCACCATCCTTGGCTGAGCACTTTGTCATCGGTGCCAGTGCCAGCACAGCTGTCATCCACGGAATTCTCACTCTGTGCTCTGTGCTTTACTAACCTGTTTTTCTGTATTCCCCATAAAGCCTCCTGACCCCAAGCCTTTCCCAAGCCATAGGCATAGGGGTCCCAGAGGCCAGGTCAAGCCCAGATTTTGTGGTGTAATCTTTGAGGCCCCTCGTGATCTAGCCCAAAGTGATTTCTCTAGCTGTACCTCTCATTGTCCCCTCTCCCGCACCTGGAATCCCCCTCCCCTCATATCCAGGAAACAGAGACTCACTTTGCAAGACCCAGAGAACACTGCTTCCTCTTGAAGACCTCCCTGACGCCCTGCAACCTCCTCCAGGAAGCCTTCCCTGACTTCTCAAGAGTCAACGCCTTCCGCCTGAGTGCCGCTCCTCTGGATGCTCATCACTTCTTCCACATCCAGCCCTCCCTCCGACCGGGAGCCTGATTCCCCACTGAATCGCCAGCCCGGCACACAGTAGGTGCTCAGGAAATGTTGGCAGAGCCTGTGATGCCTGGCTGACTAGGGGTAAAGGAAGCGGGCAGGGGACCCGATTTCCGCACCCTGAGGCTGGGCCAGCTTCGCTCAAGGACGCAGCTCTGCTCCCTCCCCTGGCTCACCTATGAGGGTCAAGGCGTTTGGTCCAAAGCAGACTGTGTGAAACTGCCCATCTGGGAGCTCCAGCGGAGTGAGCCCAGAGCAGCACAGAGCCCTGCTTGGGACAGAACTACCCTGTTTTCCCCAGAACAACCGTCCCCCCTCCAGCCGAGGAGGCCGATCCCTGAGACCAGCCACAACCACCCCCCACCCCACCCCCATCCCTGCAGTCAAGGCCACAGCATCAAAGAGGCCTCCCTCGGAGATGGCGATGCCAAGGGGGGAGGAGGGAAGAGAGGTGGGCGAAGAGGAGATAAAAGGCTAACAGAGTAGGAGGGAAGGGAGGGGGAGAGGGGCGGAGAGGGGGCTGCCCGTTTGTTTCTCTTTGTCTTTGCCAGAGGCTGCTTCCCCTCGTTGACAACCAACCGCATGGCCCCCAGCCCCTGGTAATTACCATGATTAGCACTGAACGAGCTGCCACGTTTTATGACTCTCCAAAACAAAAAAATAATTAAAGCAATTACTGTCGTTAACACGCTGCCCTCTTCACCAATTTCTGTGAGTGAGCAGCGAAAAGACCCCAGGGGGTCAGGATCGGGTGCTGTCCCCTCCGCATTCTGCACCCTCATCGCAGCCACCACCACCTGCCACCTCCAGGAGCATCAGCCTGGACAGATGGAGCCGCCAGCAAGGCTGGGAGGCCTCAAGAAAGAACCTCCATGGGACCTCCGGCAGAAGCCCTCACATTAGAGAAGCCGGAGCCAGCCCTTTGGGAAACTGCAGAGGGGAGCCAATCCCGAGCCACCTCAAGAGCTGGCCTTGTCCCTCCGCAGCTCCTCAGTGCCAGGCCCCCCGAGTTTCCATTTCCTTGTCTGTAAAATGGGCTTAGTCCACTTGGGCTGTTCTAACAAAATACCAAGACTAGGTGGCTTAGGCAACAGACACTCACGAGTTCCCAGCATGGCACAGCGGGTAAAGAATTTGACTGCAGCGGTCACTGAGGAGGCGCGGTTCAGGCTCCGGTCTGGGAATTTCCATACGCCGTGGACGCAGCTATTTGAAAAAAAAGAGAGAGGAGTTCCCATCTTGGCTCAGTGGAAATGAATCTGACCAGCATCCATGAGGACACAGGTTCAATCCCTGGCCTCGCTCAGTGGGTTAAGAATCTGGCGTTGCCATGAGCTGTGGTGTAGGTCGCAGATGTGGCTCGGATCTGGTGTTGCCAGATCTGTGACCGTGGTGTAGGCCAGCGGCTACACCTCCAGCCACATCAACCCCTAGCCTGGGAACCTCCATGTGCCGCAGGGAAGGCCCTAAAAAGATAAATAAATAAATAAATAAATAAATAAATAAAATGTTTAAAAGAGAGAAAGAGAGAGAGATAGAGAAGGAAGGAGGAAGGGAGGAAGAGAAAAAGGAAGGAAGGAAGAAGAAAGAAAGAAAGAAAGAAAGAAAGAAAGAAAGAAAGAAAGAAAGAAAGAAAGAAAGAAAGAAAAGAAAAGAAAGAAAAGAAAAGAAAGACAACAACAATAAAAAACAAGTATTCATTTCTCACAGTCCCAGAAGCTGGAAGTCCAAAAGCAAGGTGCCAAGAGATCCGGTTCCCAGTTAGAGCCCCCCCACCCTGCCTGCCAAGCGCCACCTTCTCACTGTGCTCGCGTGCCTTTCCTTGGTTTGTGCACATGGGGTTTAAGGAAAGGAGAGAGGAAAAGAGGAAGGAAGCAAGCTCTCTGATGCCTCTTTGTACAAGGGCATGAATCCCATCAAGGCGGCCCCAGCCTTGCACCCTCACCTAAACCTAATTACCTCCCAGAGGCCCCATTCCCAATACCACCACACTGAGGTGCAGAGTTGAAACATGGGAATTTGGGGTGAGGAAGACACAATTCAGCCCACAGCCTGGGCTTTGAGATGTCTGTGGAGCAATTCCTTCCCCATGAATGCCTTTGAAGACTGAGTGAGACAATCGTCAGGAAGTACCTTAAGCCAAGCCTGGCACATAGTAGGTCCTCAATCACCAGTGGGTCTTCTTGGTGCTTCCGTGAAGCGGAGGCTGATTGGGGTAGAGCAGGAGGACTTGCTGAGGAGCCTGAGGAGGAGGCCAGGTTCCGGGCTGCGATGATTTTTGTTTTGTTGTCTTTTTAGTGTCGCACCCATGGCATATGGAGGTTCCCAGACTAGGGGTGTAATCAGAGCTGTGGCCGCCCTGCCACAGCCACAGCCACATGGGATCCAAGCACATCTGCGACCTACACCACAGCTCATGGCAACGCCAGATCCTAAACCCACTGAGCGAGGCCAGGGTTCGAACTGCGTCCTCATGGATCCTAGTCGGGTTCGTTTACCTCTGAGCCATACCGGGAACTCCTGATTTTGTAAAACACAAGGCCTGCAACCCAGGATTACAGCCGTGGCCTCCTGGCTGGTCTCCCTGCTTCTGTCCCTGTCCCTTACCCTTCAATGTACTTTTTTTTTTTTGTCTTTTTGCCTTAACTAGGGCCAAACCCGCAGCATATGGAGGTTCCCAGGCTAGGGGTCTAACAGGAGCTGTAGCCGCCGGCCTTCGCCACAGCCACAGCAACGCGGGATCTGAGCCGCATCTGCGACCTACACCACAGCTCACGGCAACGCCGGATCCTTAACCCACTGAGCAAGGCCAGGGATCGAACCCGCAACCTCATGGTTCCTAGTCGGATTCGTTAACCACTGAGCCACGACAGGAACTCCCCTTACCATTCAATTTATTCTCAGCACATAAGCCGAAGCGAATCTTTTAAAATATGTCAGCACAGAGGATTTTTATTGCTCTGTGTGATCCTATAATGATGGATACAGGTCATTATACCTTTGTCCAAAACCAAAGAACGTGTGACACCAAGAGTGAATATTATGTAAACTGTGGACCTTGAGTGATTACGCTGTGTCATCGTGGGCTCCTCGGTCGTAACCAGTGTACCACTCTGCTGGGGACTGTCGATAATGGGGGAGGCTGTGTGTGCGCGGGGGCAGAAGCATATGAGAAATCTCTGTACCTTCCTATCAATTTTACTGCCTGAACCTAAACCTGCTCTGAGAAATAAAGTCTTTATATTGCCCCCTAAAAAGTAATAAATACTTACCGCTTAAAAAAAAAAAAAAAAAAACTGAGTCAGACCACGTCACTTCTCTGCTCAGAATCCTGTAGCGGACATCTCACTTTCCTCATTCAGAGTGAAAACCAAGTTCATATGATGGTCCCCAAGTCTACCTTCCTCTCCTGTTCCCATCCCCCTCACTCAATCTGACCTCAGACATGTCCTACATCCTCCTGCCTGCAGGCTGGCCTATCCATCTGCCAGGGACAGCTCACCCCCTTCAAGACTTGATCTGGAGTTCCCTCATGGCTCGGCGGGATAAGAACCCGACTAGTGTGCACAAGAATGTAGGTTCAATCCCTGGCCTCCCTCAGTGGGTTAAGGATCTGGCACTGCTGGGAACTGGGTGTAGGTTACACATGCGTCTCGGATCCTGAGTTGTTGTGGCTGCGGCATAGGTCGGCAGCTGCAAGTCCCATTTGACCCCTAACCTGAGAAATTCCACATCCTGCACCTGCAGCCCTAAAAAGCAAAAATCAAAACAAAACAAAACAAAAAAGAATTGATTCAGTGTCTTCCCAGCAATTCAGCTCTCACTCAACACCCCACCACACACTCCCAGTACCCGAACCCATTTTATTTATTAATCCTCTGTGTGCTTAACACCTTTTAACATGCTTTGTAATTTACTGGTTTACTGTGGTCATTGTTTATTGTCTAGCCCCCAGAAGGGGAGGGAAGTTCGTCTGTTCTGTCCTGAGGTTTCCCCAGGACCTAGCTCAATGCCTGGCATATAGTGGGCATTCAGTCAATACTTGTCTAATTTAACTGAGGAGCAGTAATCTTATCCAAGACCCACTACCTCCTCTGGAAGTTCTAGTGGTGTCATCCACCACTAGATCTGTGGATCTGAACCCACAGAGACATCAGCATAGCAAGGGACAAGCAATGTCCTTCTGACTGTGCAGCACAAGTCTTCAACAGCGACCCCATGTGGCAAGAATAAGCAATAGCAGCAGGGGGCTTTCTTGCTTCTAGGCATGGTCCTAAAAGTAGGACTGACCTAATTTGACTGCATCAGACAAGAGCCAATTGAGACACAGGGAGAGAATCTCAATCAGACCTCTTTCTAATAACCAGGGACACTCAGCAATTATTTAAAAACTAAAAGTCTTCATTTCACATCCATTAGGATGGCTATCTTTTAAAGGAACCACAAAATAGGTATTGGAAAGGACATGGAGAACTTGAAACGCTCGTGCATTGCTGGTGGAAAGGTAAAATACTGAAGTTGCTGTAGAAAACAATGTAGTGTTTTTGAACCCTTGAGTTGAACATAAATTCAACATAGAATTACCATATGATCCAGCAATCCCATCACTAGGTAGGCACCCCAAAGAATCGAAAGCAGGGATTTAAACAGATATTTGTGCACCGTGTTCATAGCAGCATTATTCGAATAGCCAAAAGGTAGAAGTAACCCAAGTGTCCATCAACGAATGAGAGAATAAGCAAAATATCTATATGCAGTGGAATACTATTCAGCATTAAAAAAGGAATGAAGTTCCTGATACATTGTTACAATCGGGATGAAACTTGAAGTTACGCTAAGTGAAATAAACCAGTCACAAAAAGACAAATAGTCCATGATTCCATTTATATAAGGTATAAGGTAAGTACTCGAATTCAGAGAATCAAAAAGTCAGGAAGTTGTTGCCAGGAAGTAGGAGGAAGAGGATGATGGGGGCTTGGTGTCTAACGGGCACTGAGTTCAGTCTGGGTTGATGAAAACTGGACATGGAAGGTGGTGATTGTTGTACGACAATGTCAGTGTACTTAATGCCATTGACCTCTACAGTTTAAAAATACCGAAATGGCAAATTTTATGTTATATATATGTATATTTTACCACAATACAAAAAAATGCAATTTTTTGTTTTTGCTGCCTCACAGCATATGGAGTTCCCAGGACAGGGATCAGACAAGCTGCAGCTGTGACCTACACCACCGCAGCAAAAACCCTGGATCCTCTTTAACCCACTATGCCCGGGCTGGGGATAGAACCTGTGTCCCAGCACTGCAGAGACACCACCGATCCAGTTGCGCCACAGCAGGAACTCCAAAAATACTTAATTTTTTAAAAAGCAGAGGAGTTCCCTGGTAGCCCAGCGGGATAAGGATCCAGTGTTGTCACTGCTGTGTCTCAGGCTCCATCCCTGGCCTGGGAACTTCCATGTGCCACAGGCCAAAAATTATTTTAATTTAAGAAATAAATAATAACAAACGAACAGTAGCTCCCCCTGTGGCGGCATCGGCGGAGTCTCCGGAGCGCTGGGACACAGATTCGATCCCCAGCTCAGCACAGTGGGTTAAACATTTATTTGCACTACAGCTCTGGCTCAGATCTGATCCCTGGCCTGGGAACTCCCTATGCTGCCAGGCAGCCAGTAAATAAATAAATAACTAGCAGAAGAAGAAAAAAACCTCCAGAAAATGAAAAGTTTGGTGTAATTCTGAGCCCAAGGAGAGGTGCTTTAAGCATGGCACAAGGGTGGGTACAGGCCATCCCCACATGGAGCCCACCAAGCCACCGACACCGACAGACATTTCTCTTATTTGCCCCACTTCGCCACATTGGAAGCGTGGCTCATATTTCTTTTGGGAGTCCATCTATAATGACCTTGAGTCCCCAAAAGGCAAACTCCTCCTGTAAAGCACATTCCTCTTTGAGTTTCCTATCCCCTAGTCCTATTCAAAACTTGGATACTCACGAAAAGATGGCTGTGAGTTCTCTCCCCCACCCCGGACTTGGCAGACAAGCCCGTTTAGAGTCAGCTGACTCTCCAGGGCTGGCAGCTTTGTTTGACATTCTAATTACTATTGATCCGGGCCCACCGCTCTGTAAAGTTGGCTGTTCACTCATAGAAAACTGCTAAGTTGCAAATAATATCCACCCAGAAGAGAAAATAACCCCAAAGGTTAGGGTTTTCATGCCTTTGAGGATATTAACCAATTTCGTATCTAACTGAGTAATCATATTCCATCATTGTTTTTCAGATGAGTTTCCGATGTCCTCCTTTGAATCAGCTTTGCTCAACTCTCATTGATTTAAAATATTTGGATTGTTCTCACTATATATTTTCTGAGAATTATGTTTGTAACATTTTAAGAATTATACCTCAGCATCTGGGGAAGCTAGACAGGTGCTCGTGTGTTCCACACAGTTCTCAGGGCTGCTTGTCACCTCAGTGTCTGGCTGCCCCTCCCCCTCCCCCCTTTCCTCTTCTTCCTCTTTTCCTCCTCCTCCATTTTTCCCTCTCTCCCTCCCTCTCCCTCCCTTTCCCCAATCCTCTTCCTTCTCTTTCTCTCTCTCCCTCTCTCTCCGCCTCTCTTTCTCTCACTCCACCTGAAAATCCCTATTCCCCAGGCAATAACGCCAGGTCACATCTATAGCAAACTGCTTCAACGCAATCATTCATTCATTACAAAACAGCATATTTGCCATCTCAGTTTACCTTCTTATACCTAGATACTTTCTTTCCCTTTTTTTTTTTTAGGGCCGCACCCACAGCATACGTAGGTTCCCAGGCTAGGGGTCTAATCGGAGCTGTAGCTGCCAGCCTACGCCACAGCCACAGCAACGCCAGATCCGAGCCACATCTGCAACCTACACCACAGCTCATGGCAACACTAGATCATTAACCCACTGAAGCGAGGCCAGGGATTGAACCTGCAACCTCATGATTCCTAGTCAGATTCGTTAACCGCTGTGCCACGACAGGAACTCCTACCTAGATACTATCTTGGTGGTTTTCTTAAAAAGGAGAAGGAGAGCAGTCTAAATCAAGATCACATGCATCTCCACCTGTAGCAACCAACATGATTTATTTCCAGAAACCAACTTTCCCTAAGTTAGCTTCCTTATTACACACACACAAATAAAAGTTAGAACATGATGAAAGATAGTATTAAAAAACAAAGAATGTACATGTATGTACGACTGGGTTACTTTCTGTACAGCAGAAATTGAAGTAACGTTGCAAACCAACGATACTTTAATAAAAAAAATTCTGTGGTTTTCTTTTTTCTTTTTTTTTTTGTCTCTTTAAGGCCGCACCTGTGGCATATGGAAGTTCCCAGGCTAGGGGTCAAATCAGAGCTGTAGCTGCCAGCCTACACCACAGCCACAGCAACACGGGATCCGATCCACATCTGCAACTTATACCACAGCTCACGGCAATGCTGGATCCTTAACCCACTGAGAGAGTCCAGGGATCGAACCCTCATCCTCATAGATACTAGTCGGGTTCATTACCGTTGAGCCACAACGGAAACTCCCAATACATTTTTTTAAATAAATAAATATTTAAAATTACAAACAAAAACAAGTGAAAACACTGTTCTCCAGATAACCTGCTATAATATTTTAAAGGTGATTATTGTTACTGAGAAGATTTTTTATTTTTCTTATTTTGCTTCTATCTCACTATACTCTTTTATTTGCTACAATTAATTGTTTTGAGTTAATTTTACTGAGTTTTCTAGTGATAAAATCGGGTCTTTGGCAAGTGATGATCACTTTCCCATAGCTAAGTTTTGTAATCATGCTTTCTGTCTTATCACATCAGCTGTAATATGTATTTTTTGCTATGATTAAAGGTGTCGAACTTTTGAGCAACTAGAGAGAAAAATTTATTGGCAAACAAAGACGGTAGGGACTGAGTAAGTGGCAAAAAAAAAAAAAAAACACAATGATAGTAATTTAAGTGTGGGGTGATGGGACAAGGCCAGGACCAGTATCATGCCTCCAAAGGAAAAGATACAAAGGAGGAGACTGTTTAGATGCTGAATCAGCAATGAGGACAGAAACCAAACGCAGCTCCAGGTTGTATGCCTGAAAATCAGGGGTCAGCCTGAGTGACCGTATCGTGAGTGGCCATTCCACCTTCTCCCGTCCCACAGTGATCGTTTTAGGGATGGACATATGATCTGGACCTGTGCCAAATAGGCCCTGCATTCCCCATCCACATGACCCAAGTTAGTCCAATCAGAAGTGAAGTTCGGCAGAAAAGAAACCAACTCATGGATTTGAAGAATGGACTTGTGGTTTGCCCAGGGGGAGAGAAGGGAGTGGGATGAACTGGGAATTGGGGGTTAGTAGATACAAACTATTGTATTTGGAGTGGATAAGCAATGAGATCCTGCTGTATAGCATAGGGAACTATATCTAGTCACTTGCAATGGAACATGATGGAGGATAATGTGAGAAAAAGAATATGTGTGTGTGTGTATGTATGACTGGGTCACTTTGCTGTACAGAAGAAATTGACAGATCAATGCAAATCAACTAGGATAAAAAAATTAAAACCTAAAAATAAAAGAAAAAAGAAGTGAACTCAGGAAGTACGTTGGATGTTTGGCTAAAGGAAAACTCCTTTTCCCAGGATTTGGAAGAAGAAGCCTGGGAACTAGGCACCCAACGAGGCTAACAGGCCTGAGCATCAGGAATTACAAATTCTGGATCAAACCCATCTTGAGGCTCATTCTACCTTTGGATTTTCCCATCAGATTAAAAACTACAGGTTCCTAGACTTCCCATAATGGAGCAGCAGAAACGAATCCATGAGGACGTGGGTAACCGGCATTGCCGTGAGCCATGGTATAGGTTGCAGACACAGCTCAGATCCTGAATTGTGGCTCTGGCTCTGGGGCATAGGCCGGCAACCATAGCTCTGATTTGACCCCTAGCCTGGGAACTTCCATATGCCGCAGGTGCAGCCCTAAAAAGCAAAAAAAAAAAAAAAGAGGTTCCTTTTACTGGGGAAGCCAGTTTGTACGGGGTCTTCTGGTATTTGCTGTATAAAACTTCCCAACTGATCTACCAGGAAACTAACAATGTTTTTAAGAGCTACTATAACTCTCAGAGTGTATTCATCTGAAAAGAGGTGTGAGGGAGAAAAGCAATTAGAATTCTCAGTTTATAAACATTTCCTAAAATGTGAATTCAAGAGAGAAATTAGCAGATATTTTAATTGTCTGCTCCATCATTTTCACTCTTAACTACCTACTCTCTAAATATATTAATTAACAGTTTCATAAATACTTTGCAGTTTATGATGCAACGTCACACACTTCAACCCACCTGGTTCCCATGACAAACAAAAGAGATGGGTGGTAACAGCAATGCCTCATTCTGTGTAGCACTCTACAGTTTGCAAGGCCCCTCTCTATTTCAAAAGTCTTTCTCTCTCTCTTTTTTTTTATTGTCACACCCACGGCACATGGACTGAATCTGAGCCACAGCTGCTATCTAGGCCACAGCCGTGGCAACCCCGGATCCTTTAACCCACTGAGCTGGACCAGGGATTGAACCCACACCTCCTCAGTGACTCGAGCCACTGCAGTCGGATTCTCACCCCACTGCACCGCAATGGAATCTCCTCTCTACTGTATTTTGTATGGTAGCTCTTGAAAGTTCTCAACTCCAGGGAAACTGATGTACTTGCAGTTCTCTTGGCCCACGGGGAAATGTTTCACCTTTCTGGGTCTTCACCAGCATCAGTCATATCGGTCCCTCCCATCTTATTCACCAAGTCAACTCCTATGCATACTTTAAAACCCACTTCAGATAGGGCATGTGGTGTCTCTCTCCCCAGTAAGAGGGGCAGGTGGCATCGTCCCCAAGAAGTATGTTGCCTTTGCCAGGGTTGTCAAAATCAGCCAGCTGGTTGTGGGGACAGGGTGGGCACTCTGGCCAACTGTTGTGGTTTGGGGCAAACTTCATCCATTACCAAAGGAAAGACTCCAGCCCCCTGGCCATAAGAACCCACTTCAAGCTTGGCCAGATTTACTCTTTTTGTTATGTGAAGGGAGAAGAATCAGTGTCAGCCTTAGCCTCGGGCCATTTTTACTGGTTTTTTTTTGTTTGTTTGTTTGTTTTTTTTATGCTACCGACCAGCCAACCCAGTCTTTGGGCCTTTAAACAGGCCTCAGAGAGACTCACAAATAAACCTCAGACATCTCAAACTGGTCTCAGAGTCCCTCACCTGGATCCTCAGACCAGCCTCGGAGGGAGCCTCTGAGCACAGAGCAGCATCAGGAAACCCCTTCCTCCAACCTCAGATGTTCCTTCAAAGACACCCTCCCAGGAGAGCTGGGACCCAGCCCCCGCTGTCCACACCCCGGCCGGGGGTCTGCCTGGGGGCTGCAGGACTCTGTCCAGGAGTGTCCTTGCAGGTCCGAAGCCCCAGCTGAAGAAGACGAAGGATGCTGGTGGTGGCCACGGCGACCAGCTGGATTTCCTGACCCAGAGCAGGTGGGACACTTGGCTTTCCCCATCTTATTGCCACTCTGGGGACTGTAGAAACCAAAGTGGCCCTCTGCACAGAATCAGGGGTCAGAGGGCAGAAAGGGTGCGGAGAAAGCTGTCCCAGGGAAAGACAGAATCGGGGGGAGGGGAAGGGAAGCAGATGAAGGGAGCAGAAGAGGTATCTCAGGCCCTTTCTCTGAAGCTGTGAGACCTGTTTTTTTTGGTGGGGGTCCCCTGGGGGCTGTGGCACCAGCGCCCAAAGGGATCTGGTTGTAACTGCTGGTGTGAAATCTACTTCCTCAGTGCAATCAGATCGTCACCGCGGGGAGGGCTGGCATTGCCACACTGAATACCCCCACCTGCCCAGCCTGCTCCTCCCCCAGGGCCCCCCAGTTCCGAGGAGGGCCACACCATCCCCTTGACCACCCAGCCTGAGGTCCTCAGCTCAGCCTGGACCAGTGCCACCGCGCCCGGCTGGACTCTTCACTTTCCTCCCACCAGACTCCGTCTCCCAGAAACCGCCCCCGAGGGCACCAGTCTGCTTTGGAACCTGTGATGGATCCCCGCTGCCCACAAGAAAAAGTCAAACGAAGCTCCTCGTCCCACACTTTACAACCTGGCTGCCTCCGACCTCTCCAGACCCCTCTGTTTGCACACACCCTACTTCCTGGCCAGATTCTGCCCAGTCCGCATTTCACCTCCAGACCCTTGCTTCTGCCAGACCCCTGGCCTGGCTGCTTCTGACTCTGCTGCTATTCACTCTGCCTTTGCTGGTTTCACAAAGCCATTCTCCTGTGGTGGTCCCCGCCTGTCTTTCCTTGGAGCCTGTGGCATTTCCGCCATGTCTAAAAAAAAAAAAAGAGAGTCCTGTGCCCGGTGATAAGGACTGAGTGACTCACTGCCGAGTTCGGTTAATATTGTTTTGCAAGAATGAAGTCATTCAGTCAGTCATCGTGTGTGGAGCCCCTACCACACTCCCCGCTCTGTGTGAGCCCTGGGGCACAGCCAGTGATCAAGACAGGATGGGACTCTGTCCTGGGGATGGTTAATTCCCAGGTGAATCATGGCTTTTGCAGAGGTCTTAGCTGCTTTCATGGGTGTCTCTCCAGACTCCAGTGTCCAGGACCCCAGGAACTGAAAGCAGCCATCGCCGTGTTTGTTGCTCCCCACAGTCGCCTGCCATGGAAATGCACAGAGCAGGTGTGCACACAGGCACTGGGCATGGGGTCCTGGGGGCAGGGGGTGCGGGGCGGCCCCCGGTGCACAGCACAGAGATGTGGGTCGGCCAGAGTCCTCCAGTCTGTGCACCTCCCTCAAAACCCCCCCACCAATGGCTCCCAGCACACCGTGCTCCTGCTGCTCAATTTTGCTGAACACCGAGTCCCAACCCCGTGTTAACTGGTTTTACTCCAGCCTTTTGTGCCTCCCATTAAATGAGGAAATGCCACGCATAAAATTTTAATTTTAAAAGCCAACTTGTTTGTTTTATATTGAAATTCCCCAGGCTGCTCCAGCAGAGGGAAACAGACACATTTTCGTTTCATTAAAGCAACTTGAGTGAAGATAAAAAAGAAACTGAAAAATCAGATTTAAAAACAGAGCAAAAAGCATTTAAAGAAAATGAATGAAAATGAGCCGCCGCGGAGGGCGGCGGGGAGTCGGGCTCCACCTCTGCCCGCCTGCGCCCCCTGCAGGGAGACGGCGGAGCGGAACGGGGAGTCAGCGGACACCGCCTGGTCGAGCCTCCAGAAGGCTGGACTGTGGACTCTGTTCATGTTCTAAAGTGTGGCTCACTGTCTGATGAGTTCCGTTAGTAGGTCAGTGACATCTGCTTTGGCCACCAAAGCAGAATTTCCAGGTTCTATGTCCTAGAGGAAGGAGGCTGGAGGGACACCACCCCTGGGCCAGGAGCATCCTCCTCCTCAAGGCTAAACTGCATGATGGTTAAGCCACCTGGGTGGTCCTGGCTCTACCACTCACCAGCTGTGTAATGGAGAGCCAGTGGCCTCAGTTTTCTCATCTGTAAAATGGGAGTCATGACGTTACTTAGTTTACAGGGTTGTTGAGAGGTTTAAAAAGGTTAATACCTCGAAAACACTTAAAAAAGAGACTAGGATGCAGTAAGTGCTCGATTAAAGTTAGCTTTCACTACACTCATCCTGCGACTACCCCTCCACTCCCTGCTCCCTTCTCGTCTACACATCCCCTCACCACTCACAGGTCCTTTTAATGATGTTCTTGAGCTAAAGACAGCTGCGAGAGACAGGGGTGACAGGGTGGAGGGTGGAGCTGCACAGAGGTCTGATGAAAGACTGAGGAACCCCCATTCCATGGCACAATTCTTGTGGGTCAAACCAGTTCATTAAATTTTCATTATAATCCTCCCAAGGAAAGCCAGACTCCCTGGATTTCTTCCTTCTTTTTTTTTGTCTTTTTGCCTTATCTAGGGCCGCACCCGCGGCATATGGAGGTTCCCAGGCTAGGGGTCTAACAGGAGCTGTAGCTGCCGGCCTTCACCACAGCCACAGCAATGCGGGATCTGAGCCACGTCTGCAACCTACACCACAGCTCATGGCAATGCCGGATCCTTAACCCACTGAGCAAGGCCAGGGATCGAACCCGCAACCTCATGGTTCCTAGTCAGATTCATTAACCACTGAGCCACAAAGGGAACTCCAGACTCCCTGGATTTAAATCCCAGCCCCACCACTTACCAGCTGTGTATTCTTGGGCAAGAGTCTTCTGGGCCTCAGTCTCTCCATTAATAAAATGGGAAAAATAAGTAGATCAGCCACTCGTTTTCATGGAGAGCTAATAAAACAAGCTCTGCTGCTGGAGTTCCTGTCGTGGCTCAACCGTTAACTAATCTGACTAGCATCCATGAGGACGCAGGTTCAATCTCCAGCCTCCCTCGGTGGGTTAAGAATCTGGTGTTGCCATGAGCTGTGGTGTAGGTCGCAGACGTGGCTTGGATCATGTGTTGCTGTGGCTGTGGCGAAGGCCGGCAGCCCCAGCTCCAATTTGACCCATAGCCTGGGAATCTCCATATGCCACGAGTGCGGCCCTAAAAAACAACAACAACAACAAACAAGCTCTGCTGAATGCCCAGCACCACTAAACGCCCAGTAAATGGCTGCTGTTCCGCACCAGGTCGTGGGGGAGGGGGGCCTGAGGCTGTGGAGGTGGAAAAGGGGCTGGGCAGGTGGTACCATGAATAGTGACCTCACCTCTCTGTTCACAGCTGTTGCCATGGTGCCATCATTAATAGCACTCCCTTCCATTCTCCAAAGTGTCCTAATCTGGGTGACTAACTATATGTTCATCCTGCTCTGAATCCCCCACTCCAATGAAGGGGCCTCAGAGCTTGCCCTCGGTTTTTGTTTTTGTTTTGTTTTGTTTTGTTTTTTTGCCTTATTTAGGGCCGCACCCGCAGCATATAGAGGTCCCAGGCTAGGGGTCTAACAGGAGCTGTAGCCGCCAGCCTTCACCACAGCCACAGCAACGCAGGATCCAAGCCACGTCTGCAACCTATACCACAGCTCACGGCAATGCCGGATCCTTAACCCACTGAGCAAGGCCAGGGATCGAACCCGCAACCTCATGGTTCTTAGTCGGATTCGTTAACCACTGAGCCACGACGGAAACTCCAGAGCTTGCCCTTGGGGTTTGAGGGAAAGGGTCCTGACCCTTGATCTGCTTTCTGCCTGACTACATAGACCTAACCCTGGGCCCTAACCTCAAGCTTGGTTCCAGCTCAAGAAGCTCATTACCTCAAAAGCATGATAAAGAGACGGGGCGGGGAGAGGCCAGGGAAAGGCCAAGATACTGGGATTGGAGTCTGGGATTCCAGGCACCACGAGGGCAATTTACGCAACCCCTGATCCCTCACTTCCTCTTCTCTCGGGGAAGGTGGGTGTGGAGGGACGAGCCACAGCACTATCCTCACCAGTGGTTGCAAAGATCAAGTGGAGCCAGCGAATGGATGTGAAACTGTTTGGTAAGCAATAAAGTGTTGCTCACAGTCTGGTGGTACCATCAGGAGATCCGTGACCTCTGCTTCAGCCACCGAAGCTGAATTTCCAGGTTCTCTTCCTGGAGGTGACCAGAGATGGGGACAGAGAGGGTCATACAGGAGAGAGGGTGCTCTGCCCGGTGCCCTGGCACGCCGAAGTCCTGTCGCTCAGATCCTGTGTCCTGCAGACCCTGACCCATTTCCCACAGTCCCCCAACAGCTGCCCAGGCCCCTCGGGCCCCCTCAGACACCCATTTTTCCAGGCAGCAGCAACAGCTGTCCGCAAGCTCCATCCCTCCATCTACAAAAGCTACCTTCTCGGAGCTCCTGTCCATGAGGATGCAGGTTCGATCCCTGGCCTCACTCAGTGGGTTAAGGATCCAGCGTTGCCATGAGCTGTGGTGTAGGTCACGGACATGGCTCGGATTCCGTGTTCCTGTGACTGTGGTGTAGGCCAGTGGCTATAGCTCCGGGAACATCCATATGCCTCCGGTGTGGCCCTAAAAAAAAAAAAAGAGCTATTGTTATCTCAGAAAAGCTCAGAGAGGACATCTCAAATGGCTGCAAAGCAGAACCTTTTTATTCCAAGAAATTCTTTTCCAGCAGTTCCCAAGCTGTATGCAAGAAACAACCCCCTCACCCAGGATTTAACGACAGTTCTGAGAGGGTGGGACCGCGTGGGTGGGGCTCCAGGCTCCTCTTGCCCCCACCCCCCCGCTCTTTCTCGCGCTCCCTCTTACACCAGAATAGCTCCATTTTATATATTCTTTCCAAGGTTTTGCTTGCACAAAAATATCCACCATAGAAATTTTTTTCTGCTCCTCCTCTTCTCTTTCTTCTGAACCATTTCAGTCCTAAAAGCATGAAATGCAGCTGGAATTCCTGTTGTAGCTCAATGGGTTACGAACCAGACTAGTATCCATGATGAGGTTTGGTCCCTGGCCTCGCTCAGTGAGTTAAGGACCCAGTGTTGCCACAGACGCACCTCGGATCTGGCGTTGCTGTGGCTGTGGTGTAGGCCGGAAGCTGCAGCTCCGATTGGACCCCTAGCCTGGGAACTTCCATGTGCCACGGGTGCGGCCCTGAAAAAGCAGTCAATCCTTCAATCAATCAGTCAAAGCATGGGGGGCAGCAAAGCAAGGGAGATGTCTGTATGGGGGTGGGGAACCACAAAAGACAAGAGGGGGTGTCACAGCGGAGTGAGGAAGACTCCGAGTGCGGGTCTGGCACGGGGTGTCAGAGTCGCAGCAGAGTGAGAATGGGTCCGAGTGGGGGCCTGGCACGGGGGGTCAGAGCCCCAGCAGTGAGAGGAGAGCAACTACCACAAAGGGACAGCCTGGCCTGGGGTGTCGGAGCACAGATGGGGTGGGGAGGGTCCCCACATAGGGGAGCCGGTGTGGGTGTCAGAGCTCAGTCAGGGTGAGTAGGGCAGCCACCCGGTGGATGGGCCCAGCGTGGGAAATCGGAGACAGAGCTGGATGGGGAGGGGGCCAGACTGGAAGAGGGGCCTGGGAGCCCCAGGCAGAGTCAGGAGAGGGTCTTAATGGAGGGAGGGGGTGACCCTGCCTGGGGAATCAGCCGACAGGAGGTGGTTCAGAGGGAGGAGGGGCGGCCCAGATCGCCACCACTCAAGACTCCTTTTCCACCTGCCCGGGGCCTTTCTAAAACCAGGGAGGGACCTGGAGCCCTTCCCAACTCAGCTGAAGTCATCAAACATGCACTGAGCACCAGCGACGTGCTGGGCAGCCCTCGGGGAGCTGGAGAGAAAGTCGTGACGGAGTCCAACAGCCCAGTGGGGAGGACAGCCTGGGTTCTGCCATTACAGGACGGGCTGATGGGAGCACCCAGGGGCAGGGGGGCGGTGTGACCTCTCAGAGGGCGTCAGGAACTGTTGTGAGAAGATGCAAGCTGAATGGTGAAGGAAGATGATTTTGCCGAGTGGGGCTGGATGGGGCAGCAATGACTCTGGAATCACCCCCTACCCATCCTTACCTGCCTACGTTCAACCCATTCCCAAAGGCCAGTGCCACCAAGAACCTCACATGAGGCCTTTCCATCCCGGGACTCCAAAGAATACACCCTAGACACCGCACCCCCTCCCCCGTGGCTTCCGGGGCCACCTCACTTTGGTCCAGACCCCATTTCACCTGGGGGCTCGCCTCCATAGGAAGGTTTCTCCTGCCTCTTTCCTTTCTGAGATTCGGCATCTCTCATCATGGACACATTCCGCTTCTTTGGTTAAGATGTGGCAAAGGCGTTCCCGTGCCCCACCTCCCTGAGGTCACCAGCAGGGGGCGCCGCAGCCCAGCCCACAGGCTGTGTTATCGGAGGCCCGGCGGTGTAGCGGAGGAACGAGGGAGAAGGTCTGGGTGCCGGAGCGAGCACCACCGGAGTGCGGTGCGGCAGAAAAGCTGCCGGAGCAACCAGGACCACCTGGTCGGAGGCGACACGCCCGCGCCCCGCGGCCGGGAGGCGGGAAAGGGAGTGGCAGTGGGTTCTGCCTAGTCATCGCCTGCGAAGACTCGCGTCACCTCTGATGTCAGGGCTTCCAAGGGTTTCGTTCCAGTTCCGGGCTCCAGGAAAGGGCGTCGCGGGGCGCAGAGGTTACACAACTGTCCCCGAGGTCGAGTCGGAAGGGACAGACAGGGCAGGGATTCGAACCCATGTCAGTGGGCGCCTGCCTGGCAGCACGATCTGCAGGTGGCCCGGATCTTACATAAGCATCTTCCCCAAACCCACCGCACAGACGGGCCGGCCTTGGCCTGACTTCCTCCTTTCTCCTCTCTCAAAGGGTCTTTCACGCTAAGCTCTCCTTGGAAGCTTTATAATTTATATATATATAAAGCCTCCTGAAACCACAAATGTTTTTAAATGAATTCAGGTCCCAAATTCCTGGAGTAGGGTGGGGAGGCGGAAGATGACCGAAAGTCTTTCAGTGTGAAAGTTAGAGGTAAAGGGCGCAGGAGCCCTCTCCCACCTCCTGAGGGCGCGCTGGCGGGGACACAAGAGCCCTCTGGCATCTGGGGAAGTGTCTCCTTTTGAAAACGCACGGGTCCTTGTGCTCTGAGTGCTTTGAGTCCCCGTCTATTAAGAGAAATATCCTTTTGAGGTTGGACATATTCAAATCCAGATGTTGTCCTCCCGGAACAAAAAGCGCCCTCCAAACTCTATGAAGAAAGAGGTTCTCATCCTTTGAAGGAATAACATCTCTTGATAAGCAGAATTTTTTTTCCCTCAGCCAAGAACCTGCTGCTCTGAATTTGTTAAAACCGGTTTAATAGCCTGTCCCTGTTCCATTTCTGACGCCAGGATGATAGCAATAAGGTGGAATGTCATCCACTGATGGATGCAGTAGATGGAGTATGGCTTCACCAAGGGGAGGCTGGATTTTTAAAATATACGTGGTTTATTTAGAAATATTTTTTTTTTTTTGTCTTTTTTTGCCTTTACGTAGAGCCGCACCCGTGGCATATGGAGGTTCCCAGGCTAGGGGTCTAATAGGAGCTGTAGCTTCCGGCCTTTGCCACAGCCACAGCAACACGGGATCCGAGCCAAGTCTGCAACCTACACCATAGCTCATGGCAACACCGGATCCTTAACCCACTGAGCAAGGCCAGGGATCGAACCCGCAACCTCATGGTTCCTAGTCGGATTCGTTAACCACTGAGCCACAAAGGGAACTCCTAGAAAGATTTCTTTAAATTCAAGACATACATTCTTTTTTTTTTTTTTTTTGTCTTTTTGCCTTTTCTAGGGCCACACCCGCGGCATATGGAGGTTCCCAGGCTAGGGGTCTAATCAGAGCTGTAGCCGCCAGCCTACGCCACAGCCACAGAAACACCAGATCTGAGCCGCATCTGCGACCTACACCACTGCTCACGGTAACACCGGATCCTTAACCCACTGAGCAAGGCCAGGGATCTAACCCGCAACCTCATGGTTCCTAGTTGGATTCGTTTCCACTGAGCCACAACGGGAACTCCAAATTTCTGTATTTTAATCAATTAATAAGTATTTTGTGTTAATTTTTTTAAGGGAAGTGCTAGAGACTGAGTACTTGTCAAATGGTGATGCAGTTACTCAGTCCTTTTATCAATTGGCTGAACACTGGCAGCCCCTGGTGTAGCTTTGCCTATGAAACAATTTTAAATTATGCTTATTACAATAGCAAATTTCTAGCTTATACCCATCACAGATCACTGGCTAAAGACCCAAATTCTAAAAAGAAAAAAAAAATCTGATGCTGAAATATAAGTTAATAGGGAAAAAACAGTCATGAAAATAGTCCTCCCATCTACACACTGCTTATATCTGATCACAGTTCTCACACATTATTTGATAAACATTGTTGGGAATCACCAAGTATCCACCAGGATAAC
This sequence comes from Catagonus wagneri, assembly GCA_004024745.2. NCBI lineage: Eukaryota > Metazoa > Chordata > Mammalia > Artiodactyla > Tayassuidae > Catagonus > Catagonus wagneri. The sequence continues at coordinate 2,014,167 of PVHT020000046.1, read as the reverse complement.
TAAATTGGATCCTTACCTTACATCTGTTCCAAAATTAATTCCAACAGATTAAAAGATATATTAAATATTAAATATACAATATACAATATTTATATAAATATTGTATGTACAATAAACCATAAATATGTTAGAAAATAATGGGCAAATCTGTGTCATAATCTTAGGCTGGAGAAGGCCTAAATATTACATAAACATTGAACATATAATATTTATATAAATATTATATGAATATTATATATACTATATTCATATATATTATATATATATATATATAATAAACCATACATGTGTTAGAAAAAAATGGGCAAATCTGTGTCATAATCTTAGGCTGGAGAAGGCCTTCTTACGTATCACAGAAAACCCCCAAACCATAAAAGAAAATTATCTGTTTCTCTACATAAAATTGAAAAAATTTTCTTGGGTAAAGGAAAAAGAAAAGAGGAGCTCCCTTGTGGTCCAGTTGGTTAGGGATCTGGTGTTGTCACTGCAGCAGCTTGGGTTGCTGCTATGGCGCGGGTTCGATCCCTGGCCTGGGAATTTTCACTTGCGACAGGTATGGCAAAAAATTAAAAAATTAAAAAGATGAGAAACAACCTAAATGTCTCTCAGCCACAAACTACCTAACTAAATTATGGTACATCCTTACAATGGAATATTTTCCAGCTGAACATTTTTTAGTAATGAGGCAGTATAAAATATACTGATTGGAATTATTTCAAAGGTCTATTATGAAATGAGACAAGCAAGGCTCAGCTGGCTGTATAGAGGGCCTCATTTGTATAAAAATAAAGAGACACAAAGCAGGATATCTGTGAACAAACATTTGCTTGTAGCTGCATAGATTCTATCTGGAAAGATACATAAGAAACTGCTAACTTCAGTTCCTGGAAAACAAAACCATTTGAAGATCCATGGAAAGGAGAGTTGGTTGCTACTCTAAACACACCTGTACTTTTTGAACCTTTTACATTGTTTATGTATCACCTGTTCAAAAAAAAAAATCTATGTAGAACATCAAGATGCCTCTAGTACTTCAAAAACCAACAGTAAAAAGAGAAAATACAGCCATTTTAGCTTTTCATCTTTTGGAAATAACAGCTATTCATACCTGGTATGGGTTATTTGAGGAAATGATATCTTTTATCTCTTTATTTAAAAACAAAGCACAACATGTGTTTTTAAAATAACCAATTAAATCACAAAAAATGAAGCACAGAATGCAAAAATTCTTATCTCCCATGTATTGAAAACAAATATATCTATTTCTTAACTCATATCATGCAGTTAAATTTTGATCTATAATGATAATTTCAGCATACATTCAATCCCCAAACCAAACCTAACAAGATATTTTCAATTCCTTTGTCTATAAATCTTCTTTATTCTAAAAGCGTTTGCAAGGTCTTTGATGGCAGTGAAAACAATCTGAATGTTGAGAAATACAGCCTGGGCTCACCATGTATGGCTATGCAAGCTGTAAACTATACAACTCCAGGGGCTGCTATTCAGATCATAAGCCAAATTGTGCAGTGCACTACCTGTGCTACTGGGCATATCAATCCTGTGGCTGCTGAAAATGTTGGACACTATGGAAGGCTTTTAGGCAGTGGAGGGTAGGTGTCAGAACTGGGGTCACACAGATTGTGAGGCCAGAATTTCATGCACCCTATCTCCAGACTGGCCTCCCTTCTGGAGGCTCTGAAAACAGAAATAGCCTAAGTTTTCTCCGAGACTTATAGCCTTGGTTTTCCTAAGGTTGGGGGCAAGGGACCATCTGCCAGGGCCTACAATCACCTCCTTGGCCTGTACAACTCAAAGTCCTCTTTAATCACTTCGTAGCTGAGAAGGAAGGCCAGAAGAAAGGCCTCCACTGTACCCCCTCATCTTTACTCCTACCCTAATGGAGGCAGAGGCAGCTCACACAAGGGTAAAGGTGGTGTGGAGGAACCTTAAGTGACATTCCGGACATTTGGCCTCTGGACCCTGCTCTACCACCACCTTTCCATGTGATCTCGGCAAATCTTTAAGCCTCTCTGGGCTTTTCCATCCCTATTTGCAAAATGAAAAGAATTATTACCCGTCTTTCTCTGCCTCTTGGAAAAGCAGACGAGAGAGAAAAACACAAAGTGAGGATTTCACAAGGAATGCACAGAAATTTCAGCATGCTAACGATCACCATTAAACTTCAAGAATTAGGGCCTGGGGGAGTTCCCATTGCGGCTCAGTAGTAAAGAACCTAATATCCATGAGGATGCAGGTTCAATCCCTGGCCTCACTCAGTGTTAACCCAGGATCCGGCATTGCTGTGAGCTGTGGTGTAGGTTGCAGACGTGGCTCAGATCCTGCGTTGCTGTGGCTGTGGTGTACGCCGGCAGCTACAGTTCTGATTCAACTCCTAGCCTGAGAATCTCCATATGCCGCACATGCAGTCCTATTTTAAAAAACAAAAAAAAGTGACCCGAGAGTCAGGAGGCTCTATCGAGCAGCTATAAAACCCCAAGAAAATCTCAAGACTGTTCTGGGCCTTCATTTCACCATGTGCCAAACGGCAAAGCTTGAATTAAATCGGCAGTTTGCTGACCTTTTCACCACGAAGAGTCTATTTTATTATTTCCAAACCATCCCCACAGACCTCATATTTTGTAAGATTTTATCCCCTAAGCTGTATTTATGTAATTATTACATATTTAATAACTATTAAGTAATTATCATTACCGTTATAAAGGTATTTTTGGTTATGAGTGACAGAATTTATAGGCTTACATAGGCAAAAAGTCTAGAACTAGTAATAGCTTCAGGCAAGGCTTGATCCAGGAGCTGTTATCAAGGACCAATGTGCTCCCAGTCTCTTGGCTCTGCCTCCTCTTATGTGTCACAGGATGGCTTCCAGAAGCTCTTGGTACTACTTGCTTTTCTCATTTGAGGTTAGCAAGAAACAGAGTCCTTGCTGCCTGGTGAACACAAAGAAAAGACAGAGTTGAGACTCATTTACCCGGTTTGCCTTATTTGGGTCATGTGCCTTTTCCTGACCAATTACCATCCCCTGAAGGAAGAGATACGCTGATGGGCTTAAGCCAATTAGGCCCCATTGTTGGAATGGGATCAAATCTGACCGGATCACATGGCTGGGAAATTCCCAGCAGTATTAGGAAGGGAGAATCAGAATCGAAGGGTGCCGGAAAGACAAGCAGGTTTCCGGCTGCATGTTTATCAACCAGTGATATCTCAAACAGCCCATCCGAACTTCTGACCAGCATGTGAGAGTTGCACATTAGTGACCTCCAGGATCTTGTGAGCTGGTCTTTATGACAACCCCATCTGTGGTTGGCCACACGAGCTGACGTCAGCCAGCTGTGGTTAGACTTGGCCTAGATGCCAGATCATCTATGAAGCTTCCAGTTCTCTTCTCCCACCCAGACTTCAGCGATGGCTCAGCTGAAGACCCAAGGGAACCTTGAACTCCCCAGTCCCCAGGCTTATGCCTGCCCTTTTCAGATACCAGGGGGCATCCCTGAGCTGGACGTGATAAAGATGATGCAACAGAGATGTCCATAGCAAAGCATACCCAGAACCACCCGGGCTGCCTCGTTCCCTGACTCATTGCAGATTTACCAAATCTGTGCCAGGGCCTGTCCCAGAGACCTGTCTTCAAGGAGCCACAGTGAGGTAGAGAAACTGTTACGGTTCAGTGTGTAACAGAGGGGGGCAGCAAGGGACAGGGGCAGGCCCCTCCCCATGCCATGCTAGAGAGCACGAATGTCCACCCTAGCATCCTCAGCAGCAGGGCCACTTCAGCCCAGCCCATGCTCTCCTGGCCAGAGGGAAGGCCAGGGGCCTCTCTGACAGCTTCAAGGTATCATCAAAGTTGTGCTCCCCAGTACAGACTGGGGAGTGTTCAACCCCAGGACTGGGGACCCAAGCTTCTGCCTACTGTCAGGGCCTTGCAGAATTCTCTCTGGCTGCTTCACCGCCGTGGCTTTGGGGCTAGGGAGGAGGTGTGGGGGGGTGTCAAGCCAACTCAGCCTTTTGCCTGCTTTCAGACCCCGCCTCTTTCCAGATCTTCAAAGCCAGGTGGGATTCACTGGTTAGGTGAGCACATAGCGAGGCCCAAGGGAGAATTTCCCCAGCAACCTCTCTCCATCAGACACTTGAGATTCTAGCGCTCCTTTGAATAAGACATTGCCCTGGTCAGGATTTCAAGTTAGTCACTGGTACTTCTGAGCACCTGTAAGGGTCAGAGCCCCACATCTCCAGCAAATGGAACCCGGGATGCCAGAGATGGAAAGAGCCTGCCTGCAAGTTCCCATTGTGGCTCAGCGGTAAAGAACCCAACTAGTATCCATGAGGATGTGGGTTCGATCCCTGGCCTTGCTCAGTGAGTTAAAGGATCTGGCATTGCCGTGAGCTGTGATGTAGATGGCAGATTCAGCTTGGATCTGGCGTTGCTGCGGCTGTGGCGTAGGCCGGCAGCTGCAGGTCTGATTCGACCCCTAGCCTGGAAACTTCCATGTGCCGCAAGCGTGGCCCTAAAAAGACAAAAGAAAAAGAAAAAAAGAAAGCCTGGCTTGTCCCATTCTCAGCTTTGCCTAAATCAACTTGCAGCGTGGCCAGAGGCAAGTCCCTTTCTGGCTTTGTCTCCCCATCTATGAAACAAAGGTTCTGGGCTAATCGGTCTCTAGGGGGGCTTTCCAGGTCTAATAGTCCAGAATGTGAGCGTTCAAGGTACAGAATAGAGGGAGCAGGGGTGTCTGAACTGGGTGGAAAGGGGAGGCAGGGAAGCCATTGACCAGGGCATCATATACCTATAGGTCCTAAGTTTAGACTTTGGATGATATCTCTAAATGGTTATACTCAGTCACAGGATATGTTTATATATGCACACATTTATATCTACATATATATATATACAGATATATTTATATACATATTTATATACATATATATGCACACCAATAGAAATGAACAAAGGCCTTCTTACAAAAACATGCCACCTACAGGGTTCATGAAGTCATATATATATACATATATATATATATTGCACGTGCAGCATATGGAAGTTCCCAGGCTAGAGGTGGAATTGGAGCTGCAGCTGCGGACCTACGCTACAGCCACAGCAACACCAGATCCTTAACCCACCGAGTGAGGCCAGGGACTGAATCCACATCCTCATGGATACTAGTTGGATCCGTTTCTACTGAGCCACAACGGGAACTCCCAAGTCATATATATTTTTAATAAACTTTTTAATTTTGGAGTTAATTTTCAGTTTACAAAAGAATTGCAAAGATAAGACAGAGAGTTCCCACATAACCTTCCCCCATTTCAGTTCCCCTAAGGTTATCATCTCACACCACTGGTGTACATTTGTCAAAACAAAAAACAACAATAACAACAACAACAACAAAAAACAGGAGTTCTTGTTGTGGCTCAGCAGTTAGTGAACCCAACTGGCATCCATGAGGTTGCGGGTTCCATCCCTGGCCTCTCTCAGTGGGTCAACGATCCAGAGTTGCCGTGAGCTGTGGTGGAGGTCGCAGATGCAGCTCGGATCCCACGTTGCTGTGGCTGTGGCATAGGCCAGCAGCTTCAGCTCCGATTGGACCCCTAGCCTGGGAACCTCCATATGCCGCGGGGGTGGCCCTAAAAAAGACAAAAAGACCAAAAAAAACCCAAAAAACAAAAAACCTACCAGCATGGGCACATCTCTGTTAACTAAAATCTCTACCTTATTTGGGTTCCACCAGCTGTCCCACTAACGCTCCTGCTGTTCCAAGATCTGACCAGGGACCCTGTGGCATTTACTGGGCATCACCTTGTGTCCTCTGGTCTGTGCCTGTTTCTGTCTTTCCATGCTTTTTTTTTCTGTCTTTCCATGCTCTTTCAGTTCTGAAGAGTCCTGATCAAGCACTTTGTTGCATGTCCTTCAGTTGGGGGTCGTCTGAGGTTTTCTGTGGAGTTACGAGGCTGGGGGTCTCTTCTATACCACAGGAGTGTCCTCATCACAGACTGTAGGGAACACACGACAGCCCCTTGACTTCCCGCAGGTGAAGTTAACCTTGATCACTTGGTCAGGGAGGCGTCTGCCAGGCTTCTCCGCTGTTCGGATACTACTGCTCCGCTTCCCTGGTCGGTTACTTAGAAGCAAGTCACTGAGTCCAGTGTACATTCAAAGGCAGGGGAGGGGATCAGTAACCTGAAGGAGGGAGAAACTGCATGTTATTTAGACTTGTCTCTCCTTCCCCAGCAGGTTATTTATTCAATAATTTATTTCAGACTTCCCATCTTGGCTCAACAGAAATGAAGCTGACTAGGATCCTTGAGGATGCGGGTTCGATCCCTGGCCTCATTCAGTTGGGATCTGCTGTTGCCGTGAGCTGTGGTGTAGGTGGCAGACATGGCTCGGGTCCCGGGTTGCTGTGACTGTGGTATAGGCCGGCAGCTAGAGCTCCAATTAGATCCCTAGCCTGGGAATCTCTGTATGCTTCGGATGTGGCCCTGAAAAAAGCTCCCCCCCCCAAATTTATTTCTACCAGTACGGACTCAGGGATATGGATTTTATATTTTGGGTTATATCTAATACTCCATTATCTATTTTACTGTTTTGACGTTTGCATCTTTGGCCATTGGGAGCTCAGGTCGCTGCTGTGGTGCAGGTTCAGTCCCCAGCTGGGAGTGCAGCCAAAAAAAGAGGGAGTTCCCCGTGTGGCACAACAGGATTTGCTCCCTGGCCCAGGAACACCATATGCCACAGGGCAGCCAAAAAAGAAAAAAATTTTTTTAAAAGAGAGAGGGGGCAAGTTCCCATCGTGGCTCAATGGTTAACAAACCCAACTAGTAACCATGAGGACTCGGGTTTGATCCCTGGCCTTGCTCAGTGGGTTAAGGATCTGGTGTTGCCATTAGGCCGGGAGCTTCAGCTCCAATTCAACCCCTAGCCTGGGAACCTCCCTATGACGTGGGAGCAGCCCTAAAAAGACAAAAGACAAAAAAAAATAAAAAGGAGAGACACTCCAAGCTCACTTTTTTTTTCCCTGTCCCAGCCCTAAAACCAGCCACTTCTCTGAGGAAATAATATATTTTTCAAGTAACTCTTCCAATTGGAGTTCCCATCGTGGCTCAGTGGTTAACGAATCTGCCTAGGAACCATGAGGTTGTGCGTTCGACCCATGGCCTCGCTCAGTGGGTTAAGGATCCAGCATTGCCATGAGCTGTGGCGTAGGTTGCAGACGCGGCTCAGATCCCACGTTGCTGCAGCTGTGGCACAGGCCGGCAGCTGTAGTTCCGATTAGACCCCTAGCCTGGGAACCTTCATATGCCACAGGTGAGGCCCTAAAATGACAAAAAAAAAAGAGTTAACTCTGGGAGTTCTCTGATGGCCTAGTGGGTTGAGGCCTCTGTGTTCTCACCGCTGTGGCTCTGGTTGCTGCTGTGGGGCATAGGTTTAATCCCTGGCCCAGGAATTCCCACATCCTGCCTGTGTGGCAAAAAAGAAAAAAAAATACGAAAAAATAGAGAGAACCTGAAATAAATATTGCAACTCTCATTTAAAAGGAAAGATAACTTATTCAATTTTTTTTTCTTTTTTTTTCAGCCACATCCACAGCATATGGAAGTTCCCCAGCCAGGGAGAAAATCCAAGCTGCAGATGGGACCTGAGCCACAGCTGGGGCAACACTGGATCCTTAACCCACTGCACCAGGCTGGGGATTGAATCTGCACCACCACAGAGACAACACTGGATCCTTGACCTGCTGCACCACAGCAGAAATTCAGTTAAGTTTTAAAACACATTTCAATTTTTTTTTTGGCTGCATCTGTGGCACGTGGAAGTTCCCAGGCCAGGGACTGAACCCGAGCCACAGCAGCGACCCAAGCCACTGCAGTGGCAATGCTGGACACTTAACTTGTTGTGTCACCAGGGAACTCACACACTTCAATTTTTGTAGCTCTACTGTGACAAGTCTTTTTAAAATATACTAGAAGCTGGAGTTCCCTGGTGGCCTAGCATTTAAGGACCCGGTGTTGTCATCGCTGTGACACAGGTTTGATCCTTGGCCCAAATGTATGCCACGGGCTCAGCAAATAAAATAAAATCACAGAACAGAATAGACTAAAATAAAATAAAGTAAAATAAAATCACAGAACAGAATAGACTAAAGTAAAATAAAATCACAGAACAGAAAAGACTAAAATAAAATAAAATATAAAACATACTAGGAGCCTCAAAACATGGAAGGCATCTGGCCCTTTCTCCATTTCCAAGAGAACTTATGGAACTGAACCTCTGCAAAACCACTCTGCTAAGGCTTGAGGGCAGTCTGCCACCCTTCCTACAGAGGTGACCTAGCTCCTGTGTGCTCCCGTCTGAGCCTCCCAGTGGAGTTACGAAAGGTCAAGGTAATTCCTGGGGTCTTTCCCTCTCCAACCTCTCCCCACCGCCCACCTAGTGGGTGACCGTTCCTGGAACTCTGCAGACACCACCCAGGCTAGCCAGGTGCAGGCAGATGGCAGCAGAGCAGGAAGGCTCCAGGAAGGAAGCTGGCAAGCCGAGCCACTGGGACAGGCATGCAAGAGGTAGAGGAAGGGGTGTGGGCTCAGCACATTTGATCCAGAGGTCTCCTGGGGACTGGGGCCGAGATGTGCAAAATCCAGCGGTAAGTGGAGGAGGGTTTCCCCAGAGCAGCCCTGTGTTCTGCAGAAGACAGTCAGCTTCTCGGGAAAGAGCTGCCTTTATGAGCCGGAAGAGAGCGAGACTGCAGCTCACTCTGGGAGGACACACAGCTGCATGACTCATCACCCAGCCCTGCTGGCTCCCACTGGCACAGTGCTGGACAGCACGGGGCCAGGGATTACAGGCGGAGTCCCAGCCCGGCCCTGGCCCCCGGAGGCGGTCCAAGGAAGCAATCACAATCCAGCACGTAGGGACACAGGCAGGGTGCTTGCTGTGCGAGCACTAAGAAGGAAGCAACTCAGCACCGAAGGAGTCTGGGCAGGCCTCACAAAGGAGGTGACATCATCAAAAAGGGGAATAGAATTGGCCAGGCAGCAGGAGGGAGGGAAGGAGGGGAGGGCACTCCTGGGTGGAGGAGGAGAGATGCAAAGGCACGGAAGTGTCTGCAAGGTGTTGACACAGTGCCTGCCGCCCAGTGGGTCCTCCACAAATGCGAGGCATTATCGCTGTGGTTAACTATCATATTACAATGATTAATCTGAACTCATCTAATATTCTTACTATCTTAAAGGCAGTTACTACAAGGAACAAATGTCTAAATATACAGCACTTTTCACTGAACTTTTCTCAACTATAAAAGTGGCTACTGTGAAGGTTAAGGGTACGGGCATGCACAGTGCTCAGCAGGAGTTGTGGGGAGCCGGTGAGGAGCCCAGCACTAGATGTGACCTGGGGGAGGGGAGCTAGTTTTCTCTCTCTCCTGGAGGCCACCCCCTGGGGCTGCTGTGCCTGGGGGGCACAGAAGAGGAGATACTTTGGGGTCTTTAAAGATGACCAGGAAACAAAGCAGGAAGTTGGCTAGGTGGGGTCACCGGTGATTTCGAAAGTGACGAAAGTGTCACCTGGTGCCATGCAACTGGAGCTCTTGATGCTGCTTGCAAGTCTTTCCAGCTGGGACAAGGCAAGTTGTATCTGCCTTTCTATCCCGGCAAGGTCCTTATTTCAGAAAAAAAAAAAAAAAAGTACCTGGCACTGGGTGGGGCCCCACCTCTGTGCACCTGTTCCGGTCATGGTTACCTGTTGAGCCTTCCTGTGTCAATGCGAAAGGTGCCTGCTTGCGTGTACCTGTCTTTACAACCATGGCTCTGCCTCCAGTGGTGTGTGAACCAACCTTTGTGTACTTGATTCACTCGACGCAGCTCGGAACGTACCTTCGGCATACTTAAGTCTGAACATACGCGGCTATACCTGTGCTTGTACTGCCGTACTTTCGGTCAGCCGGCGCCAGACTCGGAGCGCTTACCTGGTTCAGCCTGGGCTTACCTTATGCCTGCGGGCCGTATGCTCCTGCCCTGCAGATCGCGCCGCGCCAGGGGCGCCTCAAGGCTCAGGTAAGGGGCTGCCAACGGCGGCCGCTGACCACATTCCCGGCCCGGCCGGGCGCGCTCCGACTGCGGGGGCGGGGCCGGAGGCCGGGGCGGGGCGGCGCGGGGGGCGGAGCAGGAAGGGGCGGTGGCCACTCCGCCCCCTGCCGCTCAGGCCGGCTCTCGCCTACCCTGCCTAGCTTCCGCGTCACTGTCCCGAAAGCCACCTGCCCGCCCACCCGACCAGTATAAAGGCGCCGCCGGCCTAGCCCCCGGGACTCGGCCCCATGGAGACGCCGCCCGCCGCAGCTGGCGCACGGTGGGGTGAGGCGCGGGCGCGCGCGGCGGGGGCGCGGACATCGGGGGCGGGCGGAGGAGGAGGGGGTGGGGTGGGTGCCGGCTGGGACTGACCGGAGCGGGAGGGATGTGGGGCCGGTCCCCTCTGGCCTCGCCGGTCCTCGGTTCCCCTTCCAACTTCGCCCAAGTTGGGGGATCCAGGGAGTAGGAAGACCGAAGTCTGGAGGGGGAGCCGAGCGAGAGGCTCTGGGCCGGGACAGCCTCCGCGTCACCGAGCCCGGAGGCCAACCAGAGTTTCCCAGCAACTTTTCTCGCCGGTAGTGGGTCGGCCCGGAAACTTCCCCCTCCCCCGGCCCGGGAGTCCGGCCACTGGCCCTGAACCTCCTGGGCCTGGGCTCCAAGCACGCGGCAGACAGGCTGGAGGAGACGATGGTTTCGACGGGGAAGCCCCCGCCCCCCCTCCAGCGCACTTCCAACCCGGCGGGTTTCCATCTGAGAGCCCCGCCCCAAATCTGTGGGGGTGCGGCGAGGTCCTCGAAGGCCACCCGCAACTTCTGAGTCCCCTGGGTTGTCAAGGGGGTGGAGGGCTGGTGGTAGAGTGGGAGGAGTTATCAGACTGCCTAAGTTCAACTCCTTGCCCCACCCCTCTAACAGCTGGATGACCTTGAGCAAGTTCTTAATGTCTGTGGCTGTTTCATCCTTTATATAATGGGACTTGATGATCCCTCTCTGGGAGGAGTTTTGCAAGGATAACAGAGGTAACACCCCAAAATGGCTTTGCATACTGACCCCCCCCCCCCATCGTGGCCTCATCCTCTTGGATGGGGTGGGAGGGGGAGAGAACCATTCCCCATCCCTAATTTTTGTGCTTGTCCTCCAGGTCCTGTGACAAGTGCCTTTCACCAGTCTGAGCTGTGAGTGGCCCGTGGAAAGAGGCCTACCCGGACCCACCATGAGTCTGTGGGAACTTGAAGACCAGAAAAGCCTCCGAGAGACCCCAAGGCCGGCCCAGGAGCTCACTGCCGAGGAGGTGATGATGACCACAGAGATACAGATGAAGGTTGACTTCTTCCGGAAGCTGGGCTACTCCTCTGCCGAGATCCACAGTGTCCTGCAGAAGCTGGGGGTCCAGGCAGACACCAACACAGTGCTGGGCGAGCTGGTGAAGCATGGGTCAGCGGCCGAGCGGGAGTGCCCGGTGTCACTGGACCCCTGCCCTCAGCTGCCTCTGGTCCCCCGTGGTGGGGGCACCCCCAAGGCTCCCACCGTGGAACCCTCACCCTCTGAGGAGGACAAGGAGGGCGGTGACCTGAGGCCCGTGGTCATCGATGGGAGCAACGTGGCCATGAGGTACATGTCACTTCTGTGGCCACGACTGTGGCCGGGAATGGTGGCCCTGTGTCTCTGCACCTCTGGTAGAGAGGACATCAGGAAGGAGTCTGACCCCTTCTCACAGACCAGTCTGGAGGCAGGGAAAGCGCTTTATGGAGGCCCTGCTGTGTGCCAGGAGGCTCCCTTAGTCCTCGTGGCTTCTTGGGAGTGGGTTTCAGGATGTTTTAGGGGGCTTAAAGAGTTGCTCAAGGTCACGCTACTGTTAAGTGCCACCAGAGCAAGGATTTGAAAGCAAGTCTATTTCTCCAGAGCAGCCTTGTGCTCTTTATGAGGGCCAGCACTTGGTCTCCGTTCCTCTCCTGTGACATGGTGAAGGGATCAGGCCGTGGGCTCCAGCCTACTCCTCCAGGAGGCTCCTTTCCTCCTCCCAAGATGGGCTAACCCGCCCCTCAGGCAGGGGCTGTGAGCGCTGAACGCACGAAACCCGGAGAGAAGTCAGGGCTCATTAATCGGTAGTAGTGGTCGTTACTGTTACTGCTCTTTAGGGAGGGTCTGGGACTTCTGAGTCCTTGTTGTCCCAGACCTGGGCTCCTAAGGAAGCCGCCCCGCTACTGAGGGCTTTGTAGCTGCGACCGAGAGTAACCTCCAGGACCTGGCTCTACATCAGGGGTGTGGGCGGCTGGCCTGATGCTTTGGCTTCAGGGGAGCTGTGACTTAGCTCCCCTCTGCTTCAGCTAGAGCCACTTGGGCTGGACTGGGCTGGGAAGGGGGCTCCCTGGTGGCCAAAGCCAGGACTCAGCTCCGGGAACCACCCCCCCTGTCTCCCCAGTGAGGCTCTCGCAGGGAAGCGGGCGCAGGGCTGCCGCTGGCCCTGGGAAGCCTAGACCTTCCCATCCAGGCCCTGCCCTCTGGCCCTGCTTTCTCCCAGTCCCTTCAAGGCAGGCTGGTGAGTCAGGATTAGGTGGATGGTTCACAAAGTGGATGTGTTCAGGAAGACCCCAGACTTGGGTGTGGAGTGAGTAGGGCTTCTTCCTCGGCTTCCCCGAGGGGTCCCGGGTGGGCCGCCCGAGCCTGCTCTGTGCCTTTGCCCCCTGCCGCCCCTCCCACTCCTGGCCTCCCTGGGGCAAGTCACCTGGCTGGCTGGTCCTGGCCCAGCTCAGCAAGTGTGCAGGTGGCCCTATTCCGGCCACCTTGGCTGTCAGTCTTCCCATCTCTGAAATGGGCTGGGCCTAGGTGGAAACTGAGGAAAGCTGGCTCCCGCAGGCCAGCAGTAACTAGTCACAACGTGTGCTTTAATAAGAGTTAGGGGACCCTTCTCAGGCTCCGGCAGCCTTTGGCTGGGTAAGGAGCTGGGATACGTGCGAGATCCCTTCCTCTGGGGGAAGGGCCCGGAGCGCTGAGCCCCAGCGGCAGCCATGTGCTGCGTGTGTTTGTATCCTGGTAGAAGGAGGAGGGGCCTGGGTGGGAGGAGGGGCAGGTGGCGGAGGGGGTGGCCAGAGGCTGAGCCGCAGGGGTTTTCTGAGCTGGGGCAGTAGCAGGAGGGGAATTCCAGCCCCAAACTTCCTGTCCCAGCTGCGGCTAGGTTGCTGCCCTCCTGCCCCCTCCCCCCTAGGGGCAGGCGGGCCAGCCCCTACCATATGCAAATCGTGGGGAAATTCACCTCTGTTTCCTTCTAAGGGAATTTTTCCCCAGCCACTGGGCCCAGCCCAGGCAGATCTTTTCACCTGGGTAGCCCAGCTCAGCCCTTGCTCTCTGCCCTCGGGTGGGAGCCACCGAGCTAGAGTCTCCTGCTTGATAGCGCGTCTTACTAGTGTCATTAGCCAGGCCGGGGCCCTGACCTTCTGGGCAGACGGGACTGCCGTGGCGGTGGGAGGATGTCTGGTTTCCCTGTGCCAGCGGGGCTTCCTCCGTGGCAGTGACAGGGACTCCGTAGGGGGACACAAACCCAGCTTGGATGGGCAACATCCGGGATTGGAACGTGTGTTCCACTTCTGCCGAGAGTAAGGCTTCTGACTACCTGACTAGGGAATATTCTGGGGGGCGAGGGCAGCTGAGAGTGGACTTGTCCCCAGCCAAGACTTCCGATGCCCAGAAGCAGTACACTGCCCCAGAAGTTGGTTCGGTCCCCAGGCTTGCAAATGCCAGCCTGAGATGGGGCCTCTGCAGGTTGGACACGTGTGAACCAAAGGAGGTGGACAGGTACATGTGCAGACTGCCTTCCTGAGGCAGGGATCCAGGCCAGAGGTGATCACAGCCCCGCTGTCCTGGGGAGACAGAGCCGGGGAAGCCCAGTGTCTCAAAGACACCAGGAACCTGACCCATCTTGCCGCCCGGCCAGGAAAGGCTTCTCAGAGGCAGTGGTCCCTCACCTGGGTCCTGATGGAGGAACAGGAGTTTGCCAGATGCATGATGGTCCCTGTTCCCAGCCTGCCCCACCCTCTGAACCCTTTGTTCAGACTCAAGTTCAGGAGCTTTTTCCCGTCCTCAATAAACATCCCTTCTGTTAGGGGTAGGAAGGCAAGCCATCCACCCCTGACACGGGTTCAAGTTCTGTCTCTTCCAGTAGCTAGGGCACCTTAGATGGGTCAGAGCCTTGTAAGGATGAAGCAAGGAGGTGTGCGATGTGCCTGGCCTCTAGTGGGAGCTCGGTACCTGCTAATCCCTGCTCTGGGTCCATTGTCAGGGTTGGCCCTTGTCTTTGTACTTTACCTGTCGTAAGTGCCCACAGTGGTTGTGAACACAGCCTCTGAGTTTGCATCTCTCTTCCACCGTTGCTGCTGCGTGGCGCTGGCAGCTGGTTGCCCTCTGTGGACCAGTTCCCTCACCTGAATAAAGGGGCACCGAGCGGGCCCTGAGTGATAGTACCCTCTTCAGAGGCTTGCTGACGATTCCGTATTAAGCATGTAGATCAGGGCCTGGCTCACAGCTTTCAGTAAATGTTAACTTTTTTTTTTATAGTTGTTTTACCAAGTTCTGTTAACTTCTGCTGTATAGCAGAGTGACCCAGTTAGACATAGATGTACATTCCTTTTATCACCTTGTCGTCTATCATGTTCCATCACGAGTGGTTGGATATAGTTCCCTGTGCTGTCTAGCAGGATCTCATTGGTTAACTTTTATTGTAAGAGGGCTGGCCTGGCGGCCTCACCTGGCGGGGCTGAGCGCTGTCTTGAGGCTGGACTTTGCCTCCCCTACGATTTACAGAGACCTTCAGCCTGGGGTCCCTGCCTCTCTCCCTGGATGGCCTCGGTGCACCCCCGCCCCACCAGCTGCCCTACCTCCCTTCTGCATTCTCTTGGGGCTCCAGCTATCACTCCCCCCCAAAAGCCACTCACAGGATGTGGTTGGCCTTGGAGTTGCCTCTTTTGCGTAACGTTTATTCTGTTTTATTTGCCAAATATGAGTCTGAGTTGTTCACTGAGGGGTTAGTGAGACACAGGGTCTCTTGGGGGAGGGAGCCCTGGCTCGGCCCCTTCCAGCCCCCTAGTCTGGTCCTCGAGCCCTGCCACGACACCCCATATTAATTACCCGGGAGCCCCGGCCCCTCCTTCCTCTCCCAGAAAGTCAGCTAAAACCTCCACTTGGTTGGATAGTCTCTGGCCTTAGGCAAACAGACATGTTCCCACGGACACCAGCCCTTCTTAAGGAGGCTGCGGACTGCAGGGCCCGTTTTCCAGACAGAAAAACGGAGCCAGAACAACCTCGGGGCTTGCTTTGGGATCCAGCCACGTTCAGATGGGGCGAGGTCAGAACACGGCCGGGGAGTGGGCAGGGGTGAGGGGGGTCCCAGCTCCCAGCTCTCCTGCCAGTAGAGTCCCCATCCCCCGTGTCTTCCAGAACATCTTTCTGCCTCAGGTCATGCCCTCCCCGGTGGGGTGGGGAGAAGACAGGCAGTGCTGGCGTTTTGGGGAACTGGCAGGCTCAGAAGGAGAAGCACTGTCCTCTCACTTTCAGACTGAAAGGCCCCGCGGCAGCCTCCCGCCCCATGCTGTTGAAGGTTGAATCGAGGCTCCTCTGTCCCCTCGCCCTCCTCAGCCTCGGCCCCAGCCCCTGCGGTTTGTGCAGGACTGAACTTTAATCCAACTTGAATCCGGAGCAATCTGGTTTCTCTTCCCCCCCCCCCCCCCCCCCCCCCGGCGAGGGAGGAGTGTTGACTCAGTCCATCTGGGCACAGCCGTGTCCCCATGGTCCCAGCGCCTTTCCCCCACCCCCAGGTGTGTTGTAAGCGGCCTGACCCTCCCCGATGCGGGGAGCGGGTGCTGCCAGATTCCTGGGCGGCTCCTCGTTGTGGGAGACACAACCTCAGGGAAAGTCCCAGGCTTGGCCATCCCTGGCTTTGTGGGAACCAGCAGGGGAATACAGGCTTGGGCCCCCAGCTGGTGGGGGGGGCATTGGCTGAGCTCAGCTGGCCTCGGGGACAGCAGGCTGACCCTGCCCTCCTCTCCTCCCAGCCACGGAAACAAGGAAGTCTTCTCCTGCCGGGGCATCCTCCTGGCAGTGAACTGGTTTCTGGACCGGGGCCACACAGACATCACGGTGTTTGTACCATCCTGGAGAAAGGAGCAGCCTCGGCCCGATGCGCCCATCACAGGTTAGTGCCCCCCCACCCCACCCCGGGAAGAGCCTGGTCTCACTGCCCCAGGAGCCCTGGTTCTTCTCCAGAGAGACACTTTGAATGTGAGCAACAGCTTCTAAGGCCTCGGGCAGGGACCAGCACTTCTTTTCCCCGCTGTTGCTGTCCTCGGTCCCCCTGCTCTGAGCAGCGGTCCTCGGAGGTCACCTAGGGCTGCCTCAGCCCCCGTGTACCAGGCACCTCCCTCACCGAACGGTGGCACGCTCTTGGCAGGTCCCCAGAGGCACAGGGGCAGCCATGGCACAGTGGCTGGGCCCGTGGGCTCTGGAATGCTAGCTCAGCCCCTGCTGACTCACCTCGCTCTGAGCCACGTGCTCCTCTGCTGGGACGCGGGGTGGGTACGGGCTGGATAACCTCACAGGGTTAGGGTGAGGATCGCAGGAGGCGGTAAAGTGCTCGAAGAGCGCCTGGCACATAGCAGGTGCTCAGCAGATGCTGGCCCTCGCCGTTACTGCTCTTGCACGAGCCCCCAACCTTTGGGAGGAAAATGCGAGTTTATTTCCCTAGAAATCTTGCGATCTGGGGGCAGGCTCCCTGGGGCCGCTGCTCTGGGAAAAACGGCCCCTTCTGGGTGGCCCTTCTGTCTGGCTCAGCAAGAGACAGAGCCTGGACACTCCTCTGGCCCCAGCTCCAGAGTGGGCTGGGCAAGCACCTTAGCCAAGCCCGCTGCAGGGGCGACCAGGTCTGGCATCCAGGAAGGAGAAGGAGGCGGCCCAGCTCTACTCGGGAGTCTGGGCTGAGCGGTACCTGCCGGCCTGTTCTCAGGGGTTCTTGTCTTCAGGCAGTGAAGCCTATGCACCAGGCCCAGCAAGGCCGGCCCTCCGCAGAGCTGCTTCCTGCCCTCGTGATTCTGTGCCTGGTCACCTGGGGGTCAGGGAGCTCTGCGGGCTGGCTCTGGGTCCAGGCTGGGCCCTGACCTGGGTCCCTGCCACCCCCAGACCAGCACATCCTGCGGGACCTGGAGAAGAAGAAGATCCTGGTGTTCACACCGTCGCGGCGCGTGGGCGGCAAGCGCGTGGTCTGCTACGACGACCGCTTCATCGTGAAGCTGGCCTTCGACTCCGACGGCATCATGGTCTCCAACGACACGTACCGGGACCTCCAGAGCGAGAGGCAGGAGTGGAAGCGCTTCATCGAGGAGCGGCTGCTCATGTACTCCTTCGTCAACGACAAGTACGCTCTGCCACAGTCCCGCCGCAACCGGAGGGGCCTCGGGAGGCCAGGGCGGGGGCAGCCCTGCTGGGGGGCCATGGCCTTGGCTCTAGGCAGCTCTGAGAGCGAGATGGACATGGCCCCGCAGAGGCGGGGTCGGGCGGGGGCATGGGGCTCTCTAATTTGCGGGCTGGAGCGGGAGTCGGGGGGCGACAGGATGAGGTCAGTGCTTCCAGGAGGGCCCCTCCAGTTCCTGCTCCGCAGCTCTGACCAGAGGCCAGTGGGTGTGGCCTTAGCTTCAGGTCTTCACCTCAGCCAGCTCCCAGCAGGACAGTCGCCCCAAAAGCGGCTGCGGCCCTGTGGACTGGGACCTCCACCACTCCGTCAGGACAGTGCCATCGGAGCCCTGCTGCTCAGACACCACTTTTTGGGGGTTTTTGTTGTTGTTGTTGTTTGGGGTTTTTTGGGGGGGGTCTTTTTTTGTGTCTCTTTAGGGCAGCACCCACGGCATATGGAGGTTCCCAGGCTAGGGGCCAGTCCGAGCTGTAGCCACTAGCTTACACCAGAGCCACAGTAACGCGGGATCCGAGCCGCATCTGTGACCTACACCGCAGATCATGGCAACGCCGGATCCTTAACCCACTGAGCAAGGTCAGGGATCAAACCCGCATCCTCATGGATACTAGTCGGGTTTGCTCACCGGCTGAGCCATGACAGGAACTCCTTTTTTGTTTTTTTAATGGCTGCACCTGCAGTATATGGAAGTTCCCAGGCTAGGAGCTGGATCGGAGCTACAGCTGCCAGTCTGCGCCACAGCCCCAGCAATGTGGGATCCAAGCGGCGTCTGCGACATACACCACAGCTCACGGCAAAGCCAGATCCTTAACCCACTGAGCGAGGCCAGGGATCGAAACCACACCCTCATGGATACTAGCCGGGTTCTTAACCCTTGAGCCACAGTGGGAACTCCTTGGACACTGGCTTTAGGAGCTGCCCTCCTGTTCGTCCTAGCAGGGCTTCCCGTCCAGCCCCCTCCTCGGCACTGGGATGTCTCCCTTCAGTCTCCCGCCTCTTCCGCAGGTTCATGCCCCCTGATGACCCCTTGGGCCGTCACGGGCCGAGCCTGGACAACTTCCTACGTAAGAAGCCACTCACGGCCGAGCACAGGAGGCAGCCGTGTCCCTATGGTAAGAGCCGCAGCTCCACCCCACAGAGCCCCCCGCCCTCATCTCCTTCCCCTCGCGCCTGAGGCGGCCTGTGGCCAAGTTCTTTCTCTCAGGGACCCCCACCCTCTCTGTCTCCCGCCCCTGCTGAGAGCCTCTCCGCCTTAGTTCTCTTCCTTCTCCCCTAGGGAGGAAATGCACGTATGGGATCAAGTGCCGATTTTTCCACCCTGAGCGGCCCAGCCGCCCCCAGCGCTCCGTGGCCGACGAGCTCCGCGCCAACGCCCTCCTCTCACCCCCCAGGCCCCCGAGCAAGGACAAGAGCGGCCGGCGGCCTTCACCTTCGCCTCAGCCCGGCTCTCTGCCAGCAGAGCATGAGCAGTGCAGCCTGGAGGGGAAGAAGCTGGGGGTCCAGGCCCCCCCGGGAGCTCAGCGGGAGGGGCCGACGCAGACCTTCGCCCAGGCAGGCAGGAGCCTCCCACCTAGTGGGGGCAGCGGGGGCAGCTTCGGGCCCTCGGACTGGTTCCGGCAGACCCCAGACTCCCTCCTGTACACCTCCCAGGATTGCCTGGACTCGGGCATCGGCTCCCTGGAGAGCCAGATGTCGGAACTGTGGGGGGTCCGAGGCGGCGGCCCCGGGGGTCCTTACACGGGCTACAGCCCCTACGGGGCCAAGCTCCCAGCCACTGCAGCCTTCTCTGCCTTTGGCCGGCCCGTGGGTGCCGGCCACTTCAGCGTGCCCGCGGACTTTTCGCCCACACCGGCCGCCTTTCCGCCTCGTGAGTACTGGTCGGAGCCATACCCGGTGCCCCCACGTGCCCCGGTCCTGCAGGAGCCCCGGGCGCCGGCCCCAGGGGGCGACAGGGGCCCCTGGGGCAGGGGAGGCGGCCTGGACAAGGAGCGAGCCAGCGTGTACACCAAGCTGTGTGGCGTCTTCCCCCCGCACCTGGTGGAGGCCGTGATGGAGCGCTTCCCGCAGCTCCTGGACCCCCAGCAGCTGGCCGCCGAGATCCTCTCCTACAAGTCACAGCAGCTCAGCGAGTAGCCAGCCCTCTGGCCTCTGCTGCTGGATGCGGGGAGGATGCGAGTAGGCAAGGGAACCCACAGACCAAAGATACTGTAGGATTGGTTCTGGCCCCTCGGCACCTTTAGCTGGCGGCCCGAGGGGGCAGAAGCGATCACCCTGTTGATGCACATTGTATCTGTAGTTTAAGGAGACGCTGCCAGTAACGGCTGTCAGTCCATGGCTGAGGCCCAAAACCCTCCTTTCTCTCGGAGGGCGGGGAGGGAGGCGTGGGGGTGCAGAGGCCTGGGCAGGGGGCCCTGTGCACGGCCCCGACCTCCGCCCCGTCCCCAGGATGCGGGCCTTGGCTAGCTCGTTGGGCACCATGTGCCCGCCCTCCGTGGGCCTGCCTCTAAGCTAATGAGGCCTCGTCCAGGCTCTCTCGGGCTGGAGGCTTCATGTTAGTAAGCAAGATTAAGCTTCTTAATACCCACTTTCCGTCCCACTCTGTTCACCGAGTCCATAGCCCCTGGGGGTGGGGCAGGGGGGAGGGGCGGTCAAGGGCACTCTGCCCCCACCCTCTCCTTCCCCCCTCTTCCCCCAGGGGAGATGCGTGTATGTGTGTGTACAGGTGTAAACGTTAAATATTTTACATGGAAAGCCCTTGCCTCACACGTCAATAAAGTACAATGTGAGCTCCTCTAAGAGGTGATGGTCTTTTGTGCTTGGGGATGGAGCCAGCCGGCCTCTGGGTGATGGAAGGTCAGCAGGTGGGCACCCCAGACCTGCCTCCACGCCGGCTCTCAGACCCTTCTCTAGAAGGAAGTTTTTCCGAATTCCAGCACGAGTGCCATGTCCCTTTGGGGCAGAGGATCCTTCCCCAGGCCTTGGGTCTGGCCTTGAAAGGCTGGGGCCATATGAGGGCAGGGTGTCAGGAAGTGGAAGCTTAGAGCTTTGAGTTCTGAGGCTGCGGCGTGGGGACGGGGTGGGGCAGGCTGTGTTCTCTGTCTACCCTGTGACCAGGAACCCCCTGGCTGAGGAGCCGGCTCCAGGGGAGCTCATGGATGGGTGTTGGGGGCTCAGCTCTGCCCCATCCTCCAGGGCCAGAGCAGAGTAGGGGGCACTGGGGTGGGACTGGCCCGGAAAGGTCCTGCCAGGGTAACCGCAGCAGAAGATTACACAGGTCCTGGCCCCAAACTCAGAAACAGGCTCTGCCACTAATATTGTCAACCGGGGCAACTGACTGACCCTCTCTGGGTCTCAGTGTCCTCATCTGTGAAGTGGGAATGGGGGTGGTCCTTACCTTCCAGGGCCATACCTTGTAGGAATACATGGGGTCGTCTGTGTTGTGTGCTTGTTCGAGGGCCCTTGCTGTGTTTCCCTCCGAACACCATCTCAGCCTCCCCACCTGCCCCTGGAAGGGAAGAGGCCGGCAGGGTGTATGTCTTTCTTTTTAATTTTTTATTATAGTTGATTTACAATGTTCTGTCAATTTCTACTGCACAGCAAAGTGACCTGGTTATAAATATATGCATTCTTTCCTTTTTTTTGGTCTTTTTAGGGCCACACCTGCAGCATATGGAGCTTCCTAGTCTAGGGGTCCAATCAGAGCTACAGCTGCTGCCTTACGCCACAGCCACAGAAATGCTAGATCCGAGCAGTGTCTGCGACCTACCCCAGAGCTCACGGCAACGCCAGATCCTTAACCCACTGAGCATGGCCAGGGATCAAACCCGCAACCTCGTGGTTCCTAGTCGGATTCATTAACTGCTGCACCACAACAGCAACTCCTGCATTCTTTCTTTCCACACTATTCTCCACCATGTTCCATCACAAGGGATTAGATACAGTTCCCTGTGCTACGCAGCAGGACCTGGTTGCTTCTCCACTCCAAATGCAATAGTTTGCATCTACTAACCCCCAGTTCCCAGACCATCCCACTCCGTCCCCCTCCCGATGTATTTTTTTTCCAGATTAAAAAAATGGGGTATAGGAGTTCCCGTTGTGGCTCAGTGGAAACGAATCTGACTAGCATCCATGAGGACAAAGTTCGATCCCTGGACTTGTTCAGTGGGTTAAGGATCCAGCGTTGCCATGAACTGTGGTGTAGGTTGCAGACATGGCTCGGATCCCGCGTTGCTGTGACTGTGGCGTAGGCCGGCGGCTACAGCTCCGATTGGACCCCTAGCCTGGGAACCTCCATATACCGCAGGTGCAGCCCTAAAAAGACAAAAAAAATAAAGAAAATTGAAGTATAGGTCCTGCTGTCTAGCCCAGGGAACTATATCCAATCACCTGTGATGGAACATGATGGAAAGTAATATGAGAAAAAGAATGTATATATGTATAACTGTGTCACTTTGCTGTACATCAACTACAACAAAATTTTTTTAAATGAAGTATAAATATTAAATATTTTAAATGAAAAGCTAGGCTGTCAGATGATCTCCAAACACCATCCACAATGGAAAAAAAAATAGTTTTCATAATTAGGAGTTCCCGTCATGACTCAGTGGTTAATGAATCCGACTAGGAACCATGAGGTTGCGGGTTCAATCCCTCGCCTTGCTCAGTGGGTTAAGGATCCGGCGTTGCCGTGAGCTGTGGTGTAGGTCACAGACACGGCTCGGATCCCGCGTTGCTGTGGCTGTGGCGAAGGCTGGCAGCTACAGCTCCTGTTAGACCCGTAGCCTGGGAACCTCCATATGCCACGGGTGTGGCCCTAGATAAGGCAAAAAGACAAAAAAAAATAGTTTTCACAATTATATCTTTGAACATCTCACCTAATTTGCCCTGATTGTCTGTGAAGCTTTTCTAGTATCATTTCTTTTTCTAGAAATCGCATTACCACAGAAGAGCCCTGCAGCATGTTGAAGGAAAGGCCACGGTGGCGATCTTCCCTGCCCCTGAGGCCCCCACCTCATTCTTTGCTCTCCCTGAACGCTCTGTAGAAGCCTGCACTTGAGGCGGGAGTGATTCTGCAAGCCATGTCATCATACTCTCCAAGGTACCTGTGCCTGCTGCGACCAGCCACCTTGGCAGATTCTATCTGCACAAAGAAATATCATTGCCTTGTTCTTTTTTGGGGGGAGGCGCACCTGCAGCATGTGGAAGTTCTGGGTCAGAGAGTGTGCCAAGGCAGTGACTCATGTCACAGCAGTGACGCCAGGTCCTTAAAGCCACCGAGCCACTAGGGAACTCCTCGTTGCCTTATTTATAGATTTTTTTTTTCTCCAGTCAAAAACTGTATTCCAGAGTAAAGGCCATTTATGGGCCTTGGTTTGTTTTTATGGACAAGAAGCTAAAATACTGGACTGTCCAGTTCGTTATCGGCCACTGACAAAGCTGAGTGACTTGTCCCAAGGTCCCACAGAGGAGGACAGATTGGAGCAGGACCTTGACGTGGGAATCCTCTGGCCCTGCAAGCCTAAGGAAGGGAGGGCCCCAGACTAGGCAGTGACTCTCAGGCCCTGGAGATCTGCACAGAGACCCTCCAGGAGGCCAGCTGGCCCGCCCACACCCCTGCTCAGAGCGGGTGCCCCAGCGGCCCCACCCATGCAGCCCCCTCTCTCTGCACACAGCAGTGGGGTGTGAAGGCCCTGAGCCTCAGAGGGAGGCCCGGAAGAAGTAGGGTGCCTTCACCCCTCTGCCGCTCCCACCAGCCTGCTATCCATAGACTTGAAGGCTCACTCTTGGTCCTTGACCAAAGCTGAACTCTTGATCATGTGCTGCTTCTGCTTTGAGGAAAGGAGAGGAGACACATCCTGCAGGCAGGTGGGCAGTGGGCAGTGGGCAGCAGGTCCGGGCTGGCCGTGCTAACGTCTGGAAGCTGTGGCTGGCCTTTCTGGCCCGTGGGCAGGCATGGACAAGGGCAGCGGGGCCCGCACGGCAGGTGCCAGCTGGGGCCGTGCTCACGGAGGACTGAGTCAGCTCCGGTGCCCTGTCATCTGAGCTTTCCTGGCAGCCTTGGCCTGGCCGGGCTGGCCGTCCAGGATTTGAAGCCTCTCCCCTCCAGGCCTCTTTCTCAATCTGGCTTCCAGGCAGAGCCTCTCGGAGGCTGCTAGGCCCAATGCCCAGGATATTTCTTTCCCACGACTTGGGTTTTTTTTTTTTTT
>PVHT020000046.1:1941904-1989437 GCA_004024745.2 Catagonus wagneri | reverse complement strand
CTTCGCCACAGCCACAGCAACGCGGGATCCAAGCCGCGTCTGCAACCTACACGCTCACGGCAACGCCGGATCCTTAACCCACTGAGCAAAGCCAGGGATCGAACCCGCAACCTCACGGTTCTTAGTCGGATTCGTTATCCACTGAGCCATGAAGGGAACTCCCCCCACGACTTGGGTTTTCACGGCGAAGTTCTGGCCACTGCGTCCTCCACACCCGCCAAAGCATCTTTATCCACACGGCCTCGGTGTCCCTACCTGTGAAAGGGACACAATGGTCCCTGCTTCTCGCTAGATTTGACAAGAGGACATCTCAGTCAGAGTGGTGGAGGCAGCACAGGGGGAAGCAGCCCTGGGTTCAGGTTCCTTCCTTCGCTGGCTGTGTGACCCTGGGCCGCTCACTTCCCCTCTCTGAGCCTTGGCTTCCCGGCCTGCCCCACAAGGTGGTTGTAAAGTGTGAAGGAGAGAGTGGCAGGGTCTGAACCTGACCCCGAGACAGGAGCTGGAGCCACGGAGGTGCTGGAGGGAATCAAACTCCCCCTTCAATGCCTTTTCCTCCTTTTGTTTTCCTGGTTTCAGGAGTAGAGAAGCCAAACAGGGCATATGCAAATTCTGGCAGGGTTGGGAAATGATCCTGAGAAGGGCCTCCTGCCAGCCCTTCCTCGAACTGCCACAGCCCCCACCCCACCCCACCCCACCCCACCCGGAGCTCTCACCAGCAGGGGCCTGACCCTTGCCGGTTCTGTCCTGCACACGCGTTAACCGCGCCCACTCGGGGCCAGGATGACTGTGAAACCTTGAAACCTCGGCCTCCCTGGCAGAGAACTGGATGAAACTCCTACTGGAGGTCCCCGCCCCACTCTGTCCCCAGCCCCACTGCACAGCCTGAGGAAACCCAGAAGACCCTAAAGAGCTTTGGGGCCCCAGGGGGGCAGCTCCCAGGCCACCCAGGACCAGGGCTGCGAACGCTCCAGACAGTGCTAGTCTCTGGCAGGCTGGTGTGGGACCGTGACTGGGAAAGGGTGTCAGTCACCATTACAGCTGACACTTCCTCCCTCTTCCTACCGGTGCCTTCCGTGCCTTCCCCCCGAGTCTTCTGGAAAAGCCAGCGCATAGCTCCCCCCCACACCGAAGGAGGTGCTCAGCTCTATCAGAGATAGAAAGCATGAGCACAAAGAATCCGGGACCCAGTGGAACACAAATCTAGAGTTGGGGGCAGGGGTGGTGTCACCAGCCCAAGCCCTGCGCCCAGCTGGTCCCCAGAGGCTCCTGCCGCTGGAGAAAGCGGTTCCAGGATCCTAGCACTTTTACCCCAAGCCTCCTCAAACCTCCAAGTCATTTTTTTCCCTAGACCATCATTGCAGAGTGGAGCGAGGGTGTAAGAGCCTGTTCTGGGGACCTCCTATTTCGCGGGAAGGGTGTGGGAGATTTGGCTGAAAGGGACAGGAAGTAGGGCCCTACAATTAAGGAAACCGAAGCCATCACAGGCCATGGTATGTAAATTCTTCCAGCTAGTTCCTGGAGAGGGAGGAGGCCCAAGGCTGTCATCCTGGGGTGTGGCCTCGAAGCCCAACTCAAGGCAGATGCCGGTGATCTCAAACTGCTCACTCATGTAAGAAGCGGGCTGCAAAACTAGGTGGGAGAAAAGGATTGGGCAACCTACCCCACCCCACCAAGTTCGGCTTGTTGCTGGGAGGCAGGTTCCTGGGAAGGGTCCAAAAGCTCTGATTCTGGCTGCTCTCCAGAGAACCTTGCTAAACGCCCGGGGCACTGTGGTGCTCTGCCTGCCACCTGCTGGCGCCTTCTGGTATGACTGCCTGGGGAGCAGGGGGGCCGGCAGCCTGAGTGCCTGAACACTAGGATGTCAGGCAATGCCTAAAGAGAATAATGCGGGGAGATCCCGCTGTGGTGCAACGGATTGGTGGCATCTCTGGAGCACTGGTCACAGGTTCAGTCCCTGGCCTGGGCAACTCAGATCCGATCCCCAGCCAGGGAACATCCATAAGCCACTGTTATGGCAAAAAAAAAATTAATAAAATAAATAAATAAATAAAGGGGAAAAATAAAGAGAATAATATGGAAAGTAAGTGCTAAGGCAAAAACTGGGAATTCTCAATGACATTTATAACTCTACCTGGTAAACACCAGACGTCACAGTTGACCTACAAAGCTTAGAGTTCCAGAAAATTCCAACTGTTCTGGGTAACAAATTACTCAAGAAAAATTCTCAGGTACTGGAGGAATAGGGAGAAAAGGAAAAGGAGAAACAAATACGTGCATTCCCACTTTAAAAGTGATCTGGGGATTCCCTTGTGGCACAGCAGGTTAAGGATCCAGTCTTGTCACTGCCACAGCTCAGGTCACTGCTGTGGCACATGTTCGATCCCTGGCCGGGGAAATCCCACACACCAAGGGTGCAGCCAAAAAACGAAAAGTCATCTGGAAGATAGAGTCACAATCGCATCTACGTATTTTAACCCTTTGGCTCAGCAATCCCACTGCTAAGAATTATATTTGCACAGTGACGTGTTTAAGACACCACAGCACTGCCTGAAACAGCAAAAGATGGGGAACATTAATACCGTCAATAGACGACTGGTCGATAGATTTTTTTTTTTTTTTTTTGTCTTTTTAGAGCCGCATCCACGGCAAATGGAGATTCCCAGGTTAGGGGTGCAATCGGATCTATAGCTGCCAGCCTACGCCACAGCCACAGTGATGCAGGATCTGAGTCACATCTGCTACCTACACCACAGCTCATGGCAACGCTGGATCCTTAACCCACCGAGTGAGGCCAGGGGTTGAACCTGCGTCCGCATGAATGTTAGTCAGATTCATTTCTGCTGAGCCACAACGGGAACTCCTGGTGGACAGATTTTAGTAACACGTCATGCAGTATTAGGTAGTCAACAGAAATGAGGCCACTGCGTTTACAGAACGTTTTCTGAGCTATATTACTGTTGAAAAGAGCATGCTACCCCTTCTGTAATAGACACACATACCTGTGCGTGTCACTCAGATATGGACAAGGTTCTTCTACAAGGACACACAGGAAACTGTCTCTGGAAGGACAACTGGGAGCAGATGAACTGACTTTTTTTTTTTTAGGGCCACACCCGCAGCATAGGGAATTTCCCAGGCTAGGGGTCGAATCATAGCTACAGCTGCCAGCCTACGGCACAGCCACAGCAATGCCAGATCCGAGCCGCATCTCATGGCAATGCTGGATCGTTAACCCACTGAGCAAGGCCAGGGACCGAACCCGCAACCTCATGGTTCCTAGTCGGATTCTTTAACTGCTGCGCCACGACGGGAACTTTTCACTGCACTATAGTACCATTTGAATATATGCCATTTTCATGTATTACTTATTCAAATTAGATATTTTAAAGCCCCCTTGGGTGGAGAAATGAGTGGGGATGAGGATCCGAGGAGGGGTGTATTGGCCAGGGGGTCTCTAAAAGTTATCCTTGTACATGAACAGTAAAAACTTGGTGCATACCTACCCCCAACACGTCTGTACATGCATGCATGTGCGTGCGTGCGTGCGTGCGTGCGTGTTTTCGTTTTTTGGCCTTGCCCCTGACATGAGGAATTTCCCTCAACACAGCAATGACAATGCTGAATCCTTAACCACTAGGCCACCAGGGAACTCTGATAACTTGTTGTTGTTGTGGGGCCCCACCTGTGGCATACGGAAGTTCCCAGTCAAGGGGTCAAATTGAAGCTACAGCTGCCAGCCTGCACCACAGCCACAGCAACATCGGATTCTTAACCCACTGAGTGGGGCCAAGGGTGGAACTGGCATTCTCATGGACTCTATAGTCGGAGTTGTTTCTGCTGAGCCACTCTGTCTTTCTGTTGTCCTTTTTTTTTTTAATGTCTTATAATTACCAGAAAGAGCAAAGTGAAACCTATTCCCATATTCCCAACTTAGTCACTTTTTTTTTTTTGGAATTGCAATTTCAATGTTTTTTTAATTCGATGAATTTAATTATATTTATACTTGTACAAGTACCATCACAACTTAATTTTATTGTAGAGATTCTGAACTTAAAGACTGGAGGCCAAGTACTATTTCAAATCCAATCAACCTGGTAAAGGCAGCATCTTCTCTGTTGTCCTGGTGGCTTATCCAGATCAGGGGGTCGCTGATGGGCTGAGGGGAGGACATAAGCCACCCAGCAGACCACTGCCACCCAGTGTTACAGATGGGAACTGCAAGGGCAAAGGCCACCTAAAGAAACTTATCCCTCCACTCCCTAGCCAATAACTGGGTCAAAGCCATGAACTTACCATCTTTTATTTTTTAATTTTTTTAGCTTTTTAGGGTCCCACCTGAGGCATAAGGAAGTTCCGAGGCTGGGGGTCAAATCGGAGCTGTAGCTGCCGGCCTACACCAAAGCCACGGCAACACCAGATCCAAGCCTCATCTGTGACCTATGCTACAGCTCGCAGCAATGCCAGATCCTTAACCCACTGAGCGAGGCCAGGGATCAAACTGGCATCCTCATGGATACTAGTCAGGTTCATTACCACTGCACCACAATGGGAACTCCAAAGGAATTTTTTTCCCTTTTTATTTTTTTTTTGCTTTTCAGGGCGACACCCACGGCATATGGAAGTTCCCAGGCTAGTGGTTGAATTGGATCTGCAGCTGCCGGCCCATACCACAGCCACAGCAACAAGGGACCCAAGCCAAGACTGCAACCTACACCACAGCTCGAGACAATGCCAGATTCCCCGACCCACGGAGAGAGGCCAGGGATCAAACCCACTTCCTCATGGATCTAGTCAGATTTGTTTCCACTGAGCCACAATGGGAACTCCCCTTATCCTCTTTTAAAGTCAAGCAGGAGTTCCTGTTGTGGCTCAGTGGGTTAAGAACCTGACTAATATCCATGAGGATGCAGGTTCGATCTCTGGCCTCGCTCTGTAAGGGTCCTGCATTGCCATGAGCTGCAGTGTAGGTTGCAGATGAGACTCGGATCCTGTGTTGCTGTGGCTGGGAGCTGCAGGTCTGATGCGACTGATAGGCTGGGAACTTCCAAATGCCGTGGGTGGGGCCCTAAATAA
This sequence comes from Catagonus wagneri, assembly GCA_004024745.2. Taxonomy (NCBI): domain Eukaryota; kingdom Metazoa; phylum Chordata; class Mammalia; order Artiodactyla; family Tayassuidae; genus Catagonus; species Catagonus wagneri. The sequence goes on along the minus strand of PVHT020000046.1, from coordinate 1,984,364 downwards.
AATAAAATTTAAAATCAAGCAAACTTAAACTCGGCTTATAACCGAAGTTACAAACACAAGCATGGTAGGCAGGGGTCTCTTGGTATCTTTTTCTAAACCACCGATGTAGGGAAGCTAAGCAATCTCTCAAGTCTCTCAAGACCTGACCGTATCCAGTATGCTGGGCCAACTTAAAGGAAAATCGGGAGGTTGCCCTAACCAAAGATTGTACTTTATGGAGAAAATATGTTAAAGCAAGCAGACTGTCTCTAACCATGACTATATATACACACAGGTGTATCTTTTTTTTTTTTTTTAATGGCTGCACTCATGGCATATGGAAGTTCCCGGGCCAGGGGATTCAATCAGAGCCATAGCTGCGACAGTTGCGGCAACGCCGGATCCTTTAACCCACGACACAGGGCAGGGATCAAATGCGAGCCTCTGCAATGACCCAAGCCACTGCAGTCAGATTAACTCACTGTGTCATGGCAGGAACTTCTAAATAACATATCTTTTTAAGAGTAGTTCAACAATTTCTCTAACAAACGTCAAACTCTGATAGTCAGAAATACCTTCAGGCTTGCTGTGTGCTTTCCTCAAAGTTCAGGAAACAGCAGGAATCCCACCTCTTCCTCTCAGGAAAGGAGATAAACTGACAAAAAAAGGATACAGAAAGCTTCTGGTTTCCATTGTTTTTAGTTGAGGTTAGGTTTTTGTTTTTGTTTAAAGAACAATCTATATATAAGAAACTACTTCCTTCAAAATCCCTGACGCTGAAATTCTGCTACCAAAGACAGAGGCAAAGACATCTAAATAGCCACAGAGTCAAAAAGAAAAAGTTTATTTGAGAACAAGAGTGAAAGCTTTTGCACATCTGACAAGGTAGAGGTGTTTTGATCATAGACACAATCCTTGGTTCAGTCCTACCAATATTATCACAAATGGAACATATTTTTTCCTAACAAAGATATGGACATAAGTAAAGGACTATGACTAAATAGAGTCAAAGGAAAGGTGAGGCCCCACATTTTATCCCTTAAACTGATTCACGATGTAGAAATGAGATCGAACCATCCAGTCTTCTGATGCAGTGGTTCTCAACCTGGCTTCTTATCAGAATCCCAGGGACTCTTTGAAAGACTCCCCCCAGTGCCAGACTGCACCCGCATGAGTCTTGGAGGGTGGGACCCAGGCATCAGTAATTCTTAAGCATCCCAGGTGACGCCAGTGTGCAGATGAGGTGGGTTGCTCCAGAGGCGGTAACAGCCGTTGGCAGGTTCCTCAGCCCATCCACCCCGCAAGGGCGGGGCATCCGCTGGGCGTCGCAGCCTCTCGATGACCCTGTATTCACCCTGCCCAGGAACTCCGGGTGTTATCAGCTTTGGGTACAATTTGGAGCCTTTCCACTTGCCTTAGTGATTTTTAGAGCAATATTTAATCAGGCAAATACCAGCAGAGAGAGAAAAGATGGAAAAAGAGAAATTTCCATAAGGCATGATACGAATAAATAAGTGAAAAAACCACCTCAGATTTAAAAGTAAAGCATGAGAAGTCAAAGCCTGTGAAATTTTATTTATACAAAAGAATAAAAATATCTATTTTAAAAGGACTGATTTAAACACATTTTTCAGCTTTTCCTGTTCCTTGAACATGAAACTGCTTCCAACTCAGATTTAAGATAGGTAATTCTTAAATAAACACTCTTTACCTTCCCCCTGCAAAAAACCCCCCAAGAGCCAAGTCCCCATTTTATTTATGGTAAACCAGATTATTTTCAGTTAAGAATATTGGCAACTGCACAAAACAGATGATCAGATATGTAAGCAGGAAGGTATGAGCTGTACAACGGCATTACAAAAAGTCCCCAAAGAAAATAAGATGGTAAAAACAATAATAGAAAAATGATAAAACACAAACAAAATAAGAAAACCCCAGATATTTACAGCCTCCCACTGAAATGTGACCTGTGTGCTACTTTCAGCATAAAAACAAACCCAGAGAACATTTCCCCGCTGCGTATCACAGATGAAGCTGGTGCCGGCCAGTCTGGGGGGAGATGTTCCTTCCAAGAAGGGAGAAATGCACAGTTAGCAACTTGCTGGGATTATTACCATGTCTTGGGTCTTCCTGCAGTTCTGTTACTAAAAATGACACAAAGTGAATGATCCAATGTGGTCTTACAGAAATGACTTGTTTGTCACCACGTTTCCGAACAAACGACTCAGAGTCACAGGCACTGGGTCTGGGCAAGCAGAGGTGGATGGCCACGCACTCGGGTAAGGGATGTTTATCTTCATGAGGTCGGAGGAGGGAAGCAGGGCTCTGTAGCCTGGAAGCTTCTGCACTAATGAGTCTTTTAATAGTCCTGAAGAGAGAAAAACAGAAGTCCCAGCTTACTCTCAGCAGAGCACTGGTTTGAACCTAAGAAAAAAATTCTTGGAGTTCCCTAGTGGCCTAGTAGTTAAGGATCTGGCATTGGGAGTTCCCACTGTATCTCAGTGGGTTAAGAACCCGAATAGCGTCCATGAGGGTGCCGGTTCGATCCCTGGCCTCGCTCAGTGGGTTAGAGATATGGCGTTGCAACAAGGTACAGCGTAAGTCGCAGATGCGGCTCAGATCCCACGTTGCTGTGGCTATGGCCTAGGCCCCTAGCTGCAGCTCTGATTCCACACCTAGCCTGGGAACTTCCACATGCTGAGGGTGTCGTCTTCAAAAGAAAAAAGAAAAAAATAAAAGGGATCTGGCTTTGCCACTGCTGTGGTGCAGGTTCGATCCAAGGCCTGGGAACTTCTGCATGCCATGAGTACAGCCAAAAAAAAAAAAAAAAAAATCTCATAAACTTTGCTAGAGGGTTGTTCTGTAGCCAGAAGTTCTATTTCAAATATAAGGGACAATATTTCACATCTGAAAATGACCTGTCCTCTGAGTCCACAAAGGGACTGAAACATCAATTCTGCCCTTATTCGACCCGAGAGCTTACCAGCCAGGGGCAGTGTGGGAAGCTAGTATTCACTACTCATTATTTAATCAAAGAATTACTAGACAATTTTTCTTCAGTAAAAATGTGTGACTCCTTTCTCTCTCCAAAATATAAGGAAAGTAAATAAACCTGCAAGTTGAAGTATATCCAGATGGACCCCCTGGGCTTTAAAACGAGATCTGTGACCCCAGATTAGGAACACTTAGGCTCTGAAGACAAACGCATTTTTCTAACCATCCACAAAAATTACCAGCCTCTCTGAAATGGTCTGGCTGATACTTACAGCACGTGGTTTTTTGTTTAACTTCAGATCAATCCTGTGATAGGAAAGATAAAAGATATTTGCATTTTAATTTACAGTAAAAAGGTCCAAGGACCAGCTACTGCATAGGGCACAAGCTATAACAAAGACTATTTGGTTAAGTGAAATCCACATTCTTCATTAGACTAGGTCATATTTAGTTGTTTTCCCAGATGTTACTAAGCAAGTATTTATTAAAAACATGAGCAGATACTCTTGCCACAAGGTAAACTTAGATGACTCAGAAAGAAATAGACTACAGCAGTTATGAAAGCCATATAATTTTTTTAAATGATTCCAAAATTACACATTAAAGAGACTGGATTAAGAGGGCATGCTCTACGTTAACGCTGCGTTAGCTCTGCAACTATATTGCTGATAATCACTGCGACACAGAGTGATTAAGAACAGGAAAGAGACTAGGAGTTTGTATTTCTGAACATCAAACACAAGAGAAATTAAACAAATTTAGATTTTTTTAAATCTTTCCAAAGCAAAATATCAAGATCTTAAACTATTAATCTCCTTATGAAGCAAAGCCAGGAAATCAATTTAAATATGAATTAAGGTAAAGGTTATCTATTTTTAAAGAAATTAAAATGCATAAAGAAGTTTACTTAATTTTGCTGAAGTTATTAAATAAAATGTTACCTCCATCACGTTTTTCTGTTTTAAAAAAAACTTCCCAGCCTAACCTAATATACATACCTACAATTAAACAGATAAACTATGGGTTAGAAAGGTCTTAAAAAGGCATATTGGTCTCTACACACTAAACAACACAGCACAAATACTAATTCAAATCAAACTTACTCAAAGTCATAATCAAACATGCCAGACGGGCTGAGGGGCAGCATTTGAAAGGAAGAAAGCAATAGAAATTAATATACTAATTGAATAAATTAGTTGATTAGCCACCCTAATTAGCAAGATTTGTAGAAACAATATCAGTTTTAAGAATCTTAAGCCATAAAGTTTCAAACATCAAAGAACCAAAGGTCTGGTGTTTGGGAGACTCCTTTCCCTCAATGGATTTCATATCAGAAGAACAGACTATAGAAAGAAAAGTTATTTCATTAGAAAACTAGATACCTGCAGGCCTTCTATTAGCTTCCAGACTGAGTTAGAACTTTTAAAATATTTAAATGCAATGAAAAACAAAACAGGGCATTAGAAGAAGCAGAGAAAAGGGTTAGTCATAAAACGAAAGGTGCTTTGAAGACAGTACTAACAACTCAGCACACTATACTTTCATGAAAATGAAAGATAAAAGCATCATAAATTTTTGATAAAGAAAACATTTGGCAATTTCTAACTCAAGTTTTACGTCCTAAGCATGTCCAAACATAGTAGTCCTTTTCTCAGCATTCGTGCTAGAAGCCAAGGGTCGATGAGAGTCCTGTTCTAGAAACTACAGAGCCTTATTACTCTGCCCCTGAATCAGTGAGGGCAGTTAACTGTTTATGTCAGGGCTGCAATATTGGAACACCAAGGTCTGCAGCGCCTCTCTTAAAGGGAAGTTGACATCCCTGGGCACCCAAGCCTCAGGGGTTTGGAGGGAGCCGCCCGGAGGAGAAGGGCATTTCAAGCCATCACTGCTAACAGACCATGGTCTGGGCAGACCTCCAAAGCAAACATTAACCAGGAGCATGACACCAGCTCCTTAGCTGGTTCTAATGCCTTTCAGACTATAGATAGGTGGCAAAACAATATATAAAATGGCTGTATTTCCTCCTAGCCAATGTCTGCAAGAGTGAAGCTGGAAGAAAGCTTAACTTTTAATAGCTCTTATGCAACAGTTTCACTGAAGACATTTAGGAAAAGTATACAGTAAGTGTACAAACCAGAAACTATCAAAAATTTAATTTTCAGCCCAAAACTTTGTCCAGAAATTAAAGAAGTAGTCTGTACCTACTGAATGAAAACTTCACAAACCACCTAGAAGCATTCTAGATATAGCAGTAAAAACTTGTAAGAGCAACTATAGGTTGTAATTTCAAGTTTTTTCTTTAAAGACATTGGGGCTTATCATTCAGCTATTATGTAAAGCACGAGAACTCATATTATTAGCATTTATGAATGCCAAAAATTGTTTGATAAACTTTCATATTCCTAAAGAGGACAAATTCAGAGTTAATTCCTTTTTGCCAAAGGAAAAACTTTATTTCTACTGTGCTTTCCTCACCACTAAACAGTCCTGGCACATGGTGGGAATTCAGACTTTTGCTGAAATAATTTACTATGGACTTTAGCTGACTACATGGGGTGTGGCACACTTGAGCAGAAACAAAACGCTGTACTAGGAGCAACGTTACAAACTTGTGCAAAGTGCTCCACCCCCATCCCCAATCTGTCAGACCCACTACGACATCATCAGTCAGGGGGCGAGGGCTTGGCCGGACACGGTTCCTGACTAAAGATGACAGGGATCCGAGAAGGTACACTAAAGGTGTTTTCTCCAGGAAGAAGGCAAACCAGCTCCACTCACCTCCCTTGCGGCAGGCAAGTCCCTAAGGCCTAGGGAAAGGCCCAGCCTGATATTAAACCAAGGGAATGACAAAAGGATCTGCTTTCCAAACAGAAAGCCCCACTGTGAAAACAGTAACTAACATCAAAGATCTTTATAAATCCTAGTATTTTTTCGGGAAGGAGTTAGCCCCTAGGGCCAAGAGAAGGAAAGATACGAAATGCCATTCCTATGGAAGTCTACCAGAAGCTGCAAGAAGAAAGTTAAGGTCAATGCCTCATTCCCTTTTATTAACTGATCATATCATTCAGAAAAATAAGGTATTACCTGAAATAAAAAATAGCTATGTAGAGAGTCTATTGTACCAGGAATGGAAAAAATGTCCCAGAAACTTTCAAGGAATTTACCCCCTACTCTAGATACTCTGAAATAGGTAAACCATTAGTTCTTTAAAATGACACTAAACTTAATAAAAGCAACACAGTTCATGATCCTACTATCTTGACAATTTAAGAAAATATGTAAGAGTATGTTTCTCTGCTATTTATGATAAGCTAGCATCAGTTCTCTCAGTGATCAAATTAACTATAGTCTTACCAAAAAAAAAAAAAAAGATAGGTCATTTTGGCTCTTTCTTACTGCACGTATGAGATTGGTGTGGTGACTTCTGGTTTGCAGAAAAACATTAAGCAGCTGTCCTTAGTCACTACCTGGAGGATACACTAAAAACCACTACTACCACCGACAAGAAAAGCCCTTAAAAGACTTAGAGAATCAGTTGATGCCAAGGAGGCTCACACCCGTTAAGAGTCAATTCTCTATTATCCCGGTGCTTCACATCCACAAAGCTACCATTAACACCCTGAGAGCGGGAAGGAATATTTTATGGGACAGCCCAGCCCAGAAGCAGACTGGAGGACAGGGAACCCCACCCATTCCTTACACGCCCCCCTTTCATCTCCTCAGCAAGTAGCCTCCCTAAGAGGGGCAGGGCAAAAGCCAGCCTACTGAATATCTGGTTTTCATGCCTCTGAGAAGAAGGTTTGGGGCCAGGGCAAGAATCCTGCCTCTAGAAACTATGCATTACCCTCTCTGAGTGCAGCTGTATAATTTCCAATTATCTAAAAGCTAATAGGCCCCAGCATTATCATACTAACCCTAAGCAGGGTGACCCCTGACCTCTCTGCCCACCAATGTGATTCCTATCTCATTATGCACTGCCAAAAAAAAAAAAAACCAGCAGACCAACATTATGTAGGAAGGTGCTCTCATATCTTATAGCCTTTACACTGTTCCTCTGATACTGAAATCAGCATATCGCAGTGATATATAAAAATTTAAAAATCACAATAAAAAAAACTTGTATTTAAAAAGAAAAAAGGCATGTCAGATCAGTTTCCTCCGTCTTCCGGGGAATAAGAATAGGCAGGTATCAGCACTAAGAGCAAGAGACTTATCCCACGTGGCACCTTCCCATACATACAAGCGGCATTTTCCAAATGCTGGTAGAGATTCCACTCTACTGCCCTTTTCCTCTTCTGAAAGGATTTCAAATTCACTGCATTAAACAAAGGTGGCATGGAATCAAATTCGTCTACACTAGAAACAGTGGGAAGGTTGTCTTCCTTCAGAGTGACTGATGCCCACCATTTCCCCCCTTAGAGAGAAAAATGAGCCTGTTCCCCTTAGACCAAATGAATGTCTCCCCATCAGCAACAGAAAGACTGCGGCAACCCCAAAGAATGTTTATGCCAGTAAAGTCCCTTCACGCAACAGTAACGGAAGCTCTAAGTGGGTGGGATTGGGATGTGCAAAGGTGGTCCCTGCCACTGACCTGTGCCGGTTTTTATTCTTCCGTTTTTTATGGCTGCTGTGATGACTCCCTGAGGAAGTAGAAGAAGCAGCCTTCTGAGGTTTCACTCCCTGCACAGATCCATCCAGATCCTCAGGGTCCTCCTGGCTGGGCTCGTTTTCCTGATTGTGGAAGTCGGGAGAGGTATCACTTTCCGTCCCACTTCCTGGCTCCCCTGGAGGGAATAAACACAAATCCCCCAAAGCGTCATCAGTATCCTCAGGCAGCCTGTCCATCAGTCAGGAAAGATGCTTTCTGAGCACTAATATACAGAAAAAGACTATCTCCCATCCTCGAGGACCATATATTCTAATTGACAAGGGAGATACGTACAGTCAAAGCATCAAAGTTACCAGAGTTCCTGAAAATCCTGTAACCTGAAACAGTGTAACCAGAGGCAACAGATGACAGACAGCTGGGAGACTGGACCATACAACCAGGATAACCTCATAGGATACTTTAATGGGACTAATAATTATAAGAGAAGCATTACAGAAAACATCACATAAGTCTTGAGGGGTGAGAGATGATGACCTTGGGAAAATGTCCTACAGCTGGCCCTGGTTCCTTCCCTAAACCACTCAGAAATCCTAACTTTCCACCAAGAAAACAGGCCCAAGACAAGAGCCCCATTACCCAAGTTACTCTCAGAAGCCTTAAGAATATTTTTATTATTCAGATGATACACAATCCCAATTTAAAACATCCCTTAGATATACTAAACAAGCAAGGTCAAGAACAATTTATATAAACACAGGTTTTTAAGAAAAACTACATATATTTTGGTAAATGTATACTTTTATTTGCTGAGAGGAAATTCCTGAAATTCTTAATACAAAAGGATGGGGGAAGACTTTCACTTTACTGAACTGTTGAAGAATCCTAAATATGTACATTATCTATTTCTAAAAATTGTCAAAAGGGGTTACATGAACGCAGGACCAGTGACCAGCTTTCTTCTATGTTTTTACAAACTGCCTGGAAAGATTCCAAACTGAGTAGCACATGGATATGAGAGCTAAAAGAGGCAATCCCCAAAAAGCAGGAGAGAGAAAGCGAACAGGATCTCAGCAATCATGAAACACTATTTTTGAAGACTTTGTGAAACCAAGAAAAGACGGAGTTCTAAAACCACGAAGCTAGAAGAAGTACAATGATCAATCCTGTCCTGAAGTTTAGGAAAACAGATTTCATGTAAAAATTAGCGAAAGAACCTCACAACTTACTACACAAAGCTCGAGTAACAAGACAGTGTGGTACTGGCATAAGAACAGACCATAGGTCAAGGGAACAGAATTCAGCGTCCAGTTATAAATCCTTATATTTACGGTCAATTGATTTTCAGTGGTGACAAGACAATTCAATGAAAAAAGAACGGTCTTTTTTACAAATGGTGCTGAGCTAACTGGATATCCACATACAAAAAGGATGAAGCTGGAGCCCTATCTCACACCATATACAAAAATTAATTTGAAATGGGAGTTCCTTTGTGCGCAGCGGGTTAAAGATCTGGCATTATCACTGCAGCAGCTCAGGTCACTGCTGTGGCGTGGGTTCGATCCCTAGCCTAAGAATTTCCAAATGTTGCAGGCAAAACCAAAAAAATAATGATAATAACAACTCGAACTGGATCACAGACCTAAATGCAGGAGCTATAAAACTCAGAATCCATTGGATTAGGCAACGGTTTCTTAGATAAGACCACAAAAACAAGCATGACAAAAGACAATATATGCAAAGTGAGCCATATCATTTATATAAAACTCTTGAGCTGCATGTATAACCAAAAAAAAAAGTAAAAAATCCACAGAGGTGAGACAAGGGCAAAATGGGTAATGGAGGTCAACTACATGGTGACAGAAGGAAACTAACTTGTCCTGGTGAGCACACTGTAGTATATACAGAAAAATCAAAATACAATGCTGTACATATGAAACTTACATTTTTTTGTTTATTTGTTTTTTTTTTTTTTTTTTTAGGCCCGCACCTGTGGCATAGGGAGGTTCCCAAGCTAGGGGTCGAATCGGAACTACAGCTCCCAGCCTACACCAAGGCCATAGCAATGCCAGATCTGAGCCACATCTGCGACATACACCACAGCCCACAGCAACATCAGATCCTTAACCCACTGAGCAAGGCCAGGGATTAAACCTGCAACCTCATGGTTCCTAGTGGGATTCGTTAACCGCTGCACCACGATGGGAACTCCGAAACTTACATGTTTTAAACCAATGTTACCTTAAAAAAAAAAAGATTAAAAAAAACACAACCCAGGAGTTCCCGTTGTGGCTCAGTGGTTAACGAATCCGACTAGAAACCATGAGGTTGCGGGTTCAATCCCTGGCCTTGCTCAGTGGGTTAAGGATCCGGCGTTGCCGTGAGCTGTGGTGTAGATTGCAGACGCGGCTCGGATCCAGCGTTGCTGTGGCTGTGGCTGTGGCATAGGCCGGCAGCTACAGCTCCTGTTAGACCCCTAGCCTGGGAACCTCCATATGCTGTGGGTGAGGCCCAAATAAGGCAAAAAGACAAAATAAATAAATAAATAAATAAAAACACAACCCAGAGAATAGGAAAAAATATTTGTAAATCATGTACCTGACAAAGACTTGTATCCAGAATACATAAAGAACTCTTAGAACCAAATAAGAAGAGCCAAAAATATTTTTTTTAAATCACCAAAGGATTTGAATAGACACGTCTCAAAAGAAGATAAACAAGTGGCCAAAAAGCACATGAAAAGATGCTCAACATCATTTGTCATTAAGGGAATACAATTCAAAACTACAATGAGATAGGGAGTTTCCTTTGTGGCTCAGTGGTTAACAGTCCCAACTAGGATCCCTCATCTGAGAACTGATTAAAAATGCAGACTCGCAGTTCCCGTTGTGGCTCATTAAAAACAAATCTGATTAGTATCCATGAGGACACAGGTTCGATCCCTGGCCTTGCTCAGTGGGTTAAGGATCCACCATTGCCGAGACCTGTGGTGTAGGTTGCAGACATGGCTCAGATCCCACATTGCTGTGGCTGTGGTGTAGGCCCGCAGCTATAGCTTTGATTTGACTCCTACCCTGGGAACTTCCATATGCCACAGGTGCTACCCTAAAAAACAAAACAAAACAAAAAAAAAAAAACAGGAGTTCCCGTTGTGGCGCAGTGGTTAAAGAATCTGACTAGGAACCATGAGGTTGCGGGTTCAACCCCTGGCCTCGCTCAGTGGGTTAAGGATCTGGTGTTGCCATAAGCTATGGTGTAGGTCACAGACGCGGCTCCGATCCTACATTGCTGTGGCTCTGGTGTAGGCCGGCAGCTGTAGCTCCAATCAGACCCCTAGCCTAGGAATGGGAATCTCCACATGCCACGGGTGTGGCCCTAAAAATCAAAAAAAAAAAAAAAAAACAATGAGATAGCACTTCGTACCCACTAGAGTGGCTATAATGGAAAGACAATAACAAGCGTTGGTAAGGACGCAGAAACACCAGAACCCTCATACACTGCTGATGGGAATGTAAAATGGTATTGCCACCTTGGGAAACAGTTTGGCAGTTCCACAAAAGGTTGAACAAAGAGTTAGCAAATCACCAGCAATTCCACTCCTGAGTATATATCCAAGAGAAATGATAACATGTTCACATAAAACTTGCCATAAATGTTCACAGAAGTATTATTCACAGTAGCCAAATGTCAATCAGCTGATGAATGCATATATAAAATGTGGTATATCCACGCAATGGAATACAGGCACACCTCAGAGATACTGTGGATTCAGTTCCAGACCAAACAATAAAGCGAACATCAAAATAAAGCAAGTTACACAATTTTCTACTTTCCAAGTGCATATAAAAGTTAGGGGGGGTTGGAGTTCCCATGGTGGCTCAGTGGAAACGAATCTGACTAGTATCCATGAGGACTCAGGTTCGATCCCTGGCCTCCCTCAGTGGGTTAAGAATCTGGTGTTGTCGTGAGCTGTAGTGTAGGTCACAGATACAGCTCAGACTTGGCATTGCTGTGGCTGTGGTGTGGGCCAGTGGCTACAGTTCCGATTCAACCTCTAGTCTGGGAACCTCCACATGCCACGGGTGTGGCCCTAAAAAATGACAAAAAAAAAGCTTAGGGTTTTTTGTTTCTGTCTTTTTAGGGCCACACCCAGGGCATTTGGAAGTTCCGAGCTAGGGGTCAAATCAGAGTTGCAGCTGCAGGCCTACACCACAGCCACAGCAACAAGGGATCTGAGTCACATATGCAACCTACACCACAGCTCACAGCAACACTGGCTCTTTAACCCACTGAGCGAGGTCAGGTATCAACCCCTCACCCTCCTGGATATTAGTTGGGCTCATTACCACTGAGCCACAATGACACTTCCAAAAGTTAGGTTTAAAACACAAGAAACCTCGAATAGCCAAAACAATATTGAAAAGAAAAATCAGAACTAGATGAATCAAGCTCCTGGACTTCAGAATATACTACAAAGCTACAGTCATCAAAACAGTATAGTACTGGCACAAAAACAGAAATATAGAGCATTGGAACAGGGTAGAAAGCCCAAAAATAAACGCAAACACCTATGGTCAACTAATCTATGACAAAGGAGGAAAGAACGTATAGTGGAGGAAAGACAGTCTCTTCAATAAGTGGTGCTGGAAAAACTGGACAGCCACATATAAAAGAATGAAATTAGAACATTCTTTCACACCATACACAAAAACAAACTCGAAATGGATTAAAGATATAAATGTAAGGCCAGATACTATAAGACCCCTAGAGGAAAACATGGGCAGAACACTCTTTGACATAAATCACAGCAATATCTTGTTTGATCCACCTCCTAGAATAATGACAATAAAGACAAAAATAAGCCAATAGGACCTAATTAAACTCAAAAGCTTCTGCACAGCAAAGGAAACCATTAAAAAAAGACAAAATACAGAATGGGAGAAAATCTTTTTTGCAAATGATTCAACTGACAAAGTTTAATCTCCAAAATATTCAAACAGCTCATACAACACAACAACAAAAAAACCAACTCAATCAAAAAATGAGCAGAAGGCCTAAATGGACATTTTTCCAAGGAAGAAATACATATGAAAAAATGCTCAATATCGCTAATTATTACAGAAATGAAAATCAAACCACAATGAGGTACCACCTCACAGTCAGAGTGGCCATCATTAACAAGTCAATAAACAACAAATGCTGGAGAGGACAGAGAAAAGGGACCCCTCCTTCACTGTTGGTGGGAATATAAATTGGAAGAACCACTGTGGAAAACAGTATGGAGGTACCTCAGAAAACTAAATATAGAACTACCACATGATCCAGCAATCCCAATCCTGGGCATCTATCCAGATATAGCTTTCACTGAAAAAGATACATGCACCCCTATGTTCACTGTAGCACTATTGGCAATAGCCAAGACAAGGAAGCAACCCAAATGTCCATGGACAGATGAATACATTAAGAAGATGTGGTCCATATACACAATGGAATATTACTCAGCCATAAAAAAGGACAAAATAATGCCATTTGCAGCAACATGGATGGAACTAGAGATTCTCATACTAAGTGAAGTAAATCAGAAAGAGAAAGACAAACACCAACTGATTTCACTTATATGGAGTTTAAAATACGGCACAGAGTTCCTGCTGTGGCTCAGCAGGTTAAGAACTAACTAGTGTCCATGAGGATGCAGGTTCTATCCCTGGCCTTGCTCAACAGGTTAAAGATCCAGCGTTGCTGCAAGCTGTGGCTTAGGGACGTGGCTCGGATCCTGAGTTGCTGTGGCTATGGTGTAGGCCTGCAGCTGCAGCTATGATTGGACCCTTAGTCTGAGAACGTCATACGCCTAAAAAGACCAAAAATAAATAAATAAAATAACAAATAAATAAATAATATAATATAATATGGTACAAATGATCCATCTACAAAGCAGAAAGAGATCACGGACATGGAGGGCAGACTTGTATTTGCCAAGGCAGGGGATAGAGGGGGACTGACAGGGAGTTTGGGGTTAGCAGATGCAGACTGTTACATTTAGAACGGATGGGTGATGGGGTCCTGTTGTACAGCACAGGGAACAGTGTCCGGTCTTTTGGGTTTGAAATGATGGGAAAAAAAGGAATGGGTGTGTATGGGTAGCTGTACAGCAGAAACTGAAAGAACACTGTAAATCAACTTCAATAAAAAATTTTTTTAAGTTAGGTTTATACTATTCTGTAGTCTATTACATGTGCAATAGCATTATATCATATATAGACATGTCATATATATATATATATATATGACAATTTTATTTTTATTTTTATTTTTTTGTCTTTTTAGGGCCACAGCCACAGCATATGGAGGTTCCCAGGTTAGGGGTCCAATCAGAGTTGTAGCCTCCCACCTACAGCCAGAGCCACAACAATTCGAGATCTGAGCCACGTCTGGGACTTACACCACAGCTCACAGCAACGCCAGACCCTTAACCCACTGAGCAAGGCCAGGGATCAAATCCACCTCCTCAAACCTCATCTTCGAGTTTGTTACCACTGAGCCGCAATCAGAACTCCAGAGATTTCTGTCTGGAATTTTTTTTTTTGCCACACCTGTGGCATATGGAAGTTCCTGGGCCAGGTATCAAACCCATGCCACAGCAGTGCCCCAAGCTGCTGCAGTGACAATGCCAGATCCTTAACCCTCTGCACCACAGGGAACTCCTAAGACAATTTTATATATGTCTTATATATATATTTATCTTAATTTAAAAATATCTTATTGCTGGAGTTCCCGTCGTGGCTCAGTGGTTAACAAATCCGACTAGGAACCATGGGGTTGTGGGTTCGATCCCTGGCCTTGCTCAGTGGGTTAAGGATCCGGCGTTGCCGTGAGCTGTGGTGTAGGTTGCAGACGCGACTTGGATCCCCCATTGCTGTGGCTCTGGCGTAGGCCAGCGGCTACAGTTCCTGTTAGACCCCTAGCCTGGGAACCTCCATATGCCGCGGGTGCGGCCCTAGATAAGGCAAAAAGACAAAAAAAAATATATCTTATCGCTAAAAAATGCTAACCATCATATGACAGCATAGGGTTGCCCTAAGTCTTCGACTTGTAAAAAAAAAACGCAGTTATCTGCACAGTGCAATAAAACAAAATACACCTGTAATACTCAACATTAAAAAGAAATACACTACTAACACGTTCTATTCCAGGCGTTTAAGTGTGATTCTAGTGTAAAGGGCCTATCTTTTATATAACTACTATGTGATCCAACAACCCCTCTTCTGGGTGTTTACTCAAAAGAACTGAAATCATGATCTGGAAAAGATACCTGCACTCTCATGTTCATTGCAGCATTATCTAATAATCCAATCGTGGAAACAACTTAAATGTCCAACAACAGAGTCATGGATAGAGAAAATGGGATATATACATACAGTGGATCCCTTATTCAGCCTTAAAAAGAAGATAACCCTGTAATATGCCACGACATGGATGAACCTGGAGGACAGTATGCTACGTGAAATAAGCCAGTCACAGAAAAGCAATTACGGCATGATTCTGAATACATGAGATATCTGAAACAGTCAAACTCAACAGGAGCAGAGAGCAGAATGGTGGCTGCCAACAGCTGGGGAGAGGGGTAAGTGTGGGGTTGCTGTTCCATGAGTATGAAGCTTCAGTCACGCAAGATGATTAAGTCCTAGAGGTCTGTGGTGCAACACCGCACAGTTAACGATATCATACTGTGCACTTAACAATCTGTAGATCTCAGAGTTCCCTTGTGGATCAGCAGGTAAAGGACCCAGGTTGTCACTACTGTGTCTCTGGTTATAGCTGTGGCTTTGACTCCATCTCTGCTCCAAGAACTTCCACATATCGAGGGCACAGTCGAATACATTAATTCATTAATTTAAAAATCCCAATGATGTAGGTCACAGCTGTGGCTCAGATCCAGTCCCTGACCTGGAAACCTCCATATGCCATGGGTGCAGCTGAAAAAGAAAAAAAAATCAGTCTGAGACGAAGAAATATATTCAGGATAGCTTTCCTCTTGCATACCCAGTCTTATTTACTTAGTTAGAAAACATCATATCTTGGAGTTCCTGTCGTGGCGCAGTGGAAACGAATCTAACTAGGAACGATGAGGTTGTGGGTTCAATCCCTGGCCTCACTCAGTGGATTAAGGATCTGGCGTTGCTGTGAGCTGTGGTCGCAGACGTGGCTCAGATCTGGGAACCTCCATATGCTGCGGGTGCAGCCCTAAAAAGACCAAAAAACTATACACACACACACACACACACCCCACACACACACACATACATACACACACAGTGCTTTACTAATTAGCATAAACTTCCCCTGTGGGGACCATGCTGATCCACTCTCCTAGTGTAGATACATAAGAAGCCAAGGGGAGCAGAAGTAACGCATTTTGGAGAAAACTTTTCAGAACGTTTGAAAATAAATGTCCACAGCACAAAACTCCAAAGTCCTGGAGATCTAAGAACATATAAGACTACACTCTACGAGAAAAGGATGTTTACTTCATTGCAACCAAAGATCAAAAACACAGAAGTCATAGAAGTTCCCATTGTGGCTCAGTGGGTTAAGAACCCAATGAGTATTCCTGAGGATGAGGCTTCAATCGCTGGCCTTGTTCAGTGGGTTAAAGATCCAGTGTTGCTGTGAGCTGTGGTGTAGGTCACAGACGTGGCTCAGATCTGGCATTGCCATGGCTATGGCGGAGGCCAGCAACTGCAGCTCCGATTCAGCCCCTAGCCTGGGAACCTCCATATGCCGCAGTTACGGCCCTAAAAAAAATTAAAAAGTAAAAGTAAAAAAAATAAATAAAAATAACTGCAAAGAAAGCTACTGAAAAATTACATAGCAGATTTTTTTGTTCTTTTGCCCGTGCCTGCAGCATGCAGAAGTTCCCAGGCCAGGGACTGAACTACCTAAAACACAGCAATGACAACACCGGATCCTTAATCCACTGGAATTCCGCAGCAGATTTTTAAAATAACGAAGTAGAATTCCCGGAAATTAAAAACATAATAATAAAAGATTTAAAATTCATGGGAAGGTTTAACAGTAAATCAGACTCACCTGAAAAGTGAACTGGTAGGTCAGAAAAACAAATTACTCATAATGCAGCACAGAGACAAAGATAAAAGATACAAAAGAAACAATACAGGGTTTAACACACATTTAACCAGAGTACCAGAAGGAGAAGAGAGAGCATGGAACAAATGCAGTACCTGAAGAGGTAACAGCTAGGAATTTTCTAGAACTGATTAAAAAAAAAAAACAGTTTCATGAACTCCAGTGAAATGAAGCCAGAAAAATAATGAAATTCCAATAAAATAAATTTAAAATGAGATAAGGAAAGAGCAATAGAAGAAGAAAGTAGCTGAATACAGTGCTAAGATTCATTCCCAAAATGCATGCTATGGAGTTCCTGCTGTACCACAGTGGGATCAGCGGTGTCTCTGCAGCACCAAAACACAAGTTTGATCCCTGGTCCAGCGCTGGTTAAAGAATCCAGCGCTGCCGCAACTGTGGTATAGGTCACAACTGCAGCTTGGATCTGATCCCTGGCCCGGGAACTCCATATGTCATGGGGCGGCCAAAACAAAACCAACAACACAACAAAAAAACCCCCACCAAAACCAAAATATATGCTATAAATTCCTATTTGCTTTCTAGAGAGTAACCACAAATTTGGCTTCAAGCATTTCAGCAACCGTACAAGGAAAGAAACAGTCAAATGCCAGAGCCTGGAGCAGGATAACAGGCTCTGGTAAAAACTGAGGAGTCAGACATCATTCCATCTCAACTCAAAGGACTGAGGTCCAGAATGTTCCTTAACCAGTGTTATTATTCCACAAAGCAGATGGAATGGCTCTACATCCTAGAAGCAGTATTACTTGAGAAGAAACATTTAACTGACAGTCACAGTGAAAGAAAAATCAAAAGGACTTGGTCCAACTGATGATGTTGGCAGAAAGGTGTCAAAGCTGCCTACCAAGGTTTGAGGGAAGAAGAGAAGAGAAACAATCGGGCAGACACATTTTGAAGGAAAGAGAACAGCTCAATTTTAGATAAAATGTTTGAGTCTAAGTGGAAATGTCTAGAAGACTTTTTCTAGAATTTTCTAGAAATTCAGACTAAAGCTCAGGAAAGGAGTTAGGGATAAGGCTAAAAACTCAAAAATATGTACACAGATAACTGAAGTCACTGAGTAGTTCTACTTCCCAAACTACCAAAATCCCGTTTCCTCAAACCACCATCCTAATGTAAACTAAAAAACTGGATGCCACAACAAGATATACCCTCTGAAAGCCCACAGCCATGATACAAAAAGCAGGGCGTGTTTCAAAGTGACCACACACGGAGAGAGCATCCAACACAGGTACATAGAGTCTGATGCAGAAAGCTAAATGTGCAGCTCTAGGTCCCGCCACTAGGAATTAGAAAGGAATTAGAAATACGGCTTCCATAGAATGAAACAATCTCTTTACCAAATAAATACTATCTGCTTTCCATTTTAAACTTAAGAACACACAGGTACATTCTGTTCAGAGGATCAGTTGGGTACATGGGAATTTATCGGCTATGTCTGAAATTTTAAACAACAGAAGAATATTTTACCTTAAAAAAGAAAAATTCCCGGAGTTCCCATTGGGGCTCAGTGGTTAATGAATTCAACTAGTATCCATGAGGATGCAGGTTCGATCCCTGGCCTCGCTCAGTGGGTTAAGGATCCGGCATTGCAGTGAGCTGTGGGGTAGGTCACAGACATGGCTTGGATCCTGCATTGCTGTGGCTGTGGTGTAGACCCACAACTGCAGCTCCGATTTGACCCCTAGCCTGGAAACCTTCATATGCTGCAAGTGTGGCCCTAAAAAGCAAAAAAAAAAAATCCCTAAGACTTATCAGGAGTGAAGACATATCTTTGTGTCCTTGAGCAACTAAAGTCAACCTTTGTGTGTCTAAAAAGGCAGGAAGGATATAGTAGTTTCTTCTTCAAAAGAAAGGCATGGCTAAGGATACCCAAAAGGGTTCCTGACTTCTACAAACAAAAGGCAAGAATACCAGAGATGCAGTCTTCAGACACACAACTGGACAGGAGTTACATATAAGGACCAAGGTAGCTTAAAAATAAATTGACGAAGAGTTCCTACCGTGGCTCAGAGGTTAACAAACCCAGCAAGTATCCATGAGGACTTGGGTTTACTCCCTGGCCTTGCTGGAATGGGTTAAGGATCCAGTGTTGCCGTGAGCTGTTGTGTAGGTCACAGATGCGGTTCAGATTCGGCATTGCTGTGGCTGTGGTGTAGGCCGGCAGCTGCAGCTCCGATTCAACCCCTAGCCTGGGAACCTCCATATGCCACGCGTGCAGCCCTAAAAAAGACAAAAACAAAGGTAAAAAAATAAACTTACTCTTCTCAATGAGCTGGTCCTGAACTCCAGCCAATGCACTCACTGCCTAAAAGAAAAACATCACCAGTTACTAGAAAAATTATCACAGACCTCAGGAGAGCACTCACAGACGGAAGGAAAAGAAAAGTCTAACTGAGGTCTTTCTTTAAAATGGGCACAGAAAGAGCCCCATGCCTCACTTACAGCTGCTGAAGTAACTGAGGATTTACTGAAGAGTCGCTCCGCTTCCTTAAACTTCCGGTTCCTTCGATCGTTTTTGCTATTGGAGTTTCTGAAATACACACAAGAAACTCATTATAAGCACCAAGCTATGGCTCAAGCTGAGGATGCCCTAGAGCAAACTCTTTTTTTTTTTTTTGAAATTTCCAAATTACCTATAAAAATGCCTCCTCCATACCACTGGGATTGACAAAAATGACATTTATGCTGAATGCTTATTTCCAATGCCTTCTGGAAAAGACAGAAATCTCTTCCAATATACCTACCATATATGCTCCACTGAGATGGCTTCTGCTCTAGATTCACAATCATTTTTTTTTCTTTTCTTTTCTTTTCTTGTCTTTTTAGGGCCACACCCGCAACATATGGAGATTCCCAGGCTAGGGGTCCAATAGGAGCTGTAGCTGCAGGCTACACAGCAATGCCAGGTCTGAGGTGTGACTGCAACCTACACCACAACTCATGGCAATGCCGGATCCTTAACCCACTGAGCAAGGTCAGGGATCAAAGGATCGAACCCATGTCCTCATGGGTACTAGTCAGATTCATTTCTGCTGAACCACAACAGGAACTCCCATAATCATTTTTGTTTTAATATGTATTTATTTTAATACCTACTATTAAAAACATCTAGCACAGACTAATGATGTGAAGTATCTCTCTGAAATAACTTTAATTTAAAAAATTTAACCTGCTCATAGACTTGGAAAAACTTATGGTTTCCAAATGAGATAGGTTGCGGGATGGGGGGACACACTGAGGGTTTGGGATGGAAATGCTTTAAAATTTGGTTATGATAATTGCTGTACCCCTATAAATGTAATAAAATTCATTAAGCAATAAAAAAAGAAAAAGAAAAAAGAAAAATTACAACCAGGAAAAAAAAATCCAATTACATATAGAATAAAATCCAAATATCTTCCCTGCCCCCTCCAAAAAAAATTAATCTGGCCTTGTGGTGGCTATGGTGCAGGCCAGCAGCTACAGCTCCAGTTCGACCCCTAGCCTGGGAACCTCCATGTGCCACAGGTGCGGCCCTAGATAAGGCAAAAAGACAAAAAAAGAGAGAAAAAGGCAAGGTAACAGAAAGCAACAAAATGCTCAGAAATAGGATCACGTCAAAAAGACAAAGGAATCAGCCTGAGGCAGCTCCCTTTGGCCAAGTTTAGGACAAACTAAGCACAAAAAAGGATAATGATGGATGTGTTAGCTTCATGAAGTCAGTGAGCTGTATATTTATAATTTGTGCACTTCTCTGCATAGATTTCAATAAATTAATTTATACTAAAAAACAAACCTTTACAATAAAAAAGTGACAGTACTAGATCCCAATACACTGATTTAAAACAAAAATCTTGGGAGTTCCTTCCCACTGTGACTCAGCGGGTTAAGAACCCAACTAGTATCCATGAGGATGCAGGTTCAATCCCTGACCTCACTCAGTGGGTCACAGCCTCCATCACTGCAGTGAGCTGTGGTGCAGGTCATAGATGCAGCTCAGATCACACGCTGCTGTGGCTGTGGCATAGGCCAGCAGCTGCAGCTCCAATTTGACCCCTAGCCTGGAAACTTCCATATGCTGCCGGTGCAACCTTAAAATAATAAGTAAATACATAAATAAACCAAGTGTCCATAGTGACACTAGAGAGAGAATATGAAAGGGAGAGAAGATAAAAAGGGAAGACTCTTCTTTCAGAATGCCAGTTATAAATTAAAAGCAATAGTAAAATTAGAGGAGTTCCCGTCATGGCTCAGTGGTTAACGAATACGACTAGGAACCATAAGATTGCGGGTTCAATCCCAGGCCTCAGTGGGTTAAGGATCCGGCATTGCCGTGAGCTGTGGTGTAGGTTGCAGATGCGGCTTGGATCCTGCGTTGCTGTGGCTGTGGCGAAGGTTGGCAGCTATAGCTCCCGTTGGACCCCTAGCCTGGGAACCTCCATATGCCGCAGGTGCGGCCCTAGATAAGGCAAAAAGACAAAAAAAAAATAGTAAAATTAGAATCATCATTTTGCAACCTCCATTATAATAACTGCTTCAGATAAGAATCAACAATGGGTATTAAAACCAGTGATAAAAATTAGAGGGAGCTGTATTTTCACACTGTAAAAATACAACCTCTGAAATTACTTGTTAATTACAAAGAGAAAAAAACGAACGTTTATAACGGTGAAATCATATGATCAAACTTAGCAGGACCAATAATGGGACAATCTGACATTATGTGCCTCCTGATAAAATAGAGGTAAACAACAGGAGGTACATAAATGAACAATGCAACATTTTTGCCAACCGTGTTTAAAGGATCTCGCATTAAGTCCCACTAAGAAAAACCTGAAATTGGGACATTCTACAAGACAATGTCATAGGGAGTTCCCTTGCGGCACAGTTGAGTTGAGGATCCAGCATTGTCGCTGGCAGTGTGGGTTAGATCCCTGGCCTGGGAACTTTCACATGCCAACGGCATGGCCAAAAAAAAAAAAGCGTCATAAAAGACTTCACCACCAAAAAGAGAGAGACCTTCTAATAAGAGACTAAAAGAGACATAACAGGCAAAAGCAATGCATGAACACTGGCTGCATCAAAAAAAAAATAAGTAAAAAAAATAGCAATGCATTTTGGGGACAAATTAGGGAAATCTGAATAAGGACTGTGTATGAAATAATACTATTAATGTAGTGCTATTTTCTGGGCATGATAATAAGTGGTTATGTGAGAAAAAAAAGAGAGGTTCTTATTCTTAGGAGGTAATTGCTGACATAATTAGGGGCAAAGTGCCACGGTATCTGCTTTTAACTTTCCAGTGCTTTAGCAAATAATTATAATATATATAACTATCATACATATAATATAAATGTATAAATATATGTTTTATATATATATACGAAAGGGGAGCTATAACCAACTACAAAGGAGTAGCATGAGGGAGCTCTTCATGGTGAGAAAATAGGTCTGTATCTTGACTGCAGTGGTGGTTACAGGAATCCGTACAAATGATAAAATGACAGAACTATATATACACATTGTACCAATGTCAATTTCCTGCTTTTGCTATTGTACTATATGGTTACATAAAACCCAACCATTGGGGAAAACTGGGTGAAGAGTACATGGGACCTCTCCTTACTATCTTTGCAACTTCCTATGTGTCTATAATTACTTCAATTA
This sequence comes from Catagonus wagneri, assembly GCA_004024745.2. NCBI lineage: Eukaryota > Metazoa > Chordata > Mammalia > Artiodactyla > Tayassuidae > Catagonus > Catagonus wagneri. The sequence goes on along the minus strand of PVHT020000046.1, from coordinate 1,961,974 downwards.
AAAAAAAAATTTAAGCATAAAAATAGTGGCGTGTGTTACTATATATTAAGAGAGTTTCTTAATATAGAGAAGATAGAGAAAGCAAAAGTGGCAACAAGTTAACAATTGCTGAATGCTGGTAAAGGGTATCAAGAGATCAACTAGTCTTTCAAGTTCTCTGTAGATTTGAAAAATTTTCAAAAAGTTTAAAAAGTTCTAAAAAAAATTTTAGGAGTTCCGTCATGGTTCAGTGGTTAATAAATCTGATTAGGATCCATAAGGATGAAGGTTAAATCCCTGGCCTCGCTCAGTGGGTTAAGGATCTGGCATTGCCGTGAGCTGTGGTGTAGGTCGCAGACACAGCTCAGATCCTGTGTTGCAGGCCAGCAGCTACAGCTCCGATTAGACCCCTAGCCTGGGAACCTCCACATGCTGGAGGTGCGGCTCTAAAAAGCAAAAAAAAGGGAAAGAAAAAATTTAGAAAATATTACTAAGTAAAATTGTGATACAGTTGCCACACAGGTATAGCAAATCTTGGAACTCATGACTGATTAAAATGCAGAAAACACTGATAGGAGTGTAAGGTATTACATGCTGTATTTCATTTAAGCATCACACAACCCTGTGCCATTGGCGGGACTTCCCTGACTGTAGGGATACAGAATTTGTCTGGGGTTACCCAGGCAGTGGGACCTCTGAGCCAGAGTCCAAGCTCAAATGCAGACCTCCTTCCACCTCCCTTCACTAATGCCTCCCTGCAAAGCCGCTACCAATAATTTACCCAGTCCTAAACACAAATATTACAAGGGCACAATACAAACACTACAGGCTTGACACTCACTTTTGGTTGGTCAGATAACGATCCCAGCCACGAATAATATTGCCATACATCTGAGTGTCTTCCAGATAGCTTCCTTCAAAAGCATAGATCTGTCTCTCCAAGTTTGCCAGTGTTTCCTGAATGATGAAAAATAAGGAAGCGGTTAATATCTTTTACATGCATGCATTAAGTCTGGCCAAAATGAAGTCTTTTTTTTTTTTTTTTAATGGGCCACACCTGAGGCATTTGGAAGTTCCAGGCCAGGGGTCCAATCAGAGTTACAGCCGCTGGCCTACACCACAGCCACAGCAACTCGGGATCCCTGCGACGTACACCACATCTCAAAGCAACGCCTGATCCTTAACCCACTGGGCGAGGCCAGGGATCGAACCTGCATCCTAATGGATACTAGTTGGATTCGTTTCCGCTGAGCCACGACGGGTACTCCCAAATTCAACTCTATATCACATTTATAAATTCAAGCTCAACTACACCAAACCAGGCTTGCAGAGGGAGGAATGACACGGGCAGGGGAAGGCTGTTTCAGACTAAGGCAGTCTAAACCTGTCTTGCTGGATCTCTTTGAGAACAGAATGGAATAGAGAGTTTGTCCCCAGAAAAATGTACAAAAGTTTGTATATATTCAGAGGCTTTGTGGAAACCCAGCTGTCAAGAACCCGGGGGAAGGAAAAACATGAGCAGTCTCCACTCCCACGCATAAAAGGTACTGCTACCAGGAGAGGGACGGGTAAGCAGCCTTCCAGCGCCAACTGGCTCCCCTCCCCGTAGGATCCGAAAGGCGCCAGCACTGGGCTGCCAGTTGCTATGGAAACCTGGAAGGGCAGCTTCAGGTGAGACGGGCCTCCCAGTGCCCAAGCCAAAACGCAAGGGGAGGGAGGGCTTAGCCGCCACGGTCCAAGGGACCCCTGCTGCGTGTCACAATTCTTAATCCCCTAACCGAGTCCGCGCCCCTCGCCTGTCACCTTCTACGATGTTCCCAAACACATCACATCCCTGCCCATCAAAAACCCCATCTAACGGATCTACTCCTAGTCCCCAAAAGGACATGATCCCCTCCATCTTCCAAAGGCCGTACAGGATGTGTGAGTGCCCCTCCCACACTCGCCTCCTACCCCACCACCCCACCTAAAACCCACCAGCAAGCCCGGACCAATCTGCAGCCCACCGATACGCCCGCCCCACACTCCTTAAAGATCATGGACCCGCTCGCCCTCGCCTACCCCGCAGAGCTCACGCATACTCGCTTTAGCAGGGCTGCAACACAGAAGCCCCCACCCCCTGGCGCCATCCTTCCTCCACGCCCCCGCCCGCCTAGTTCCCCTCCCCCTCCCCAGCTCCGCGCCCCGCCCCCGGCCCAGGCTCCCGGCTCCTGATCTGCACCGCCTGGAAGCCGAGGCGCCGGCGGGCCGCGCAGTGCGCAGCCGTCCTCAGGCCGCCGGACTCCCGGGCGCCGCGCTGCGCCCACGGAGTAACGAACCGCCCGGCGTGGCGGGGCCGGGGTCTGAAGGCAGGGGCAGGCGCGAGGTCCCCACCCGAGCGCCCCCCGGTGCTAGCCCTCACCGCCAGCTCCTGCTTCCGCTTCACGAGCTCCGCCAGCTCCCGCCGGGTGTCCGGGATCTGCGGCGGCGCCGCCTTGTTGTGCATCGCCATGTTGGGCTGAGGCGGGCAGCAGCGGCGCCAGGCTGGGGGCGGTCCTAGCGCGCCGGCGCCCACCAGGGGGCGCCCGCCGCTGCACTGCGCCTGCGCAGGCGGCTTCCGGAGAGGAGCCCCGCCGAGCAGAACTCCCGCGCGCCCGCGCGCGCGCCCTTCCAAAAGAACCGCACTGATGCGTTCTGCTCTTGGTCCTAACCGCACTTCTACACCGCAAACTCACCGTGTCCAAAGCCAGACTTCTCCAAAGTCTCCTCAGTGAATTACTTTCACTGTCCACCGAATTGCCTAAGTCGGAAACCTGGGTGCCATCCTCACCCTCCTTCACCCCCTTAATCCAATCCAAAACCAAGTCCTGTGGACTCCAGAAGAGCCCCGCAAATCTGTTTTCTTTTGTTTGCCACCTCCCTCGTTCAACCAGGCCCTCCGTATTTTAGGTACATTTTTCCAACAGCTCCTGTTTCCACTCTTAGCTCCATTTAATCCATTATTCACAGTGGTGCCAGGATGATTTATTTGGGGAAAACAAATGTGTTACTCCCCTGGTTAAAACCTTTCAAAGACTTCCCGTTGCCCTTTAGAGAGACAAGCATGTGTGGTGGTTAAAGACACAAACTACCTAGGTCAAAATTCTACCTCTGCTATTGATAAGCTGTTCCACCTTGGGCAGGTAACTCAATTTAACTTGGCTCGATTTCCTCCTCTGTAAAATGAAAGTAAGATTAGTGTCTACCTAATACATTTTCCGTAAGGAGTAAATCACTTAATGTAAGGTGCTTGGCAAATAAGCACTACTCAAGTAAAATCATTGAGTCTAATGTTGTTACCTTTGTTTTCATCTCCCCCCTGCTTATTTCTCCACTCCATTTTTCAGGGTTCTGCAATTTCACTAGAAATCCAGGTAGTACTTTTTTTTTTCATTTTGCTTGCTTGCTTGCCTGCTTTCCCTCTCTTTCTTGCTTTCTTTTTGCTTGTGTTTCTTCAGTCTGTGAATTAGTACTTTTAACAGTTCTGGGAAATTCAGCTATCCTTCCTCAGATATGCCTATACCTCAGTTCTCTCTCCTTCTGGAATTCAGATTAAACATAAGAATCCTCCCCCACACACACTGTTTTTTTCCATCCTTTTGTCTCTACTGCATTCTGGATAATTTCTTTTACGTGTTGATCTTGTAACCTGGGGTCTTGCTGAACTCTCTTATTGATTCTAGGAGGTTTTTTTGTAGATTCTTTAGGATTTTCCCAGACTAGGGGTCAGCTGCCGGCCTACACCACAGCCACAGCAATGCCAGATACTTAACCCACTGAGCAAGGCCAGGAATTGAACCCGTATCCTTATGGATACTAGTTAGGTTTGCTACCACTGAGCCACAATTAGAACTCCTGGATGCTTTTTAATTACTCATTTTTTTTCTTCTTTTCGGCTGTACCCACAGCATATGGAAGTTTGGGCCAGGGATCAAATCTGAGCTGGAGCTGTGACCTATGCCATAGCTGCAGCAACACTGGATCATTAACCCACTGCACCATAGAGGGAACTCCTTTAATTACTCAAATTTTAAAAATAGTTATAGGATTATTTGGATAACCTATTTCGTATCAAGTGAATTTTGGTAGTCTAGGAATTGATCCATTTCCTCGAAGCTGTTAATTTTTTTTTTTTTAGGGCCACACCCACGGCATATGGAGGTTCACTATGCTAAGGCTCAAAACAGAGCTACAGCTGCCAGCCTACTCCACAGGCACAACAACGCCAGATCCAAGCCATGTCTGCAGCCTTTACCATAGCTCATGGCGATGCCGGATCCTTAACCCACTGAGTGAGGCCAGGGATCGAACCAGCAACCTCATGGTTTATAGATTCATTTCCAACGCGCCACAGTAGGAACTCTCCAAGTTGTTAAATTTATATGCATGGATAATGTCTTTTGACCTCTCTTCCAGTTCACTAATTTTCCCTGAAGTTTCTGTTAAAGGGATTCATTGAAGGATTTAGTTACTGTATTTTTTTTTCTAAAAGTTCTAGTTGGTCTTTTAAGTAACTCCCAATTCACTTGTTGCCATTTCTTGTTCCCTGTGGGTATTTTCATGTTTCGTCGTTTATTTCTTTGAAAATGAAATATTCAATCTATTCTTTGAAATAGATGTTCCAGGAACAACCAGGAAACATCTTAAAGTACCTTGGAATTCAAGTAACTAAAGTCTTGGACAATCAGTTTCTGTTACCCGTTATTTCTGTCGGTGAGAAACCTTTCTTGTGTGCTTTAAAATGTAATTGTTTCTTTGCAGAATAAAAAAAATGTGGAAATAATTGGAGGGGAAATAAAAAGTCCCTTCCTCCAAAGAGTAATTTCACTTATTAATATCAGGCACCCAGAGGCACTAATAGTACAGGGCCATCTTAAACCAAGTTCAAGGTTTAAGGTTTTCTGAGCTTCCAGCCTGCAGACCCCTGGGAGGATACAGTTTCTGATCCACTTTTTTATTCTGAAAGGTATAGACCTTTGGCATGCCAGCTTTTTGTGAGAAATATGTTCTATTAGACTACTCCTTGTATGCAGGCTTTGGGTTTTGATTTCTGTCCCATTCACCCCAGGGTAAGGTCTGCTTTGCTAGAATCAAATATAGTTTGCCTTTAGATCGAATGTGGTCTCCAGGCATCTATGCTCCATTTCTCTCTAGATTATTGTTTATCTTCACTTCTGGTCTGATAACTCTCTACTTACTTGGATGATTTAAGAATTTTTTTTTCCTTTTTTTATTTTGCTTTTCAGGGCCACACCTGGGGCAAATGGAAGTTCCCAGGCTAGGGGTCGAATCAGAGCTACAGTTGCCAGCCTACAGTCACAACAACACAGGATCCAAGCTGCATCTGTGACCTACACCACAGTTCATAGGCAATGCTGGATCCTTAACCCACTGAGTAAGGCCAGGGATTGACCCACCTCCACATGGATACTAGCCTGGTTCATTACCGCTGAGCCACAATGGGAACTCCTTTTTTTGGGGGGGTGTTTTTTTTGGGGGGTCTTTTGTCGTTTTATGGCCGCACTCACGGCATGTGGAGGTTCCTAGGCTAGGGGGTCGAATCGGAGTTGCCGCCTACGCCACAGCCACAGCAACACAGGATCCGAGCTGCGTCTGCAACGCCGGATCGTTAACCCGCTGAGCAAGGTCAGGGATTGAACCCGCAACCTCATGGTTCCTAGTCGGATTTGTTAACCGCTGCACCACGACGGGAACTCCTCCTTTTATTTTTTTATCCAAAAATTTTAGCTGTTTTCAGCATTGGGATTTAGATAAATAACAGTCTGTCATTAACAGAAATCAGAAGTTTCAATCACCCTCTTTGCCCCATTGAACTTCAGGTGCTTCCAAAGCCTCATTTATCATGTTAGCCATTTCTGAGTGCTTGGCCTGCTTTGGCATCTGCAAAAATTAATAGTAGGAGCCTGCCTTAAAAAGTTGAAATGAGTTAATGTATGCATTTTTGCGTATATAAAATACTCAGAACCATGCCTTGTACACAGAAAGTATTCCTAAACATTGGCCAGTTTGCTGTTGTTGGCCCAGCCCTCGGCATGTCAAATTCCTGGGGCCTGGGATCAAACCCTTACCACAGCAGCCACAGAAGTGATAACAGATCCTTAATCTGCTGAACCACTAGGGAACTCCAACATTGGCCAGTTTTTTTTTTTCCTTTTTTTTCATTTTAGGACCGCACTGGAAGCATGTGGAAGCTCCCAGGCAAAGGGTCAAATCGGAACTACAGCAGCCAGCCTACACCACAGTCGCGTCTGTGACCTATACCACAGCTTATGGCAAATGCCGGATCTTTAACCCACTGAGAGTGGCCAGGCTTCAAACTGGCATCCTCATGGATCCTAGTTGGGTTTCAGTAACTGCTGAACCATGAAGGGAACTCCCCCCCCCCTTTTTTTTTGTCTTTTAGGGCCACACCCGAGACATCTGGAGGTTCCCAGGCTAGGGGTTGAATCAGAGCCATAGCTGCCAGCCTACACCAAGGCCACAGCAACGTGGGGGCCAAGCTGCATCTGTGACCTACACTACAGCTCACGGCAATGCCGGATCCTTAACCCACTGAGCAAGGCCAGGGATCAAACCCACATCCTCATGGTTCCTAGTCGGATTTGTTAACCACTGAGCCACGATGAGAACTCCACACTTAGGCTCTGATTAACGTGGTAGCCTTTCATTCCTCACATCTACCACTAATTTCCACAAAGGGAAAGATGTTAAGAAATATAACCATCTGTGCACTGTATCAAATAATAAATAATCAACCTGAAATATACATTGTTAAGTTCTAAGCCTTTAAAAACCAAGCCATAGGAGTTATCATTGTGGCTCAGCAGAAACGAATCTGACTAGCATCCATGAGTACGCAGGTTCAATTCCTGGCCTTGCTCAGTGGGTTAAGGAATGTGTTGCCGTGGGCTGTGGTGTAGATCACTGATGAGCCTTGGATCTGGTGTTGCTGTGGTTGTGGTGTAGGCCAATGGCTATAGCTCCGATTCCACGCCTAGCCTGGGAACCTCCATATGCCCTGGGCGTGGCCCTAAAAGGGCAAAAAAAAAGGAAGGCCATCTAATAATGCCATTAGTTTCAACCCAAGAGGAAGAGTTAGCAGCAGCCCACGGTCGCATCATCTCTCCTTCCTTCCCATCATCACCTGAGGGTGCAATAGCAGGGACGGGGGTCAACTGGTATGTCCACTGAGAAGGTTTCTGGGAAGGAAAACCCCTTCACTGCCAACTCAGAAAACATGGCTGCTTCAATAGGACCATCAGTCACTCCCCGAGATTTGAAGACCTGGGTTCCTGTGCTGGTGTGGGTTCAATATCTCTGGGACACCCTCCACAACTGTCTACTTTTACCTCAAAAATACTGATATAAAGATTTATTTTGCAGCAAACATACCTGTGAACACAAGGTCCTCTGTGCTAGGAAAAAAGTACACATTGAAATGGGATTATATTTACGAATTTTATTTTTTATTCCAAAAATACATATATAAATGAAAACCTGCTCCTCAAATGCAGGGAGGCCTTTGCCTGTAACCTAGTATTACATTTACATCCCAAAACATTCTCATGAAAATCAGTATGCAGCTCTTTCACACACAATTTTTTAAATATATACACATATATACACACACACAGTAGATGTAAGTAGTTAATAACTTTTCTACTTACACATATTCCTCTGGTAGAGAATTAGGAAGTCGGGCAATTCCCCATGCTTTCCAGCCTTGGGAAGGTAAATACAACCTCTCTGAACATCTTTTTAAAAAAGATGAAACATGTAAACCACACAACCTCCTTTAGACATATATATGTTGTTAGAATAGAGTGAGGACCTTGCCACATAAATGACAGTGTGTTTCTCAGAGAAGAATGGAAAGAAAATCAAAATAAAAATGCCAAGTTGAAGAACAGATAAGATGATCAAAACTGTTTTGAACATGCTCCGCGGAGAAATCAGAGATCTCTCACAGATCCATGACTCTTTTCAGCCTCTCATGACATGTAGTCAGCTTCTACTGGCAGAGGCCATGATCTTCCAATACAGTCACATGCTTAAGCAGGCTCCATAAAGCATCTGTTTAAGTCCAACAGTCAATAATGAGGTCATGTGGTAAACTGCCTCCCCACACACAAATGAAGTGCAAAATCCATTTCCACAACTCAAGAGCTCAACCAGGTCAAAGCTTTGGTATGTTCTGGAGGCTGTTTTGGTAATAACCAAAGCTTAGAAAGATTCTCTGTTCAGGGGTTTGCCCACTCCCCCCCTAAACAAAAACCAACCCGGTCCACACAGATTAACAACTATATAAATAAAGTAACTGTACAAAGAGAACAATCCACAGTTCCCCTTTAACGAAAGGTTTATATTTTCCTAGACAGCAGTTCTGAAAGCACCAACTAAAGCCACAACGTTTCTACTAAAACGGGATGTGTTGGTGAGACTGTTCGGAAAACAAATGCCCACAGGCATGCAGTTGATGTGCCACAGAAAAGAGTTCAACCAAACAGAAGTCAGTTTTCTTACACTGTAACGTAAGCTGGTCAGCAACAGAGGAAAGACTTAAGGCAATAAGAGGCATTACAGAGCGCGCAGTGCCCTTAGGAGTCAACCCCAAAGCCTCTGAAGAAAGACCAGGTCTCTCGGGAGTTTGGGTTGTTTCTTAGTTTGCTAGCTGTCGGACACTTCCCCCTCCTCCTCGTCATCCTCATCTTCTTTCCTGTCCACTTCAGATGTGTCCGAGGACTCATGAAGCAGGACATACTCTCTGCTGCTGAACCCAAATTTAAGGACATCCTTTTCCTTCAGTTCGTAGTATCTCTGAGGCTCAATTCGTTTGTTGTTCAGGAACGTTCCATTGCCTGAGCCAAGGTCAATGATGTAGGGCTTCACCCTGCGGCCAACCGTCCCATCAGCACGGGTATATTCCACAAGCCTAACAGAGATAAAGGAGAGAAACCTGTGAGTGAAGTCTTGCCTAACATCATCCAGCTCTTTGATAACATAGCTTAGACGATGTAAATAACCTGACTTGAACACAGTTGAAATTCAAATGCTAGGAAATTAAGACGGTATGGCCATGGATTTGGAAACTGGGAGCAAGTTAAATATGCTTAGTAGAAATACGGTGAGAAACGGTCACTGGGTGGGGGAATTCATGGTTGATCAAAAGCTTAAAAGAATCCAAGGCCTCAGAGTTCCCATCGCAGCACCGCAGCACCAAATCTGACTAGTACCCATGAGGATGCATGATCCACCCCCGTCTCACTCAGTGGGTCGGGGATCCTACAGTGCTGTGAACTGTGGTATAGGCCGCAGACATAGCTCAGATCCCTCGTTGCTGTGGCTGTGGCACAGGCCGGCAGCTGTAGCTCCAAATTCGACCCCTAGCCTGGGAACCTCCATATGCCACGGGTGCAGCCTTTTGGGGAAAAAAAAAAAAAAAATCCAAGGCCTCTTGCCATGCTTAAGAAATACATTTTTTTGTTTTGTTGAGAAGCCACATAATACTTTTTTCACTTACATTTCATCATATCTTAGCCTCTGTCCTAATGGGAATAAATCAGTGATGGATCTGGACTTCAGAGTCAAGAGAACAGATAAGATGATCGAAATTGTTCAAATTAAAATTGATTTGAGCCAGAGCTCTACTACAGTGATCATTTTTTAGGCAAGCCACTCAGCTCTGCTGAGCTATATCTTCTCATCTGTCAAACGGGGTATTAATACTTGTCCTCGCCTCCCCACAGTATTGTTGTGAACATCCAACAATAACAAATGTACTACAGAAACTGTCAAGATACAGATTTAGCTAATATATGCCAGGAATTCTTAGTTTTACTTACACTTAATCCTCAAAGCAGCCTTGTGAAGTATGTAGAAACTGAGACTGGTATTAGATACAAGGGGTATATATAGGCTTCTGCACACACACCCCCAATAATCCTAACTAACCAAGACATTTGGTTTCTGCTGGCACTTCCACTTCTCTCTGCAGACGGACCCTTACCGGTACTGAAAGACGGCATGCTGCTTTGAACAAGAGGGATGATCGATGGGAATGTCTGCGATGCGGCGATGTCGGCCCAGGAGGTAAGCACTCTGCCGGTGGATGTACATCACAGGAAGCACCTCATCATTTTTAAAGGGGTAGAGGCGCCACCGTTTTTTGGGGATACGTGCTTCTGGAGGCTCGCTATATTTAATGACTACACCCCGGAAGGTGTTGGTGTCCTCAAGAAGCGCCCCAGAAAGTTCGAAACTTGGCTTTTCTTTAGCAGGCAACTCTTTGTCTTTGTTGTTGCCACCAGGCCTTGGAAGCGAGTCCTGAGATGTATTACCCGCACTGGCTTCATTCTTCTGGCGGTGCTCCCGGCGCCGGGCGTTATAGAACTCCCGCTCTGCTTCCTGGGCCTGCAGGTTTTGAATGTCTCGATCCCTTCCCTGGGGCTGCCCACCACCAGGCCTCTCGTTCGAGCCTCTCCTTTGGTGAGAATGGCTTCGGTGTCTGTCTCGGTCACTGTTTCTAGCTCGCCTGTGTTCCTGTCCTGAGGGTTCTCGGTGCGGCCGATCCTCCCGGCCTCTCCGGGGATGATCCTCACGTTCCTGATATCCAAAGAGATTCAGGAAATGAAAGGCAGTCCACAGTCTACGAACAAAGCTGCATTCGAGAAGTCATTTGTGTAACACAACACTGTAAGTCAACTATACTCCAGTAAAATGTTTATTTAAACAAAATCATCCGTGGGAGTTCCCGTCGTGGCTCAGTGGTTAATGAATCCAACTAGGAACCATGAGGTTGAGTGTTCGATCCCTGGCCTTGCTCAGTGGGTTAAGGATCCAGTGTTGCCGTGAGCTGTGGTGTAGGTTACAGACGCGGCTCGGATCCTGCGTTGCTGTGGCTGTGGTGTAGGCAAGTAGATACAGCTCTGATTAGACCCCTAGCCTGGAAACCTCCATATGCCATGGGTGCGGCCCTAGAAAATGCAAAGAGACAAAAAAAACCCCAAAAAAACAGAAAAACAAAACAAAACCAACTGTGATTTGGACTCTGGCATTCAGAGCAAAATGTCCCCACACAAATAAGGTTATCTGTGGTGGTCACTTGCAAAGCCACCACACAGAATAGATGCCCTAGGCTGCTGCCCTACTATAGCCCTAACAGTGTGAGTCCATGTTCAGAGCTTTAAGAACAAAATACCTATTGGCAAACTTATAGGAAAATATATACAAAAAAAACAGAACAGAGCGAGTTCAGTAGTCACAGACAAAATAATTACACGGAGTTCCTGTTGTGACACAGCGGAAACAATCCGACTAGTATCTATGAGGATGCAGGTTCGATCCCTGGCCTCGCTCAGTGGGTCAGGGGTATGGCGTTGCCATGCACTGTGGTGTAGGTCGCAGATGTGGCTTGGATCTGGTGTTGCTGTGGCTGTGGTGCAGGACGGCAGCTGCAGCTCCAATTAGATCCCTAGACTGGGAACTTCCATATGCCACGGGTGTGGCCCTAAAAAGCAAAAAAGAAAGAAAGAAAGAAAGAAAAAAGCCATCTTTCTCTTATGCCAAAAATAAAAACACAATAGTAATTTTGAAAGACCTTATTTAAAAGACAGTTATTGTTATAACAAAAATTATCCCATACCTAGAAATAAAAATTAGAAATACGCAGAACATGTACTGTACTACAGTTGGCCCTTGAACAACGTGGGGGTTAGGGGCACCGACCCTCTGAGCAGTTGTAGTTGGCGGTCTGTGTATGTGGTTCCTCTGTATTTGAGGGTCCGCATCCACATCCACAGAGTCAACCTAAAGGGGAAATGGAGTACTGCAGTATCTGCTAGTGAAAAAAATCCTCATGTAATCGGACCAGTGCAATTCAAACTCATGTTGTTCAAGGGGCAACTGTGTAGATAGCTTTTTTAAAAAATCTAGAAAAATGGGAGTTTCCTGGTGGCCTAGTGGTTAAAGGATCCAGTACCGTCACTGCTGTGGTGCAGGAGCTTTTTGCATGCCACAGGTGTAGCAAAAAAAAAAAAAAAAACCCAAAGTGAAAAAACAAAGAAACGTATCAACGTTTCTTAAAAAAGACTCAGTAATGAAAATCAGCCCAATAGATAATACGCAAGGGAAGGTAACAAGCAGTTTTCAGAAGAAGTAACTACCCAACAAACACAGGGAAGACAGGCTTATCCCTGCACAGGACTGAGACCTGGCCCCCAGTGACTACCCACCCCCGGCCTCAAGGCCCTCTCCCTTCCATACCCGGAGGTGAAGTGGAAGCCTACTTTCTCAGAGCAGGACCCAGTTTTCCTAAACTTCCCAGTCTCCAAAGACAAGTATAAAAGGGAGGAAGCCTCAGACACCCATCCCTCCTACCCCGAGATATTCCACAAGTTTGCCGCCACCATCTGTTGCGAGTTCACCAGGACTAATCTCATTACGCCCTTCATCCCTGATTAAATGGGTCACTATAAGAAGTCACAGACTCCAGGTCGTCACCCCTACTTCCCCTGAACTGGAATCCCCGTAAGGCTCTATACCTCCAGGATTCTGTCCCCAAATCCCACCCTTCAACTCCTGAAGCCACTGTGCAATGCCCCCTGGAATGGAAAGCTCGGCAAAACCAAGCTACATCCTCTGCATTTTCCCACATAGGTCCCATCTCCTTTTGCTCTAATTGCAACCTGGCTCTGCCCTGAGCACACAGCTCCCTGAGAGCTAGCTCTCTCAAATGGCTTTTTCTCCCTCTGACCCCTCCCTAACTCCCACCATCTCTGGGCCTGGACAAAAGGCAGGCATCACCCTTGCTTCTCACTGCCAATTCTAGAACACTCCTCACCCTTTTCTTTCTCCCTAAAAACACTCAGCTCTGTATCACCACATAAAACCACTGTCACCCATTATTCTCATGGTTGCCGTCACTTACTATCCCTGAATTACTTCCTCTCACTTCTTGCCAGTGTTACTTCTAGCTCAAGTCATCCTGCCCAGCACGACTCTTGGTGATTTTGAAGGTGCCCCTTCCTACATGCTGGCCTCTCTGTTGAGTTTCTCTCTTATTTGTCTCCTCCTTTCACCTCTGCCACTCATCCCCATGTTTATATCCACCATTTCATTTCCAGTAACAGCAACCCCTCTACCGTTCCAATTTCAAGCAGTCCTCTTTCTGTCCACTTTTCCAGCTCACATTTACCCAGCTCTAACAATCTTTATCCCAGTAAGACGTACGTACCCACACCTTTGATCCCCTTACCTCTGCACACTCCCTTTTTTTTTTTTTTTTTAAAGGAACAAGTTCCCAGGCTAGGAGTGACTGAGCCACGTCTGCAACCTACACCACAGCTCACGGCAACGCCGGATCCTTAACCCACTGAGCAAGGCCAGGGATCAAACCCGCAACCTCATGGTTCCTAGTCGGATTTGTTTCTGCTGCACCGTTATGGGAACTCTGTCTCCTCGAATCTTTTACATGGCCTTTCCCATCCCTTATTGACTCAAAAGGGATTTTTTTTTCTTTCTTTTCTTTTTAGGGCCATGTCTGGGCCATATGGAAGTTCCTGAGCTAGGGGTTGAATCAGAGCTGCAGCTGCTGGCCTACGCCACAGCCACAAAGAATCCAAGCCACATCTGTGACCCACACGACAGCTCACAGCAACACCAGATCCTTAACCCACTAAGCAAGGTCAAGGATCGAACCCACATCCTCATGGACACTAATCGGGTTCTTAGCCTGCTGAGCCACAACGGGAACACCTTGAAAGGGATTTCCTACATCTATCCACCTACCAGTATCAAACCATATACTCTGTCTTCCCTTCCTAGGACTAAAAGTTAAACTACTTTGCTTCTATCCAAGCTAATCCCTATACCTGGGAGCTTCCTTCTCAGCAAGAATATTCCTCCAGCAATTCTCACCTCTCTTGTACACAACCTACTTCCCCATTCTGCACTGGCTCATACCTATCAGCACAAGCACCTGATCTTCGCTGGAGACCACTTCCCACGTCAGCTTTCACTCTATTTCTTAATTTCTCTTTCAGTAAAACTCCTCAAAAGCATTTTGTTTTAGTAAGTCTCCAATTCTTCTTCCATCTCTTTCCCCTGTGGGCCAGGGATCAAACCTGGGCAGGGGGATCAAGCCTGGGCTGCTGCAGTGACAACGCCAGATTCTCAACCTGCTGTGCCACAAGAGAACTCCTTCTCCCATCTTTCTTTCTTTTATTTTGCTTTTCAGAGCCACACGCACAGCATATGGAAGTTTTCAGGCTAGGGGTCAAAGCAGAGCTACAGCTGCCAGCCTACGCCACAGCCACAGCCACAGCCACAGCCACAGCCACACCAGATCTGAGCCGAGTCTGTGACCTATACTGTGGCTGACTGCAATGCCGTATCCTTAACCCAATGAGTGAGGCCAGGGATAACCCCTGTCTTCACAGATACTAGCTGGGTTGGTTACCACCGGGCCACAAAGGGAACTCCCCATCTTCTTTTGAACCCTTTAATTACGCTCCACCCTTACTACTCCACTAAAATTGCTGGTCAAGGTCACCAGTGACCTCAGTGTTGCTAAATCCAATGGGCAATTCTCAGTCCCAAAAGTTTTTCAAAATGTGAAGTTTTTTCAAGTTTCAAAAAAGTGTATTTTTCAGAGTGCATAGCAGGCAAAATTAGTTGATACTATGGAAAGAATATGACCAATCATGTAATCAGGTAACACAAAATAACTGAGATTTCAATATACACTCTCAATTACTGATAAGTCAAGTAGAACAATATATAAACAGTATTTTCTTTTTAACATAAAATCTTTCCATAAGCGTTCCCATTATATTGCAGCAGAAACGAATCCGACTAGTATCCTTAAGGATGCAGGTTTGACCCTGGACTTGCTCAGTGAGTCAAGAATCCTGCGTTGACATAAGCTGTCGTGTAGGTGGCAGACGTAGCTCAGATCCCAAGTTGCTGTGGCTGTGGTGTAGGCTGGCAGCTGCAACTCCAATTCAACGCCTAGCCTGAGAACTTCCATATGCCACTGGTGTGACCCTAAAAGGCAAAAAACAAACAAAAAAAATTTGCATAGAATATACACACAGAAAGACACACATCAAAACATGAAGGAAAAAAAACATAAGTATGTCAGAGCTCTGAGTTATAAATATCAAACTATTAAAATGGCTACCTCTGGGGAGCAAACTGATTTTTTTTGTTTGGGGAGAGGGGTGTGATTTCTGGGGCTTTTTATTTTACAGACATCTGTGTTATCATGATGAACATGCAATCGATAAATTTAATTTTTTTTTTGTCTTCTTAGGGCCACACCCATGGCATATGGGAGTTCCTAGGCTTGGGGTCGAACTGGAGCTATAGCTGCCAGTCTACACCACAACCACAGCAATGCCAGATCCGAGCCGCATCTGCGACCTCTACCACAGCTCATGGCAACACCAGATCCTTAACCCACTGAGCGAAGCCAGGGATGCCAGGAACCTGCACCAAAGCAGTGACCTGAGTCACAGCAGTGAGAACACTGGATCTTTTAACCCACTGTACCAGAAAGGAACTCCCACAGAGTTTCTTTAAAAAGAAGACTGAACGTTTCTCCCTCAGGACTGAGGCTAATGCAAGAATGTCGCTTTCACTACTCTTATGCCACATAGTGCTGGAAGTCCTACATCAATCAACAAGAAAGGAATTAAAATGTATATAGACTGTAGAGAAAGAAAGAAAATCATCCCAATTTTATGGTCTGAATTATGTAGCTAATCCTGAGTAATCTATAAAAAAATCTCCTAAAATAAAGGCCTAGTATCGAAGAATATAAAAAACAATTCTTAAAACTCAGGACTTTAAAAAACAAAACAAATAATCCAACTAGAAAACAGGCAGAAGACATGAAGAGACATTTCACATGAGAGGAAACACAGATGGCAAATAAGCACATGAAGTTGTTCAACATCATCAGCCTCAGGGAAATGCAAACTAAAATCACAGTATCACTTTCATACCTATCAGAATGGCTTAAAAAAAAATGTGCCAATACCAAATGCTGGTGAGGATGCAGAGAAATTGGATCACTTACATATTATAATTGGAAATGTAAAACAGTAAACGTTGTACCCTCTCCAAATTTATATATTCAAGTCCCAACCCCCACATCTAAGAATGTAACCAAATTTTTTGAAGATAAGATTTTTTTAAAAAACTGATTGAGTTAGAAAGAGCTGACACCCTAATCCAACAAGGCTGATGTGGTTAAAAGGAAGAGACATAAGCCACCGAGGAAAGGCTATGTGAGGACACAGCTGGGACAGTGGCTATTTGCAAGCAAAGGAGAGAGGCCTCAGGAGAAAGCAAACTGCTAAAACTTTGATCTGTGACTTCTAGCCTCTAAAACTGTGGTAAAATTATAGTTTCTGTTATGTAAGGCAGCCAGTCTGTGGTATTTTGTTATGGAAGACCCAGCAAATTAACGCAGCACTCTGGAAAATAGCGTGGCGATTTCTCAAAAAAATTAACCATGCAACTATCATACCATACAGAAACTGCACCCCCAGGCATTCACCCCAGAGAAACGAAAACTTATGTTCACACAAAAACCTGTACACAAATGCTTACACAGCAGCCTTATGTCTAATAGCCAAAAACTGCTAACAACCCAGATGTTCCTTAATAGGAAAATGGTTAAACCCATACCAGTGAATATCATCTGGCAATAAAAAGGAATAAACTACAGAGAGATGCAACAACCTAAATGAATCTGCAAAGAATTTTGCAGAGTGGAAAAAAGCCAATCCCTTAAGGTTGCATATTGTATGATTCCATTTACATAACATTCATGAAGTGACGAAATTACAGAAATGGAGAGGAGATTGGAAGCTGCCAGGAATTGAGGGGCAAGGGTGCGAAGGAAATGAATGTGACTATAAAAGGACTATATGTGGGATCTTGTGGTGATGGAAAGGTTTTGTATGTTGACTGTATTGACGTCAATATTTTGGTTGTGAATAGATAATCAACAAGGACCTCCTGTATACTAGAGGGAACTATAATATTTTCTAACAGCCTTTAAGGGAAGAGAATCTGAAGAATGTGTGTGTGTATAACTGAATCGCTGTGCTATACACTTGACACTAACACAATACGGTAAATCAACTATACATTAATTAAAAACAAAAAACAACTTTTCCCTTAATTTTTTCTGGTTGTGATAGTGCTCTATAACTCTGTAAAATGCTTCCATTGGGAGAAACAGCCTCTTCCACGTTATTTTCTTACAACTGAATGTGAACCAACAGTTATCTCAAAATAAAAGGTTTAGTTTTACAAAGTAAACAGGAAGAGAAAAAAAAAAACCCAAAACCAGTTTTTAGAAAAGCTCACTGCAGGCAGAGGTGAACACATACACAACACTCCAGCTCTGATGGAGCCAGTATGAAAACATCTCAACCCGCTTACCTGCTTCACTTTGACTGTTGAGTGGTGAGGACTTCGGCTTCTCCTACTCCGGGGAGACTTGCTTCTTCTCGCTGACGACTTATTTTTCTTCTTCGGTGGGGACCTGTTCAGAGAATGGTACACATAAATTTCATCTCAATTTTCATTCCCTCATACAAATTAGCTTCAGGTATCAGGCTTATCTACTAACACAAACACCACATTTGTGAAGGCCTCTGCTGACGACACTAAAGGAGTCAGGAGCTTCACTTTTCTAGCCCTAATGTCTCCCACATATATAACTGCCTGCTGAAACTTCTCACTGCGATAACAGAAGTCTAAATTCCCACCCCTCAACTTTCCTGTCTTTGCCACCAGGGTAACTGATATCACTATCCATCCGTTCCTCAGGCCAAAAACCTAGAAGTCATTCTTAATTCCTTTTTCTCCCCCCTCACCACCAACAGCCCCATGCTCCTCCCCAACATGCTCACAATCAGCAAGTCCTCTGGTTCTGCCTCTTCCCTCTCCCACCTCATTCCTACCAATCTGACCTCTACTGGATTCCCTCCCCTCCTCCTCTTCTAGAAGGAACACAATTAATTCCACTTCAGGTTCTTTGCACTGGTTGTTTTCTCTGATTAGATCTTTACAAGGCTGCATTATTCTTACCATTCAGGTCTCAGATCAAATGGCAGACTTTTCGGAGAGAACCACTTCCCTCCACTCTCTCTCCATCACATTTACTGTTTTAACTTATCCCGAGTATTGGTTACTAACCAAATATTTTATTTCTTTGTTATTCCGTCTCAGGGCTAGAGCACCTCAGTTTCACCAGGGTAGGGACCATCTATCATGTTCATTCTTTCCACCCCAGTACTCAGGACAGCCTCCCCACCTCATATTTTTTTCTTCTCTTTTCTTGTCTTTTTAGGGCCACATCCTTGGCATACGGAAGTTTTGTGTTTCTAGGCCCATACCCTTGGCAAATGGAAGTTCCCAGGCTAGGAGTCGAATCCTAGCTACAGCTGCTGGCCTACACCACACCCACTGCAATGTGGGATTGGAACCACATCTGTGACCTACACTGCAGCTTATGACAACGCTGTACCCTGAACCCATTGACCGAGGCCAGGAATCAAATCCAAGTCCTCATGAATACTAGTCGGTTCATTACTCCTGAAAAACGATAGAACTCCCATTATTTTCTTTCTTTTTGGCTTTCGTCTTTTTAGGGCCGCATCTGCGGCATATGGAAGTTCCCAGGCTAGGGGTCTAATTGGAGCTGTTGCTGCTGGCCTATGCCAGAGTGACAGCTATGCCGGATCCTACACCACAGCTCACGGCAATGCCAGATCCTTAATCCACCAAGTGAGGCCAGGGATCAAACCCACAACTTCGTGGTTCCTAGATGGATTCGTTTCCGCTGTGCCACGACAGGAACTCCCCATTACTTAATTTCATTTTTATCTGTGTATAATTTTACAGTTTGATTCAAATTCCACATATACATTTATATTTTTAAAAATTTTACACAGACATTTTCCACATTATTTTATAACCTAGGAGGTCTTTAGCACATATTAAGTACTCACCAAAACTAAGTTGAATGAGTGAATAAATTGTCCAGAAAAGACAACTTTCCCCCCAGAATATCAGATAGACCACCTAGGCCCTGTATATGTAAACTTCTTGGGGCAGATAACTGAAAAAGTAACCCCATTTACAGGTAGGTGGGAAAAATCTTTCATTTCAACTTAAACGATCATTGTCATCAGATGGACCATACTCGGAGGAATGCTGAGCACAGAGAGAAGAAGGGAAGGGAACTTGCCCATCAGGCATTAGGCGTTTAACGCCCAGCTATAACGCAAGTGACAGATATCAGAGTAAACGTTAACACAATCACAACTGGTCACTTCTACCGCCTTAGTTTAAGTCCAAGCTGCCGCGCTCAGCATTCAAGGTGTGCTCCTGGTGCCAGTCCTGTCCTCCTTTCTCAAAAACCCTGGCCTAAGGTCTACCCGAGGCTGCTTTCCCACTTACCGGCTACCTCCTCGACCTCGGTTCCCGCGGTGACCGGGTCTGCCTGACTCGCCGGCCGGCGGGGACTGGCTACCGCCGGAGGAGTCTGGGCGGCGATGGATGGGAGGCACAGATTCCGGGCTAAGGCGCTCCTGCTTCACCACCACCGTCGCCGCCGCCACCATGTCCCCGTCTCGCTGTCTTCGCCGACCTCCCCGCTCCCGTTCACTCTTCACCTCCTTCATGCTGAGAGAACGGCTGAGCCAAGGAAAAACTGGTCCGTTGCGCTCCTCTCCGTGAAGGAAATGACGGACTTGAATCCTGGACTTCCGCTTCCGGGTGCGCGCTCTCCCAAAAACCCTCGCGGCGGATAACGCGAGAAGATTCCTGAGTGGGCGGGGCCTTAGGGACCCCTGTGGGGCGGGAGTTTTAGGTTTCAAAAACAAATCTTGCGGAAAAAGTTACTCTCAAGGCTCTGTTGCCGCGTTATTACTAGTTACTAAACGTGGAGACAACCTACACATTCACCAGTAGGAAAAAGAATATGTCACCATTTGCAATGGTATTTACAAACTCAACGACAAATGGGAAAAA
>PVHT020000046.1:1929290-1940904 GCA_004024745.2 Catagonus wagneri | reverse complement strand
CGTTAACCCACTGAGCAAGGGCAGGGATCGAACCCGCAACCTCATGGTTCCTAGTCGGATTCGTTAACCACTGCGCCACGACGGGAACTCCCTAAAACCTGGGAACTTTGGATGCCTTCCTCTGGGAATCTTCCCCAGCCTTCACTGAGGAGTTAAACGTTTCAGTTTGCGGGTGACAAAATCCAGGATCAGCGACAGTAATCTGCATCTTATTCACACCGCGAGCTGGACGCAGCGAAGGGATCCAGAACTCAAGTTTTCCCTGCTTCCAAGAGTACTAAGGCGATACTGGTAAGCAGGAGGCTTGATAAGCTAAGCACTGGGGAACTTTCCTCAAAGGCTGAGCGGAAAGAAACTCGCGCGCTGTTGTCCCCGCCCCGCCTCGAAGCCCCGCCCAGGCCATGAGGAGGGCGAGGAGGTTTCCATGGCAACGGCAAACACTGCACTGACAGGAGGGCCGCTGCTGGACTACTACCCTAGCTGCCGCCATGATTCCCCCCGCAGACTCTCTGCTTAAGTATGATACTCCGGTATTGGTGAGCCGGAACACGGAGAAACGGAGCCCTAAAGTAAGGAGGAGTCTCAGAGGGTGCGGGAGCTCGGAAGCTCCCATGGGGAATGACAGATCCCTGCCTTGAGGACTGGGAGTCCCAAGGGACAGAGGCTGCAGTGACTGGGAATTAAGGGAATTAGGACCAGGGAAGGAGGGTGGGCAGTACAAGAAGCCCGGATGTTGGGTGGCCCCGAAGGGCAGATTTAGGATGGGAGAGTCACAGGGAGATGGATGGGGCTCATGGCTTTTCAAGGTAGGAGGGTACAAGGATAGCTCTGGTAGTGACTGCCCCATCTCTAGAGGAAGAAAGTAAAGGCCTGAGCCCCTGTGCCAGAAACATCTGCCCCAGGAGATACAAGCATTGAGTTGGGGTGGGACAAAATTCTTCATGGCCTCCTTCAACTCTGAAACAATTTCTGATGAGGAAGAGTCATCTGAGAATAGGGGAGGGGTGTGCAGGTGACCTGGTGCAAGCCTGCCAAAGTGTGTGGAGCTGAGTGTCTAAATCACCTCCTGTCCCACCTTGTCCCTCCTTCTCAGGCTCGGCCACTGAAAGTCAGCCCCCAGCAGCCTGGACCCTCAGGTCCTGTCCCACAGCCACCAAAGACCAAGCTCCCCTCAACTTCCTGTGTCCCAGATCCTACAAAGCAGGCAGAAGAAATCCTGAATGCCATTCTGCCACCAAGGTAAAAAAAAAAAAAGCAGTGGCTAGGCGGAAGTCCAGGCTTTGCATCCTTGAACTTGGGAATGTGAGAGGAGGCACCCTGTCTCTGTGTCTGGCTGGGATTTCTTCCTAGCATCCCAGAGTTCCTAGAACTTCCAGATGGCTAGATGCCGAGGGTGGGGGGGAGACAGCTTCTCATTTTTAGAGTGCTCTAAGTGCTGTTGGCGCCCACATGTTTATTTCCAGCCCTATCCTCTCCCCTAAACTCCATGCATATATATTCTTCTCTTTCCTCATTCCCTTCATGATGATGTCTAATGCACATCTCAAACTTAACATGTCCAAACTAAATTACAATGTCTTCCTTCTCCCAACCTGCTCATCCTTGGTCTTTTCTTTTCCACTAGGGGCTCAGGTCACCTTTAATTCCTTTTGCTCTGTCAGATCACATGTCTTATTCCTCGTCACACTCTTTTGGCTTTACCTTCAAATTATTTTGCAAATCTGACCACTTTTCACTCTACTTCCACTGTCTTCTTGTTCCTAGTCACTGTCACTTGCCACTGCTGCCATGGCCTCCTGTCTGAAAATTCTTTTTTTTTAATTTTTTAGGGCTGCACTTGGAGCTTATGGAAGTTTCCAGGCTAGGGGTCAAATCTAAACTGCAGCTGCCAGCCTATGTCACAGCCACAGCAATGCAGGATCTGAGCCTTGTCTGGAACCTACACCTCAGCTCACTACAACGCTGGATCTTTAACCCACTGAGTGAGGCCAGGGATTGAACTCATGGATACTAATTGGGTTCGTTTCCGCTGTGCCACAATGGGAACTCCCAGACAGCAGTTTTTAAAGTTATGATGGAAAGAGGAAACAGTAAAAGACTGCAATCTCTCCTGTGATGGAGGCCAAAGAAGGGGAGGGTGATTTTTCACTTGATTCCCTGTCAACAATTCATGGATGGAGTTCGCTGGTGGCCAGTGGGTTGAGGATCCAGCATTGTCACTGCTGTGGCACAGGTTCAGTGCCTGGCCCTGGAACTTTCCCATGCTAAAGACGTGGTCAAAAAAAAAAAAAAAAAAAATGGAGTCTTCCTCATGGTGCTTCTGCCCTTGGTCTTCCCTTTGTTTTTTGTTTTTGTCTTTTCTAGGGCCGCACTCACAGCATATGGAGGTTCCCAGGCTAGGGGTCTAATCAGAGCTGTAGCTGCCAGTCTATGCCAGAACCACAGCAACGCCAGATCCGAGCCGCATCTGCAACCTACACCACAGCTCATGGCAATGCCGGATCCTTAACCCACTGAGCAAGGCCAGGGATCAAACCCACAACCTCATGGTTCCTAGTCAGATTCATTAACCGCTGAGCCATGACGGGAACTCCAGGTCTTCCCTTTGTGATTCCAGAAACTTGGCTGTGTTTCTGATGCAAGTTCAGTACCTCTATTCCTCATTACCTTCATGAAGATATACATCTCCGACTTAACATATCCAAACTAAATCACAGTGTCTTCCTTCTCCCAGCCTGCTCATCCTTGGTCAGTATGGGGGGCCATAGAAGTATGCCCCCCCAATACATACATTCACCTCTTTCTGGCTGGCACAAGTTTATGGTCCCCTGTGTCTCCCACCCCGTCAAGTCAGTGGGAATTTCCCCTGGGCCTTCCATTCAGTAATGACCGCCATAAATCTGTCCTCACCATGGTCAGAAGTTAAGATGTGGAATATGGGTGATGACTTCACAGAGGGTCCTGGGAGAATGAACATTGCCCAGCCCCAGGGGAGGGGCCCTGTGGAGGTGGCACAGTGGGTGTGGCTTTGGAGCCACGCACTCCTCAAGGAAGAGCGGGAGATGGAGGATTCTGGCGGGTCGGAGACAGAGCTGCCCCTCGCTCCTCTTAGGCAGAGAGTGCAAAGGCCCACCTCTGCTGCCATCCCGGGGACCCTCGCTGGTCCATGCGGTTCACTAGGCCTGGCTGTGTCTGTGCCACAGGGAGTGGGTGGAGGACACACAGCTATGGATCCAGCAGGTGTCCAGCACCCCCAGCACCAGGATGGATGTGGTGCACCTGCAGGAGCAGCTGGACCTGAAGCTGCAGCAGCGCCAGGCCCGGGAGACCGGCATCTGCCCTGTGCGCAGGGAGCTGTACTCCCAGTGCTTCGGTGAGCGATCCAAGAGGGAGAGTCCCTAACCCCCTAGTGCCTCCTTCCCCTTCAGCACAGATCCTGACCTGCCCCACCCAGGAACTGCTAAATGCACCCTCTTCCCCTTCCCAGGCCCCCCCATCCCCTGCCAGTCACCACATTCCTAGCAACCCTGGTCTTCACCCCTTAGCTGTTTGGAGTCAGACAAGAACTTCAATTTTAAATCTTTTTTTTTTTTTTTTGGCTTATTGTCCTTTTATGGCTACACCTGTAGCATATGGATGTTCCCAGGCTAGGGGTCTAATCGGAGCTGTAGCCGCTGGCCTATGCCACAGCCACAGCAATGCCAGATCTGAGCCATGTGCGACCTACACCAAAGCTTACAGCAATGCCAGATCTTTAACCCACTGAGAGAGGACAGGGATCAAACCTGCAACCTCATGGTTCCTAGTCGGATTCGTTTCTGCTGCGCCACAACGGGAACTCTCTTATATCTTTTTTTTTAAGGTTTCTAAAATAAGCATATGTCAGATTTTTTTCATCAGAAAAACTTAATGTTTGGAGTTCCTGTTGTGGTTTGGTGAGTTAAGAACCCAACATGGTGTCCATGAGGAGGTGGTTTCCATTCCTGGCCTCTCTCAGTGGGTTAAGGATCCAGTGTTGCCATAAAGCTGCGGCCTAGATCTCAGATGTGGCTTAGATTTGGTGCGACTGTGGCTTAGGCCGGTGGCTGCAGCTCTGATTTGAACCCTAACCCGGGAACATCCATATGCCGCAGCTGCGGCCTTAAAAAGCAAAAAAAGGAAAACTTAATGTTCTGTATTCATATCCATCTATCAACATTCATCCCTTGGTCCAGGAAACTCTTTCAGGGTGATAATAAATCTGCATCGCAGTTTAACAACAATAAGCCGACAGACAAGGGGTTTGAGAGCGCCCTCCTGGGGTGCTGGTGTCAGATGGCTGGCCCTCAGCCTGATTCACTGGCCCATGTGACTCGGATGTGCAAACCACGTGCAAACCCTGAGGCTGCTCAGGGGGCGCAGCAGGCTGCCTTCGGTCTGGGCATGATTCTGGTTTGCCCTCCAAGTCAGCCTTTATGAGGGGATGGATGGGTAAGCTCTAGACCCTGCTGTTTCCAGTCTAGTCCAGCCAGGGGCACAGGGCATTGCCCAGCTACTTTAAAACAGCCACCATCTTTATTTTTTTCATTAATTAATTTTTTTTTTTTTTTTAGGGCTGCACCCACGGCATATGAAAGTTGCCAGGGGTCAAATCGGAGCTACAGCTACTGGCCTACACCACAGTCACAGCAACACCAGATCCAAGCCTCACCTGCAACCTACACCACAGTTCACAGCAATGCCGGATCCTTAACCCACTCAGCAGGGCCAGGGATGGAACCCGTGTCCTCGTGGATACTAGTCAGGTTCATTACTGCTGAGCCACGACAGGAACTCCAGAAAGTCAGGTTTCTTTGAATAGCACTGTTTCTGCCTGATGGTGGGTGGAAGAGAAGGGCCCCACAGCTACAGACAAACCTGGCACTTGTCTGCCTCTGTGCTGGCCAAGCCATGCTTGCGGATGGCCTGTACTTCCAAGTGCCGAGTTCAAGGCAGTGGCTGCATGGCAAGGCCTGAGGCCTGTCTCCAGGTGGGAAGGACGCACCCCGGTGGCCCTGACAGTAGGTGGTTTGCATTTCTCCTCCCACCTGCCTTCTCTGACCTTGCTGTATGTGTGTGCCTTGGAAGATGAGCTGATCCGTGAGGTCACCATCAACTGTGCGGAGCGGGGGCTGCTGCTGCTGCGGGTCCGGGACGAGATCCGCATGACCATTGCTGCCTACCAGACCCTGTATGAGAGCAGTGTGGCGTTTGGCATGAGGAAGGCGCTGCAGGCAGAACAGGGGAAGTCAGACATGGAGAGGAAAGTGAGTGGGTCCACAAGAGCTTTTGGGCCTCTTGACTCTTCTGTCGATCTCAGGGCCACAGGTTGTCATACCAGCACCGAATTCTGCCCCCAGGGTGCTCTCCTATCACCTCAGTGAGCCCTTTGGTCCAGAGTGCCAGCCCCAGTCCTGACAGAGTAGTCTCCCCTTGGACATGGCCTGCCAGTCCCTGACCTCCCACTGGGTGGCAGTACAGACCCTGGCAATGCCTTGGGTTGGGCAGCTGTGTCCCCGATCCCCTCCACCCACGCACTCACACTGCCCAGTCCACTTGATGTCCTCCCAGGATGACTGAGGGTTCTGTCCTCAGATTGCAGAATTAGAGACAGAAAAGCGAGATTTGGAGAGGCAAGTGAACGAGCAGAAGGCAAAATGCGAGGCCACGGAGAAGCGGGAGAGTGAGAGGAGACAGGTGGAGGAGAAGAAGCACAATGAGGAGATTCAGTTTCTGAAGCGGACCAATCAGCAGCTGAAGGTAACTGACCAGCAGGCCCAGTGGTACTCGCCCCCACTTCCCCCCCAATCTGCCAGCTACGCAGGCCGAGCCTTCCGTTCCCCATCCTGTGATGACTTTTTTTTTTTTAATTACTTTTTATGGCTCTACCTGTGGCATATGGAGGTTCCCAGGCTAGGGGTCTAATCGGAGCTATGGCTGCCAGCCTACACCATAACCACAGCAACACAGGATCTGAGCCATATCTGTGGCCTACACCACAGCTCACGGCAACGCCAGATCCTTAACCCACTGAGCGAGGCCAGGGATCAAACCCTCAACCTCATGGTTCCTAGTTGGGTTTTCCGCTGTGCCACAATGGGAACTCCTGTGATGACTTTCAGTCCTTGTCCAGCGCCCTGCCAAGGAGTAAAGGAAGTGGACTTGGGGGTGAGGGATCATCAGCCAGATTCTCTGTCCATCTGCCTCTGGAGGGGGCTCCATTCTCAACTCTGAACCCCAAGACACCTCAGCCTGGCTTTCTAGTGGAGGATTTTTCCCCTTTGGATAAAAGTTGCCTAACATCTGGGAGCAGCAGATACGGCAAGGGCGGCACTTCCGTCTTTTGGAGGCTTCCGAGAGCAGGCTGGCCACTCCAGTGGGCTTTCACAGAAATGCTTTCTCACCTGCAGGTCTCTGAGGCACGGCGTTAGAGGTGGGCAGGGAAGGCCTTTGTGAGGGACGAACCATTTCACCTCAGGGAGCCTTCCTCAAGTGTGTGGTCCGAGGAACTCAGCTGTGGAGTTTTTTTTTTTCCGGGGGCGGGGGGTGGGTGCTGCACCCATCGCATATGGAGGTTCCCAGGCTAGGGGTCAGATTGGAGCTGTAGCTGCCAGCCTACGCCATGGCCACACCAGAACCGAGCCGCATCTGTGACTTACACCACAGCTCAGATCCTTAACCCACTGCCAGATCCTTAACCCACTAAGCAGGGCCACAGATCGAGCGCGAGTCCTCAAGGATACTAGTTGGATTTGTTACTGCTGAGCCACGATGGGAACTCCTCAGCTGTGTTTTTCATCAAAGCTCTTTTGCTGGTGGTATAGGCCTATCCAGCTGAGCTTGAAGGGAGGAAGGAAGCTAGTGAAAAGGGTGGGGCAGGAGGCCAGGCCTCTGAAACTCCAGGTTCTCTGCCTGGTCAAAAGGTTCTTGGAGGTTAGGCCCCAGACCAGCATTATCGTCATCACCTGTCAAGTTTTTATTTTTTTGCTTTTTTTTAGGGCCACACCCACAGCATACAGAAATTCCCAGGCTAGGGGTCAAATTGGAGCTGTGGCTGCTGGCCTACACCACAGCCACAGCAATGCGGGATCCAAGCCACATCTGGGACCTACGCCACCTCTAACGGCAATACTGGATCTTTAACCCACTGAGCGAGATTAGGGATCGAACCTGCATCCTCACGGATCCTAGTCAGGTTCGTTAACCACTGAGCCACGAAGGGAACTCCTTGGCAACTTTTAGAAATACAGATCATTGGGCCCACATCTACCCAATCAGAACCTTTGGGGTTGGGGTCCAGCAAGCCATTCTAACAAAGTCTTCACATGATTCCAACTCTTGCTAAAGTTTGAGAACTACTGTTCTAGATATGTGGCTTATATATAGGCCATATATTCAGTGGCTGTCTCCTATAACCCTGGCCAGAAGGGGTTCCTAGGAGTTCCCATCGTGGCTCAGTGGTATGAACCCGACTAGTATCCATGAGGATGCGGGTTCGATCACTGCCCTCGCTCAGTGGGTTAAGGATCCAGCGTTGCTGTGAGCTGTGGTGTAGGTCACAGACATGGCTTGATCTGGTGTTGCTGTGGCTCTGGTGTAGGCCGGCAGCTGCAGTTCTGATTCAACCCCTGGCCTGGGAACCTCCATATGCCAATGGTGTGGCCCTAAAAAGATACCTAGAGGTATCTCCTTTTCCCTCCCTAGTCTCATAGAAAGCTTACATTCTTGAGATTGGCAGGCTTGCTGGCACTACAAACCAAGAAGCCAGGCATCTGAGATAAAGAAGGGCTTGTATTAACCACTAGCAGAAGGTGACATAGATTTGCTTGTTGCCAAGTTTAACAAACTTTCACAGCCAGATGTGAATTGGTATACTTAGCAGTCGCTAAAGCTGCCTCCCTTATCTGCCATATTCTTTTTTCCTAAGTCCAAGTTCAGGTCCTCCTATGGTACTGCAGGCTAGAGCAAAGCAGAATACCTTGGCATCTTTCTAACATTTACAAGCAACCTTATAATCCCAGGGTGAAGGACTATTTAGAAGTGAGTTATTTTTATTGGCTCAAAGCTGTACCGCAAATAAAGCAATGTCTGCAGTCCCCAGGATAGACCTACTTCAAGATCTGTCCACACACTGTGATAGTGAATTATTTTACTGGCGGCCAGAGGAGCAGAGTAAATAACTCCCAAGTGTCTGAAGCTTTACATACAAGACGGACAGCTCCCTACTCACTGGTAGCAATTTTCTCTAATTGGGTGTCAAGTTGTCTCGGTGGCTGAAAATTTGCTGTTTCCCAAACCTCTTGTCCCAGCACAGAGCTCCCAGGCTCCCAAACCAGAGAGCCAAATGTTTAACTTACAGAAGTATTCAGGCCTGAAATCTGAGCCATGAAAAACCACTATTTCAACAACTTTTATTCAATTTCCTTTTCAATGCCTTATATTACACACTGAGCAGCTATTGTATGGAAACCAGGACAGCTCTGATTTCTCCTAATGCAGCAAGACTGAATGCCAAGCCAGAAACAAGCTAATTTAGAAAATATGGAGTTGGGAATGAAGGGGAAAAAACACTCGGGAGTGGCAGCATTTGAATTATTCTTCCCAGAGACTTTTTATCACTTCTCAGCTATTTGTGTTAGGCTGCAAGTTTCAAATACTAATGGAGTTCATTTTTGTTTTTCAGGCCCAACTGGAAGGCATTATTGCACCAAAGAAGTGATACTTTCCATATGGGTCTCAGCAGGCACTACAACCCCACCATAAGCCCTTTGTAATAAAAAGCTAGTTTCCTGAGTGAAGAGACCATAACCCTCCCCCGATCACCACCTACACAGTTGTCAGAAGTCACACCACCACCCCAGTGTCGTGAAACACCTAAGGTCTGGCAGCCAGGCTCCCGGCTGGACAGTGGAGGGCAGCGTGGCTCAGGCAGCCTCTGTACGTGGCCAGATTTTCCAGCGCCAGAAGAAAGCCTTAGAAGCCACCCGTTTGGCTGCAGCCCTCAGGTGGAGCGGCCGCTCTCTCATGGCCACTCCAAACCCATCACTTATTCTCTGCCCCCCACGTTTCTGGTCCATAGTTCATCTTGTCCTCGAACCCGGGCTTCTCTGGCCTCAGTCTTCCCCTTATTTGATGTCTCCACACCACTCCTATTCCAATGCAGTTCTGGTTCCTCATCATGGAGTTTGGGGTTTACATCGGCACCACACTACCCCTCCCTCCTTAGTGGCCACTGCCTGGGTGAGGAGGTGATGGCAGGGAGTCAGAACTCACAGCTTTGGAGAAAGTAAATGTTTGCCGGAGAGAAACACAAATCACGGTGTCCACTGTGAGCTGTCTGGACCTCAGCTGCTCCCCGCCCCACCCCGGATTTGTTCATCTTACTCTGCAGAAAAACACCCCCAACCCTCCAGCCCTCCGACTAGCCCAAACCTCACACGCAGTTCTCGTTAGTAACAAGCAGGCCGCGGCCTGCAGACAACGGCATTTAACTGTTCCTCGTAATAAGTGAAACTCAAAGCTTGGAGACTCAGGACTCTTCTGGTTTCACAGACCCAGAAGACTCAATTAGCGACATAAATCAACCTCTGACTCAGGGCAGCCCAGCAAGCTAGCGAGTTCCAGTCAAACTCCACAGGTAGCGTACCTGAGAAGGCACCACCAGCCCCCTCGGCTGGAAGCCCCAGCGCCATGTCCCCGACACCCACCCTCCCCAGGGCATCAAGGCTCACTGAAGAACTGCAGTCTGACAAGAGCTGTGTTCCACTGAGTCCAACACGCCCCGTACACACTAATCTCAAATGTGAAGTCACAGCTTTCGCCCTGACCCAGGTGACCTGAGGAATAGTTCCAAGATTCCACGAATTGGAATGCTCTGTTGTTTTCCTGGGAAAGAACTCCGTTCGCTGAGCTGGGCTAGTTCCTGACTCCTTGAACCAGCACGCGTAATGCGCTCACGTCCTACCTGGCCCACCTAACAGGCTCAGTGAGGGACAACACAAGTGGCGGTGGCTTTTCCTCATACATGAAAGCCTGGGCTTGTACACGACGTCCCTGACATTTTCTGATCTCTTTCAAAGAGCTTCTGTTCCAAATTGCTCATTGTCAGTTCAAAAGAAACAGCCCCCTCCATGTGTTCTAGACCTCAGCCCTGTTTCTGTCAGGCAGCTCCCAGACAGGGCTGTACTCCTGAGGCACTCGGGGCGAATTCAACTGTCAGGAGTTCCGGTGGACCCCATCCCTGAGACCCCTCGGGGTCAAGGGGCTCATCTATTTTCATGAGCACTGGTAACTATTTCAACTGTGGCCCCTCAGAACACACACGTTATGGCCTTAGAAATGCCACATGGGCATGAAGAAAACACAGTTTCTAGTTGCATATTTTTGTATAATTTAATGAACAACTTTTAAAACGTTACTGCTTATGTTTGAATTTTTTGTGTCTCTGTTTCTGCCCCTCTGAGTCACTGGTCTTCTTGTTCCTGTTCCTATTTTTCACGTTGTGTGTTTCATAGTAGCGTACACCGACTTTTCTGGATTGCTGCTGCCGTGCTGCTCGCCTCCTCTGTAAACAACAGCACACACACACACACAAAGGAATAAAAAAACGTCAAACGCTGAGGTCATAAACAGGCCTCTATGCTCCCCTGTGCTCCACTCCCACGCTGCTCCCAAAACTACTGGAAGCAGGGCCGACGGGTGAGGGTTCGCCTCACGGACCCAAGCCTGTGCTTCTACCACAGCTGTGACACCTCCAAGTTACCTTCCCCGGTCTGAGGCTGAACGCTCTGATGCTAAGCTCCCCACCTCCCAGGAGGGGCCCTGCAGCTCCAGAGTGCCTGGCCAGAGGGGTGAACTTCACAGAAGGCGGGGACCTGTCTGCCGACACAGCTCTGGTCACCAGGAATCACTTCCCATAAACCCAATGGACTCTTCCAAATGAGAGTCCACACACTTGAGGTCAGCGGTCAGAATTCCTCAACCATATGACCCACACTCAGCGGCAAACTCCTGATCTCACTTCACTGACCTCAACCAAGTCATTTAGGACTGGGGTTCTTTGATTTCAACCGCAGACAGTTTCAGAAAGACCGAATTAAAAAAGAGCCTTCTCCTCTCCGCTCTACGTCTAAGACAAAAACACGTACTTCCTTGGATGTCAGCGTCCTGCGAGTCTTGTCTGAATGCTCCTCTTCCCTCTGTGCCTTCCTCTTCCTCCCCTTTGTGGTGGGTGCTGGGAACAATACACGAACACATACAGGAGAGAAATGGGAATTTTTATTCAAAATGTGTCCGCAAACCAAAAGGTGGGAATGCGCTCAATATGCTAGAGAAAAAGGCAGAAGGCAGTGTGACCGGAGTACGGCGAGCCTTGCAGAGCAGGAGGCTGGGAGGCTGCCAGCCCCCCGAGGACCTTGCAGGCCTCGGCGGGCTCTGCATTTGTGTCATGAAAACACACTCTTGATATGGAAGCTGTCAGTCCAAGCAAGTTAAGAACCATCTGCTCCCCACCCCAGCTGAAAAGAATCTGCCTTTGGACCCACCCTTAGATTATAAGGTTAATGTACTCTTTTTATTCCTTTTTTTTTTTTTTTTT